>BMAV01011953.1:874776-886503 GCA_019973955.1 Trichonephila inaurata madagascariensis | reverse complement strand
TATTTTGATAAGTGATCTAATTGCGCGATCTGACTTAATTAAATCGAAGTACTTTGGTTTATTCTCACTTAATATAAGTTTGTTCGTTATATAAGTAATTTAAGTTAAATTCTTAATAAAAGTCATATTAAGAATTATAGAATGTCTCATCCTTCCGATAATCCCACACCTCTAACTTACGCGGAACCCCCAAGACATAGCTATGGACAGATGGCCATGTCACATGGGGACAGATCTCATAATTTTGATGCATAGTCAAATGACAGTAACGACCAGTGGCGTAACGTACACCACTGCAGTCTCCACATCACGGGGGCCCAAGATTCTAAGGTCTCCCCAAAGCCTGTTGTGTTATGGTTTTGCAATCCTTTGCAAGATTTGGCTTGGGGCCCCGAAGCCCAACTTAAATACGCCACTGGTAACGACATCTGACGTCTCCACTTTCCAAACTTCCACATCAAGCTGACATGATGAATTTTTAATTATTGAAATAGTATAAACATTATAAATTTGAAAAAGTTAATAGCGTTACTTATTTGGGAACGGAGATAAATAATATGAATGACTTGGCCGTAGAAATTTATAAAATAATCATTGCTGCGAATAGATGTTTTGATTCCATGAAGAGTTATTTAAAATCCAGCTTTCTCAAATTAAGAGCTAAATTGCTACCTTACAAAGTATTATAAGATGTGTTCTGACTTTTGCATCAGTGATTTGGTGATGAGGAAGCTTCGAGAATTCTCGAGAGAAATAATTCACGTTGCGTTTTTGGTGATGTCCAAGTAAATGGATCATGTAGAAAAAGTTCTAATTTAGAGCTCTATAAAATTTGCAAGCAACCTGATATTGTAAAATTCCTCAAATTACAGAGACATGAATGAAGATCGTTGCTACAAGAAAATCTTTCTGGCAAAGTCTATGGGAAATAGACCTTGGAACATATACCCTCTAAGATGGATTAATTGCATCGAAAAAGATCTTTATATTTAAAAGGTTAAAAACTGGAAAATAGTTGCCAAAAATAAATATGCCTGGAGAGGACTTCTGGAGAAGGACAGGGCTGTTGAGCTATTGAAGAACTGGTAAGCAAAAATTAATTTTTTTTGGTTGTGTGACGTTTTGGGAAAATATGGTAGCGTGATAGTTAAGAAGTTAAATAATTGATTTATTTACATCGCAGCTAAAAAATACAATATATTTACATTTTAAATAGAAGTTCCTTCCTTCTTCAGTGGCGCGACAGCCCAGGGTGGGCCTTGGTGGGCCTTTTTCAGGCCGGCCTTCTTCCTGCTAGTGTTCCCCAATTCTTAGTTCTCAAAACTAGAAGATTTTTTTCTAGGCCATCTAAGATTTGGCATGTCTTGTCTTCGCGTGCCAATTGGTTAGGCATTGAAGACTTCTTTTTAGTGCTCGACCATTCTGACAACGTTGCCTGCCTATTTAATTCGTTGTACTTTGATAAAGTTTACGATGTCAGATTCTTTATATGACTGATAAAGCTCGGCAATTGATCTTCTTCGCGACGTTCCATTTTCCTGAATTCCTCCAAAAATAAATCTTAAAATCTTCCTTCGTAGATACTTATCATGTTCTCATCTGTTCGAGACATGGACCAAATTTCACACGTATAAGTTAATACTGATCTTAAAAGACTTTTATACAATAGAACCTTTGTTTTTTCTTACGATTAAATTCGATTTCATATATTTTCGTATACCATTAAGATATCTATTAGCCATAGTAATTCTCTTTCGATTTCAGTAGTACAATCGTTTCTATCGTTAATTTTCGAACCAAAATAAGTGAAACTGTCTCAACTTCAAACTTATACTCTTCAATTTTAAAGTGTGAATTGTTAAAACATGATTTAGTGCAAGGCATATATTTGGTCTTTAAATAGATGTTATTCATACTAATAATGATTTCAAAGCCACAGAAGATATTATTTGTAAAGGAGGAGGTAACACAACCGATCTTTCTTGGTATTTCAAACGGACTGCCTTTTCACTCTGTTGGGATGAGACGGTTGCCTCTCTTATTCTCGAATTTCAGTCGGGGCTCAGGCTCGTGGGGGTAATGGTGTTTTTCTCGCGCCTACCGGTTGCCTGGGCGATGTCAGAAGAAAAGACCCCGCAATATTTAGGGCTGCACGGGTGGATGAGAACTGTGATACTATCTATATAGGAAAGCCGATTTTGCAACTGTGACCAAACGCTGCAGTTAGTTCTTCCATACTCCTTTTGCTTTCAAAAACGCACTAATGTTATAAAATATTTTATTACTTCGACGTAGGAAAGCGTTTCTCAAACTGTGGGGCGCTTCCCCCTTGGGGGCGTGATACCTTTACGAGGGAGGCGCGAGCATATTGTTAAGTCGAAAAAGATTATATATATATTTTTTTAAAAATTACTATTTTACTGAAAGTAAAAAAACAATATACATTCTGACAAAATAAAAAATAAAATACACATTTACCCTGATACAATACACTTATAAATGCATCAGTACTGCACAATGTATTTTATAATTAAGAATACTAAGTTAGGACCAAGTATAATAACTATCAGTGACTACATGGTCTTATCATACATAATATTAAATGCAAAAATTAATACTTATCTTGATAAGTTTTGTATAGTTATAATTAATCCCTTAACTGCCGATTAAAAGTTACGCTATTCACTCCCCAATATCACCGTTTTCCACGTAGGCGTACGTATGTGATGTATGGGGTTGGGGAGGGGGAGAAGAAAATGTACAAATAAGCAAATTCTCTGAAATAAGTACATCCTTCTCAAACACTCTGTCAATGTTTTTTTATTGCATTTCAAAGCTTTCTAAATTATTTTATGAATAGCTGTGGACAGAAATCGTACTTCGGAAAGACGTATATATACGCCCGGGACCGTTAACGCTTTAGCTGAGCGAGATGTTTATACATGCCGGTGGCACTTAAGAGGTTTAACTAGTATTGTAGCATTAACATCAAAGTATAGTATTATTGAATACATTGTTATTGTATGGCGGGGGGCGCGATGAAAATTATGATTGAATATTGGGTCTCAGATATTGAAAGTTTGAGAAGCACTGACGCAGGATTCAATTTCTACATGATTATTTTCTTTTATTTATATGTGTCTGTGGGTTCTCCTTTATTCCATTTTTTTTCTTTTCAATTCTTTTAAAAATTTTTACCATTAATAATTCCTTTCTTTCTTTCAAAATTTTTTATTTTTCCTTTTTCTTTCGAAAAAAAATTCACTAGTGCTTTAAAATATTTCATTAATAGCAACATATGATTTAAAAATTCTAAGCCAAACTAACTTAAGCTGCAAAGTTCACAGCAGCTATCGAAGCACAATATTCAGTTGGAGGAAAGTGGAGCAGGTGCTCAAATATGTACGGAACAAACGGTAAAATTTTATCGTCTGACGTCACGTGGCACCCTTTCTTTAACGAGCTAAGCAAAAGTTCTACACTGGGAAAAGAGAAACGAGGTCGAAAGTATAGAAAAATCCTTCAATCGGCCATTGTATTTCGCCCGATTTGAAAAATATCACCATAATTATATATCCGGTGATATAAAAAGTCAATGAGAACAAAACATCAATTTAACGCCAGGATCACCAATTAGAGAGAGAATTCTATTTTACGTGAATAATTAGTTCTGGTTCATTAATTTATTTTTATTGGAAAGTCATTTTTCTATTTTTGTTAGGGAAATTAATCATCGTATCTATTTATTCGCATGGCTTTGTTTGTTTCATTTCTCTCTCTCTCTCTTTTGTATTATTAGACACAATATTTTTCCGATATAATGACAGATGCTGAATTACGCTGTATTTATCGATAATTTTGAAATGCAATTGTGTTTCTGTATTTCTGAATTGCTGAAACTATTAAGTGAATGTTGAACAGGACAATAGCACGAGCGAGTTCCGTCCGGGCAGTCATGAACTACTTAAAGCTTATTGTTGTTTTGTTAATAGCACTAACCTTTACCCTCCTTCTTCGCCGGGTATTTTATGATGCTGTGTGATTATATACTGTATATAAATTACTGATATTTATGTCCTAGCATTGAGCGTTCGATTGTATTGAAAAACATTCTTATAACCCTCTTCTTTCGATTTAAAAAGAAATTGAATTTCCAAAGGAAAAACTTATTTACTTTTTATGACCCCGCAAACCCCCTTGGAATTGATTTCCGCAAAACTCATTTTTAGCGGATATCTGCTGAAAAATCTCATTGCAGATCTCTACTACTCATCATTGTCTTCCAAGCTTTAAGTCTGTAGTTATAACTATTCAAAAATTAGAAATTTTTTATCTTTCCTTCCTGCAACTCCTTAGGATTCTATTGCGGCAAAGCCCATGTGGCCGCGGTAGCCGAGTGGTTAAGGTATCGGAGGGTGGCTAGCTTGTTACGAGTTCGAGCCCAGTACCACTAAAGACCCGCTGTGTAGGGGAGCGATGCACGTTAAATCTGTCGAGAGCTCAAACGTTCTCCCGTTGGTGTGGGGTGGTAGTTAGGAGAGGGGGTGCCAGCTCAGGTATCTTCCTTGTCACTTGACCATGGTTCAAAATTACGAGGTCCGTTGCCAAAAGCCCTTGTGTAGCTGAACAGTGCGACGTTAATATTCACTCACTCGCTTCTTAACGAACCTCCACGAAAGAAAAAAAAACAGCCATGTCGAATTTCAAATTTGTAGCTCAAAAACGGGAATATTTACCTTTAACGCCGCCGTAACCTCTTTTACTTCTTGGGAACTACTGAAAAAAAAGAGTGAGTCATGTCTGCCAAATTTTAAGTCTGTAGGTACAACAATTCATAAACGGGAATATTTTATTGTAATACCCCCGTAACCCCCTCAGAAGAAGGGGATTCGATTTCCTCAAAACCCGTTCTTAACGAGTTTCTAATAAAGAAAAGAAACCTGCTTGCTAAATTTCAAGTCTGCAGGAAAAAAAAAAAGGGGGATTTTTAAAAAAAAAAGGGGAAAAAAAAAAAAAAAAAAAACGGGAATTTTACCTGTCACGCTTCCTTAACCCTTCACCCCCCTCGTAAGGAAATCGATATCTCGAAACCGGTTTTAGCGGATTTCTACTCAACAAAAGAAACATATCAAATCTCACGTCTGTATGTCGAATATTAAAAAAATAATAATAAATAAAAACAGGAATTAATAACGCTTCTCAATCTCTCGCGACCCCCTTCAACAATAGATTTCCGCGAAACCCGTCTTAGCATGTCTCTACTCAACAAGAAAAACAAGTTTACCATATTTCAAGTATGTGTGTCTAATAGTTTCGGAGATCTCGATAAGTGAGTGAATGAGTGATGTGACGTTTGAGATAAATGACGGTAGCGTGATATTTATTAATTTAAACATTTAGTTTATTTACTCCACAGCTATTAATTACAGATTATACATTGATGTTATTAAACTTATGAAAGAGATAATAAGAGTTCAAATGATGTGGTTTGTGAGGGAGGAATTTCTTTGGTGTCCGCTTTCAACGATGGTTGCCAGACCATCTCCCGTTCTCTCTCTTTACCCTTTCTAGCTTTAGGGATCAGCGGCCAGCGTCTTTAGCTTCCAGTTACATTCGGCTAGTGGCGGGAAAAGGCTCCCTCGTGTTGTCTAAGGTTGCCGGGTCGATCCAAGACGAGATCACTAAATAATTTTCAAGTTGCAGGTGCTTATGCACGTCTGGTGATCCACGAAAATGCCGATTCACAGCTGTGTGGCGGGAAATTCACACTTATGTCACAGTGAGTAATTCACTTTAAAAAAAACATTTTCATATATGCCTAGTTATTTATTGATTGTAAAATTATAATCAAGTTAAATGTGAGTTACATTTTGGGTAGTTGCTTTTTGGAATTAAGACTGTTATTAATATTATTTTAAATCTACTTCGATCAAAATTGTATGAAATAAATTTTAATTGTTTCTATGAATCTTAAAAGAAAAAAGAATGGAAGAAAAAATCAAGAAATTTTCACTTGGAATGTTTTATATAAAAAAATAAGACTGCAAATCGCTACTTTTGAATCTTTTCACTAACTTTTTTTTCAGAAACACTTTAAAAGCATTTATTTTATCAGCGCACTTTATATTTTAAAAACCATATAATTTATTTTTATAGCTTGCGCAAAATTCTACTCTTTTTTTTGTTTGTTTTTGTTATTATTCGAAACATTTGCATATGAATGCTCCGAAGCCTTTAAATCGGAATCAATTGCGATCAATGAAAAAGTTAAGAGTGCAGAAAACTTTCGCATGCCAAATTTTGTAAAAAAGTACAGAATTCTTTGGTATGACTCAATTCTAGAATCAGACCACTTTCCATCCAAGATAGACGATTTCTCTGTGATAGTTTGATTTTAGTTCTTTTATGTATAAAATTTTATTCTATCTCTCTATTCTGAGATTTTGATTTTCCTTACACATATTTACCTTTAACTAAACATAAACTCGAATAAAAGAAGGAAAAATATCCCATCAAAAATATATTTTTTTACTAAAACGATGAGTTTAAACAGTTGGAGGTTCTTTTCAAATTCTAAATAGAATATTCTTCTTTCAAAAGAATCTCGAAAAGCTTCTGCTTCTGAAATCTGGAATGAACCTCTGCTGCATTTAATGTACAATCAATAAATGTCATACATGATGAAACTGAACGAAGAACGGGCCCCGGCGAATACTAAATTAGATTCTGATTTTTTTTCCCCTTTCCCGTCTTGCGTATAAGGAATTTCATGAGTAGGGTTCCCAGGAATTTTTGCTGTTGTTGCATCAGATTTTTTTTATAGCTGTTTGTTTGTTTGCTTACTCTTTCCTGCCTTCTGTTCTAAAAGATTTGGCAAAGTTTATTTAGCTTCTCAACAGAAAAAATCAAAATTTTATTTGACTCTTGACTGCCTTTAACTTTCACAGAAGGCCCGGTGTCTTTTTTTTAAAAATTTTTTTATTATTATTTTGATGCGAATGATTTTGATGAATAAAGGAAAAAAATTTAATCACAGCTGTATAAATGTGTGGCCACATGAATTGAAGCGAACTGATTAAATTGTTAATTTCTCTGTAGTCATTTGGCAACACTATATTGTTATTTCATACTGTTTACTTTTCCATAAAATGTCGTTTCGCAATGTGTCTCAAGCAAACATTTGGAACTCGCATTATAGAAATTCAATGTTTTCTATCAACCTAGCAGTGCAGCATAGTCACCCACAAATTAATGTATGTCGAAGGGATAATATTATAAGCGATTTTAAATCGATATAGAAAATTAATTCGTTGTAGTTATTTTATACTGTGAAAATCGTTTAACACGAAATTGATAGGACTGAAATGTTTTTTCGTGTTAAGTGATATTGCAAAAAAAAAAAAAAATATTTCAACATAATTAAGTTTATTGAAGTATTTATTAAGCACATTTAAAACATAAACATATGTATGAGTGCAAATATTTAATAAAAGTCTATGAAACAAAAACATCACAAGACCTTAATGAAATTTAATCCAAAATTTTCAACTTTAAAAAAAAAGCATTTATTGAGTTTTTGGAAAACAATCTGATATTTTTCTTCGCATTGTCTTTTTTAGCATCCAATTGTTCGATGTCGTCCATTTCGTTATTCATTTCACCATCGGAATGTGTGTCTAAATAACTGCGCATATTTTTAATGATGTTCCTCATTTCGGATGACTTGGGAATAGAAGCTTCATTATTCATTTCATTTTCGTCCTCGGAACCTGCATCAATGATATTTTTTCAGCTTTAAACATACTCCAAAATGTCTTTGTCTGATTTAATTGGAACTAACTGTACACACATTATCATTGTCTACTGCAACCAGGTCTTCCGATAATACACTAGGACAGTCCAGTAATACAGAAACTTTTTCAGACATTTCATTAAGTGATGGGAAACCTTTTTGTGTTAAATGATTTTTGTTTCGTGTTAAGAGAAAAAAAAATGCATGAAAATACATAGTAGCTTGTCCGAATGTGGTATATTATTTCGTTTTAACCGATATTTCATCTTAAGCATTTTCGTGTTAAACGTATTTCACTTTATTTATTCTGTATTTTTAAGCGAATTTCATTCCGCATTCAGAAACGGCATTTATTTAATTTAATCTATTCTTGAAAAATACTTCCCCAATATCAAAGTATTCTGGCACTTTTTTTAAACCTAAGGGATATTTTGTTGATCTAAAAGTTTCTCTTCTAAGGGTACAATGCCAAACAGAAAGAAAAATGCAAGATTATGAAAATTAAAATTTCTTATGCAAATTGTAATGAATTCATAATTTAACTATTTATACACAAGATCGAAATACAAATTTATTACTACAGTCGCTTCCTATAACCGGGTAAACACCACCTTTTTTGTTGTTTTTCTATTAGGAGACACATGCAGTAGAAGATATGCTTGGGTACTGACAACACACAATTAATTTCTGTAACCGAAAATGTTCAGTAAAGGTTTCGTTTTAAGCCTGCGAACGGCTGGTTGCTTATTCCAACATTCATGTCGTAACTAAATATAATATATTTTAAACATGCATTTTTAATTTATTGAAAGATGCATTTACTTAATTTTTATACATAAACAGGAATCTAGTACCTTTAAAATCATGAGGTTTTGAGATATAGATTGAAATCATTATATGAAGATTTTTCGAAAGCATGATATTTTTATAAATCTTCTTCTCACTGTGATATATATCAGGGGTGTCCAACACACCGCCCGTCAGTACGTAAGTTGTGGCCCACCGACTCTTTTAAAATTTTTTTTAAATATCAGGTTTTTAAAGTTTTTTCATTTTGAAATTTACTTAAGGGGAATTTTATATATATATATATATAAATCTACAATGTATCTGCCTGTTAACTGTTCTTGTTTTAAAACAAATCCTTTTTGATAATAGAAACGTCCTTTAGATTGAAATAGATTTATATTTTATCAAACAATTATGTTTGATTTTACTATAATAAATTACTTTTTTAATAAATTCCGAATTGCATTATGCATATCCTTTACTATGGATGGTACGTGATTCTCTGTGTGTGCGGCTTTCGTTTCTCCTCCTCATTTTCTGTTTGGAGTGCTCAAAAAGCAAGAGGCAATTAGAGATGTTTTTTAAAGTTTAAAAAAAATATTTTCAGGACTGTTAAGATAAAGGGCATTGTATACTTAATCGTTTGAGAATGACAGCACAATCAAATTTCAACAATGAGTAACGAAAGTTTAATTCAAAAGGAGCTCCGTAGTTTCAAGAAAATGGCAACTGTAATATTTTAAACATTATTTGATCATTTTATTATTATATTATATGAACATTATTATATTATTTATGTCTGTATACATGAAAAATAATGAAAACAATAATAATAATTCATTTTGTTTTAAATTTTCACTCCAATTAATGTTTTTTTGTTTGCAAATTTGATATAAAGGTACACATTTTTATGTGCGGCCAGCGAGATTATAATGTTTTTCTGAAGTGTGGCCCGCAAGGTCATTTGGGTTGGACACCCTTGATATATATCATCATATCATTTCAAATGAAAAGTAAAGGATTTACAAAATTGGGGCGTTAGAAGTGTTAAAAAGTATCGAATCTTAATCTAAACATCGTCATGTGAAAGTCTCTAGATAAGTCTTTAGAAAACTAAAGTCATTGGATTTTAATTTTTTGTTTATCTTATTTTGTCAAAGTGTAAACAACATGGGTTTTTTAAAAAAATTTCCACATATGTCGAATTCTGAGGAAAAGAAACATAATTTGGGGGAAATTTGTGTGCTTCTGTTTGAAAAAAAAGGCAACTGGAGGACAGCTTCTGAATACTGGTTCAGATGGCTCGAAAATGGCGATTTTGGCATTCATGATAAGGATGGCCAAAAAGAAAACTCTTTAAGATGCAGAATGGGATGCTTTATTGAAAAAAGACTGATGTCAAACGCAATAAGAATTCGAAAATTCTTTGGGAACGACTCAACATGCAATTCCATTACGTCTGAAAGGAGTGGTTCAAAAACAAAGAAATTGGGTGCTATATGATTTAAACCGAAGATACGTTAAAAGGAGATTTATCACTTGCGAATATGTACTCCAAAGCCAAAAGCGAATGGAATTGTTACTGGTAATGAAAAGTGGATTCATTATGACAAAAGTTCCCAAACTTTTTGTCTCATAGACCCCTTGCCATGTGTGTTTTTCCGATTTTGAGTAAATCCTACTTACCTAATATTGAATTTTTGCCACTTTATCAGCTTAAATGTCTTTTTGTGACAGCATGTATAGAGCTACCAACTTTAAAAGATTTAAATTTGTAAAAGTAGTGAAGCTGTGTTTATATATATAAAACCTGAGAAACACATGTAATTAAATTGAAGTTTAATTAATACATAAAATAAATGAGATCAGCAAATGAATGTTTATTAGGGGAGGGAGGAATCTGGTGCTTCAATAACAAATTTTCAACATTTGGCAGGTTTAACCCTAAATCTCTTCGGCTTTAGTAGTGTGTGTGTCCAGTCTTTTTCTTTCATTTTTTTTTTATTTTGGAGATTGACAATTGTGCTAAAACTCCTTCTCACTAAAAAAACAATTAAAAACTGTCACACAATACTCCATAATTCGGGATAAATAACAAGTTTGTGTCTTTTTAAAGCCAAAATTGTGCTGGTATCCGTTACTGCCTATTCCGATCAATTCCTCTTGTAATATGACATTTTTAATGTGACCATATGAAAATTCATTGCCTACTGTGGTACTGCCACAGCCAAAGCATTCTCAAACCTAGTTTCAAAATCTGAATAATGGACATTTAAATGTTGAACGTTGGTTGAAACGTCTTTTTTCTGGTAGATTGTCTGCGTCGTCAAATTCGCGACGTCCTTTAGCTTAATTCTGGCAAGAAACGCTGAAAGGATGGTCTATGTTTTATGCTGTCACCTTATAACTGCAAATTAATCTCTTTAAATTTAGTGAAAAAAATCTGTTAAATAGGTAAAATCTGGTTTCCATTTTATTAAGTTTGTTTTAAAATTAAAGTCACCGTCTGATTTAATGAGAGCCACTATCTTAGACCCCCTCCCCTTTACACCTCATGGAACCCCAAATTATTTTTTCGCTGTCCTGGAACCCTGGGGATCGATATAAGCCACTTTGGGAAACGCTACATTATGACAATTCAAAGTGTAAGAAATCGTACGGTAAACTTTGCTACATGTATCAACATTAACGACGAAGTCAAATATTCTTCAATAAAAGCTAATTTTGTATATTTAGTGGGATTAGATGCTTATGAATGAACTGATTGAAACCTTAACTGAGGATCGCTCCTGTCTACAAATGATTTGTTCAAGCTGAGAGAAAAGGCTAGAATATATAAAGAGCAGGGGTGTAGCTACCGCCGTATCAATGATACGGGGCCCCAACATATGTGAAGAAAAAAAATATTATTATATTAAGGGACCCTAAAAAGAGTGTGCAAGAAATTTTGATACGGGATCCACCCAGGATCAGCTACTCCAGTGATAAAGAGACACGACAAAGTGATTTTGCAGTACGCGACAAAGTTTTTCCACATTGTTTTCCAGTCAAAAACTACTAGGAAATGCTAAACAAGATACCTTTCGTGTTCTCCAGACATTGCTCCTTAATACCATGACTTGTTTCGATTAATAATTTATAGTCTG
>BMAV01011953.1:836725-854404 GCA_019973955.1 Trichonephila inaurata madagascariensis | reverse complement strand
ACTTTTCTTAAAGCTACTCAAGAAATTCGTGCATCTCTCTTTAATACACCTGCTTTAAATAGAGTAATTCTTTATTTAACTCAACTTTCAATGCACGCAAGCTCGTCCTTCGTAATGTCGGGTTTTGAGAAAGTGCAGCTTTCTTAACACGAAAAATCCATTAAGTCATTACGAGTTATTAAAGGATTACAAGTAATTAGCATTGTTTCACTCGAGTAACATTCGTGAGGATTTCGACTCTTTTTCAAAATGCTCCTTTTGTATATTTCGTGTCTTTAAATTTATTCATAATTTCTGTATTTACCAGAATCTTGCCTTGAGGAAAAGTAACACGGAGAAAGATTTTCCATTAAGATTTACAACTTTACTTAATCCATGAATGATGACAAGGCGAGGTAACCAAAAGAACAACTGTTTTCTCATTTAGTAATGCCAGATACTTCTCAGTTTTTGTCGTTCTGGGTTATTAAAGGCAGTTACGCTCCACTGTATGTGAGAGCAAAAAAGCAGAAAAAAAAGTAATTTAGGAAGTTTTTTCTGCCGATTGTGATTTACAACAGTGATGGGTTGAAAGAGGATCTGTATGGGATGAAGACGCTTGAAACGAAAATAATTATGTGGGTGGATTTGAATATAACCATAAACTCACGTGCCGTTTTTCAGATTCGAAAACAAGATTAGATAAATAATTTTTTTGGCGGTAATCTTTATTATTATTGTTGAGTTTCGAGAATTTAATCCTAGCGTTGGAATTTGATTTATCTTCGAAGAAAAAGAGTCTTGAATTTTCCTTTTGGACAAATAGTTGGATTATTCGTGATCAAAAACTACCCCGTTCAGCATTTCTAAATTTATGATTGAAAAAAAAAAATTTTTTTCCTTCAGAATTTTCTAACCCAGCAATTCTTAAATTTTCGATCGCCGTGGCCCTTCTTTATGTATTAGCCTGACATCAGGACCCCTAAGATTCTGAGCACCCCTCTCTGATTTCCAACATATGGGTGAGTGATTTTAAGGTTCCTCAATAATCCTATAAGACTGCCTCTGCTACTCTGCTGTTTCTGTTATTTATATTTTTTGAAAATATATCGTTGTTGTAATGGCTATATAGTTGCAAACAATAAAAATGTGAATCAATATTCTTGACTAAAATACGTGTTCTACTAGTAGTGCAGTTTTTTTTATTGGGGTAATTTAGTGATGATCTAGTCTAGGATGGCACATCTTTCAATTGTTTCACGAGGCCTTTCAGAGTCTGTAAAACAGCAAAATCTTAGCATTAAGTAAGAGGCCTTTGCGAACCCCCTAGAAAGGCGCTGAGGACCCCCGGAGCGCCATGGACCACAGTTTAAGAACCACTGTTCTAACCAATTGTTTTAGAGCATATATCTAAACTTGTTGCAGGAAATGATAAAAAAACAGTGGTTCTACAAAAACTCAACAAGACAGAACTGTGTTTATGAATTGTGTATTTACTTCATTACATGTTTATTTAAAAATGAAACACATATTCATTCTCCGAATCATCCTTACCCGATTGTCAGAAAACTTGCTTTCCATAAAAACGAATCAACTACAGTCGGACCTCCATATAACGCAGTCACTAAATCCCGGGAAAAAGTTCGTTATATGGAAAATTCGTTATATAGAGGTTCATCTTTTAATGTACTTTATAAACTCCGTAAAGCAAATTTTAAATTCATATATATTAAAAAAGTAATTATTCACACCTCTTTTTAAATTAAAATATGTTTATTTTATATATCTTACTCATCAAAAAACAAACAAACAAAGAAAAAACGCTATGAAAACAAGAAAAGGGAATGTCGAAGAATTCACTGTATTTTCAATATTAAGAAAATAATTTTATACTAAAATTAATGAATTTTAAGGACATTTTATATAATTTAAAGCATACAAGCAGTATGAAACATAAATTATTTTATAATTAGAACAGGGGGACACGGGACAACTCCACTGAGGGTGAAAGAGGATATCGAAGATGTTTCTAGTGAACTGGTCAATGGGGGTTAAAGGTTGCACTTCTTGGATGAAACGTCCAGGACTCTATTGATTTCGGTGAGTTAGGATGTAATAAAACCAGTTCAAGATTTATGACCCAAGTAAAATGTCTTAAAGAGAGAATAACTTGAAATTTTTTCAGAAACACTTTTAAAAAAAGGAAGAACAAAAATTGAATCGCAAGAGAAAAAGGTCGTTATATAGAAAATGTGCTTCGCTATAGAGAGGTTATTTTACGAAGAAAATCGTGAAATGTTCAAGGTTCCAGGAAAAAGTTCGCTATATAGAAAAATTCGCAATATAGAGGTTCGCTATATAGAGGTTCGACTGTACTTTCATAAAATTTTTGAACAATGGAATCAATCGTCACTTAACCGCGGTTAAAAACTATGAGGCTCGTTGCCAGTAGCCCTAGAATCGTTTTAGAGTGCACCGTTAATAAACACTCACTCATTAGCCATCGTTGAAAATCTTACATTACGATCAATCATTGCATCTTTGATTTTAATTTACACCACATTCTGAAACAACACGAAGGGTATTGGCGACCGACTTCGTAAATTCGAACCTCGGGGAAGTAACGAGGACTACTCCTGAGCTGGTAGCCCTCTCCAAATTAAGATACATGGAAGGCAAAGATATCGGGCGGGGGCAAAAAGTCAGTATAAACTTTAAAAATTTATAAAACCCGGAAAATTAAACAAAATAAATAACGGTTTTGTGCACGTGTCGCATCGATAAATCGCGGGATTTTTCTTATGAAAATTTTTTTCAAAAAACAGCCGATAGGAGGCGCTGGTACGAATGACTTAGTTGGAAATATGCAAATGAGACAGGCGATTATAAATACTGATGACTCGGGACTGGCAGTACTCGGGAAGCTTACAGATGCTTGGGCCTAACACCATCCTCGATACGCGGTATTCTTTATGGAGTTCTTCAACAGTATTCATACAAATTACAGTTTTGCCATGAACTTTTTTACCGTCGAATACCGTAAAGAGAAGCATTTGCGAGGTGGGCTCTCTCCAAAATTGAACAGGATTCCTCTTCGGTAATTAAGGTATCCGACTACGTTCGGAACCATGATTTTGCAAAAACGTATAAAGGGATAATATTTATGATATTTAGTGTCACTTAGATTAGAATACATGTATAAAATCGTTTTAAGAATAGTATTACAATAAAAAATGATTTAAGTACAATATTTTGATAAAAAATGAACATAGAATGACCCATTTTCAAAATATTCTCCTTTTGTGAAAAATGCTTCTATTATAATAATATTTAGCCTGTATATAGCTCAGACTTATGTACAGAGGCTAAACTAAATTTTTTTAAAAATATATATTAGAAGTGGGTTTATCCATGTTGTACGACAACAGAGGGGAGACATTTTAAGAAAAAAACGCCGATAATTATTTCAATGGGTTGTAACTGAAAATAATGTTAATTTTTCAAAAATCATAGTTGAGCCTCTGTTCAGAGGTCTGAGCTATATACAAGCAAAATATTATTATAATAGAAGCAATCTTCACAAAAGGAGAACATTTTGAAAAAAGGTTATTCTAAGTTAATTTTTTGCCGAAATATTGTATTTAAATAATTTTTTTTTGTCAAAATCTCTTTAAAACAATTTTATACTTATATTCTAATCTAAATGACACTAAATATAATGAAAATTATCCATTTATGCGCTTTTTTAAAATCACGGTTCCGAACGTAGTCGGATACCTTAACAACTTGAGGACAGATGAAGCTTATTTTTCTCTCCGTGGTGACATTAATACCCATGTCACATCTGCGAGACGCCAAATTCATGAGTGTACACAGAGAAACCACTGCATTACCCCAATCACAGTGTGGTGTGGGTTCACTGGTTCTTTGAACATACGACCCCTCTTCTTTGAAACACAGTGTCCAGTAAATGGGGGGAAAATGGTGACAGTACATGCCCAACATTATTGAACGCTTCTGCGCAAACCGGTTGTTACATGTTTGCGTGAAAAAGCTGTAATTTCTACTGTTACGTTTGTTCAAAATGGAGCAACAAGTCACAATGCTAATCCACTCAAAGGAATTCTTGATACAGACGTTCGGGGAAGAAAAAATAATTAAGAAACGTTGCAAGTTTCCATTGCGTCCTAGTTCTCCAGATCTGACACCAACAGACTTTTGGCTGTGGGGATAGCTGTGGTGGTGGACGCGTGGAACATATACTGCAAAAATGAATGATTTGGTAACATTATTTTTGTTATTTGCGTGTCTATTCTTTCACTTATAAACGAAACGCCACCTGTCGGCCATTTTTTTGAATTATTAATTTTTTTTTTATCTTCAAAAAAATCCCGTAACTCATCGATGCTAAACCTGCAAACCATTTTTTTATTTTGTTTAATTTTCCGGGTTTTATAAATTTTTAAAGTTTTTACGGACTTTTTGCCCATTTGGTATAATGTCGGAAGTAGTGTTGGATTATTTTAGCTACACCGAGTATTTACCTTGAACACGGTCACTTTATGTTCCATGTTAAATCACTTTATATTCATTTTCTGGTGTAATTGTATTTGATTCTGAAGGCAAATTTAAGTACAATTAAATTAAAATCATTAAATCAGAGCAATTTTAAATATTAACAATTAACGTCCCCCTCCCTTTTCAGCGGGCCACATTGGGTGCCAATTATCAAACGTTGGTTGGCCCATGGTTATAAAAAAGTTTGGGTAGCACTGCATATTTATTAAAATCAAAAACCGTTTAGATACTTTATAAATTATAAGACAGAAGAAAAAATATGAAAGTATTTTTCTATTCCCTTTGTCAGTTATTTTATTAATTTTTATCACTTATTATTGTAGCACGAAAGATATAGTCAATGTGTTAAAATTACACCATTCGAAATTATGCCAATTTGAAATGAATTTAATTTTTAACTACGGTCAGTGATGAAGACGACTCACGAGTTAGTTGCTCATTCTAAGCTGCTCACGGCAGACTTGGAATAAATGAGAACTGGAATTGCGATTTGATTTAAAAATCATCGGCAACAAAGCTCACGTTCTGAACCACTGGACCTTTCGCCTTCTCTAAAGAACGATAATGAAAAGCAAACTAATTTGATGCAGGGCATTGCGTATTGATTTAACTATTGTTTTAATGCTCGGATGGGTCTTTGTTATAGCAAAGCACCAGTTGGATTCAGATTTTCATCGAGAGATTCCTATCTATTTTTATTTGTTAATATTCATGACCGAAAAGATCCATCTCTTATATTTGTAGGTCCAAAGCTGCGTGAGAATTGTAATCCATTATCTAGCAGCTATTTACTATTATCTGAATCAAAACAATGATTAAGTTTGATAAAGGCTGTAGTAAACGAGTGTTCAGAGTTGCGAGTAGCGATGCTTCAATCGATTTTGATTTGAATTTACTTTACGTCACACTTTGAAGCAACGCCAGGGTTATTGACGACTGACGACATAATTTTGAAACTCGATTGTCATGTACCATTTCAGCAATTGTATCGTGATATATGTATACATATAATATTTAACATTTCCTCGTGTATGCGAAATTGTTTAATTATTTCTAAGGTTTTCCTGATGTTTATAAGTATCTCTTGATCATTCTTTAAAATTGCGAAGTTTTTCGTCAATAGTTTTGATGCTGCTCCTGAATGCGACGTTAACAAAACAAAACAAAACAAAACAAAAACAATAAATTAAAGTTAATTTCAAAATAGATGGTGTACAGGTGGAAAACGATTCAATAGAGGAATAAAAGTACTTGAAATTAAGTAGCAACAAGACGAGGAATAAAGTGTACACCATCGAGTTAAAACATTATGAACACCTCCACATTTTTCATTGATTCTGGATGACAAGGAAGACACGTGATTAATAGAGAAGGGTGTTTA
Source organism: Trichonephila inaurata madagascariensis (assembly GCA_019973955.1). Taxonomy (NCBI): domain Eukaryota; kingdom Metazoa; phylum Arthropoda; class Arachnida; order Araneae; family Nephilidae; genus Trichonephila; species Trichonephila inaurata. The sequence goes on along the minus strand of BMAV01011953.1, from coordinate 848,466 downwards.
ACTGCTTCTGGAGAAGGTAAACTATCATTCTTGCACTTAATTTTACGAGTGAGGGGAAAAGCGGCTGTCTAAGTAAATTCGAAAAAGGGCAGGAGGCTGTAATGACTCGAAGTCTCGGAACGAATATCTCCGAAACAGCATGATTGATAGGTTGTTTGTGTTCTGCTCTTTTCGGCATTTGTGCAAAGTGGATAAATACTGGTGAAACCAGAAGTAGACACCTAGCTGTTGGACGTCCACGCGTCATCAAGGAAAAAGGAATCGGAAATTGTCCCACTGAGTAAAGCAAAATCGGCTCCAGATAGTGGCTCAGCTGACAGCCCAATACAATGCAGGTCCAAGTGCGTTTCGGAACATACAGTTCAGAGGAAACCGTTAGATATGGGACTGCACAGCAGACGTCCCACTCGTGGGCTCTATTGACCAAGCGTCATTGCCAATTAAGCCTAGAGTGTGCTCAGAAACATTGAGACTTGACCATAAATAAGTAGAAGAGAGTTTCCTGGATGAATGAATCACGATTTCTATAATTCATCACGTCTATGGTTGTGTCAGGATGCGCCGTCTTTCAAGTCTTACAGTTGCTCTCTCCATGTACACAGACTGGTGATGGCGGTATTATGCTTTGGAGAACGTTCTCATAGATGACTCTGAGATCCTTATTTCAGGTGGAAGGTACCGTGAAAGTTGTAGATTATCTGAGCATAATTGTGGATCTGTTGCACCCTTATATGGCATCTGTTTTACCAACTGAAATTGGAATCTTTCAGCAGGATAGCGTCCCATGTCAAAAGGCTTGAAATATGTTAGAAGGGTTCGCGAAGCCTAAAGATGAATTCCAGTTAATATCCTTGCCACCTAACTCGACGGATCTTAATCTGATAGAGCACATTTGGGTTTTCATAGAAAGGCATACCAGAGATCAAACATTTTTATGTCGGAATATCTCAACTTTACGTAACCACTGTTTAGACAATTGATACAACCTGTCTCCAGTCATCTATCAAGAGCCTGTGGTATTCCTGCTAAGGCGAGTTGCAGCGGTTTTGTAGGCAGAAAGTGGTGCAAGCGTGTTATCGAGTAAGTGTTCATGATGTTTTGGCTCTTCGGTGGATGCAAATCAGTCACATAATATAATGGTATTTTATACAACTCCTCTTTTAAAATATTTTGTCAGTGATAAAAGTGAAGTAAATCATCTCTCACTTTTACCTTAAAATATTCCCGTGTCGGTTCAGAAGTGTTTCTGGGTTAATGAGGATACAAAACAACTCTCTATTTTATTTCAATTTATTTCTTATTAAACCATCTTGGAATGCACTTTTCTGTATGAATTCAGCATTATTCGAGTCAAAAAGATAATCACCAGGGAAGATTGTCTTCACCATTGGATGGAGTATGCGTTCAAATAGATTTAAGTCGTTACCCGATCCTCAAAATGAATATTGCTCTTAAAGATAACTCCAAAAAATAGCATTCTACAACATCAAAGGTGTCATGCTTCAAGTTGGAACCAAGCAGTCGGGATGAAAATGTGGAATGAATGCAGGATGTTGTCTAACATGAACGTGTTCTGCAGTGAAAAACAAAGTGAAAGATGATTTGCTGGACCCAGTACGTAACGGAGAATATTAGGGCCCCCCCCCCCTGCAAACCGTACTTAGCAAGCCTTAGGCCCTCTAGAATCCTACACCCCTCCCCCCACAAGCCGGGGTTGAGGAGATTTACGTTACGCCACTGGTTGGACCAAATATTGCTCTTTTCCACCCATCATGGCTCTAGATTATCATTAGATCCATTGGTATGTGATTGGTATCAAAGATATCCATTTGTATATGATTGGTATCAAAGATATCCATAGGTACGTGACTGATATCAAAGATATCCATTGGTATATCTTTCCACCACTGTAAATATTATTCTCATTCATTTATATTTTTCCTTAGCATTGAAGAGTTAGTAATAAGAGCTTTACACCCATGAAATTCTAATCGGGGAAACTCCTGATGAACTTTGTAACTTGAGATCAGATCTTCTCGACCGACTACTGTTATTTGCTCAGCTGTGAATTTACATTTTTAACGAATAATTCGTGCCTCTGTTCGCTCATTCCTGTTTGACAACTTCCTTTTCCATCCGCAGTTTCCACGTTCAGAAGTAACACGTTTTTTTCATACTTAACCATAGTTTCAGAAATAATTTCCTACCATCGTCACAATTTCGATGTTTTAGACAATGAAGTTCCTACTGCGTTTATTAATAAACATATATTGCTACAAATCGCTGATAGCTGACATTTTTAAATAATATTACACAACTGGGTGTGTGTCTTATTTATCTCTGTAAATTTACCTCTTATTATATAGACGATTTCCTTCCGTATTCATATACATAGCAAATAGAGCGCCTACATCTCACTAAAATTTTGAATAATCTTTTTCAATTTGTATTTCCAGCACTTTCTTTACCATATGTATATACATATATGATAAATATGTAATATGTAAATGTTCCAGAAAACTTTTAATTTACAAGTAAATAAATCCGAAGAGGAAAAGATATGCAGTATGAGACTCAAAAGGATTTGGTAAAATATAAATGCTTCAATTATAAATTGTCGTTAACAATCGGTGCCGGTTTATCCATTAAGCGCTTAGTGGCTTTCTGGCCAATTTTCACCACTCTCTACATACTGGGTACCTAGAAAAAAAATTAAGGTAAAAGGTACATTTTTTGTTCTGCCGTTACAAGAGACATGGTGCGTATGGACGGAAATGGAGTATCGCCTAGATATCTGCCGTGTCACGAAGGACGCCCATATTAAATCTTTGTAAGGTTCATTTTTGATACAAAAAAAAATTTGGTATATTACCTACCTTCTAGTATAATTAAACATTCGAATAGTACCTCAGAGAAACTAGCAAAAATTTTTTAAAAAGGTACAATCTTTTTCGGACACCCTGTACTTTTTGAATCAATTTCAAAAAATACTGCCCTTCAGTATGCTTGTATTTATTAAACCCAAATTTAAAAAAAAACACTTATTACTGAAATATGCTATAAAAAAATAACGTACAGCAATCCTTAATTTTACATTTGTTTGATTAGCAAATACTAATTAATTTTTTGTGATTGCTAAAAAAGATGTCTGCGAATTTTAGCTGATTTATCTTCTAACTTTATTACCTAATGATAAAGAACCAATTTTATTTATTATGTTTTTCAGAGAAAAAGGGAACTTTTTTCTGTTGAAATAATATTCTTGCCACATTAAAGTTCTTTGAATTGACAAAATCTCCCAAGCATTTTTTCATTAGGGCTCAGATATGTAACAAGTTTTTATTTCTTGTTAATAAGTTTGTTCAGCCAAACCACTGTCGATTTTTTTACTAACTCTCTACCTAGAATATTTTATAATCGAAAAGAAAAAAAAAGTTTATGTAAGCATTTCGAAAGCGTAACGAAGTGAAGTAAAAGCAAGCGTAAGCAAATTCTTTTGAGAAAAAAAGGTCTGGTGCAAATTAGTCCAAAGTGGCTTTTTTTTCTCTCTTGATGCTAGATTTTTTTTTTTTTTTGCAAGATATTTAAAATATGCATCATTTAATTTATTCAAATATTATCTGTTTTCTGCTTGTTATACTTTATCTATAATATAAGAAACCTTTACTTTGAAAATTTGTTTCTAATATTTGGATAATAATAAAAGTCTCAAATAAGCTTTAGTAAACAAACGCTATAGATATTTAAGTTACAGAATTATAAACAGGCTAAATTCATGTGATGTCGTAGTCACATGATAACTGTAATCGTGTTTCTAGTTAATTAGTTTATGCATTCCTCTGTTGCCAACTTTAGATTTTTGGAGAAACTTTCTTTTAAAAAGTATATACCTGTCAACAATAATAATGCACATAGGTAAACAAAGTTTATTTACCGTCTACTTCTATGTCATTCGTGTACTTTTAAAGCATTTGATTTAAAAGTACAGAATAATATACCGTAAAATCCGACGTATAACGCACACTTTTTACACCAAAAATAAGATCGAAATTTACGGGTGCGCGTATTACGCCGGTTATAAAAAGAGGGCTTTAAGGTATCCGACTACGTTCGGAACCGTGATTTTAAAAAAGGCGCATAAATGGATAATTTTCATGATGTTTAGTGTCACTTAGATTAGAATACACGCATAAAATTATTTTAAGGACATTTTGACAAAAAAAAATTATTTTAATACAATATTTCGGCAAAAAATTAACTTAGAATAACCTTTTTTCAAAATGTTCTCCTTTTGTGAAAAATACTTCCATTATAATAATATTTTACATGTATATAGCTCAGACCTCTGTACAGAGGCTCAACTATGATTTTTGAAAAATTCACATTATTTTCAGAGTTACAACCATTTGAAATAATTATCGGCGTTTTTTTCTTAAAATTTTTCTCCTCTGTTGTCGTAAAACATGGATAAACCCACTTCTAAGTCATATATTTCAAAAATTCTAGTTGAGCCTCTGTACAGAGATCTGAGCTATATACAGGCAAAATATTATGATAATAGAAGCATTTTTCACAAAAGGAGACTATTTTGGTCATTCTATGTTCATTTTTTGTCAAAATATTGTACTTAAATAATTTTTTACTGCAATACTATTCTTAAAACAATTTTATATACATTTTCTAATCTAAGTGACACTAAATATCATAAATATTATCCATTTATACGCTTTTTCAAAATCACGGTTCCGAACATAGTCGGATACCTTAAAAATAAAAAAAAAAAGATAAGAATAGGAAAAAATTAGACTTCTATATAGATCGAAATACTGTTTATTTAACAGAAATAACATTTCTTTGATAAACTTGAAGGGTTGTAATTCTAGAAGTATACTATTTTTTCAAAAGCGTTGGATAACATCCCGAATAAGTCACTTCAAAACATAATATCATTGCATACGTACATTTCAGGTTCCTTTCTTTCGCAAAAAAGGGGTTGCGTGTCATACGGCGAGTATACCTAAAAATTAAAAAATTGCAGATTGAAAATATTGGTGTGTGTTATACGCCGGATTTTACTATAAGAATTTTTTTTAATTTAAGAAAAAAGCTTTTGTAGAATCTTAATACTTGTAATATCTTTACCCACTGATCAAATTTGAAATTTTATCAAAATTTACAAGAGAACAACTAGTACAAGTCTTATGAATTTAATGGAGGACACATGATTTAGCTTATTCAAAACGGTCTTTATAGACTTGTACTAGTTATTCTACTTGTAAAATTTTGATAAAATTTCCTATTTGATAGTTCGGTTAAGATGTTTAAATACAGTCGGATCTCTATTGTACAAACTTCTATTTTGGGATTTTCTCTATTTTGCGAACATTTCTTGGAATCAGCCTGAAAAGTATATTGAAATTTAACGAATTTACTGCACAAACTCTACTTAACGAATTTATCACATAACGAACTTTGTTCGGGATTTAGCTACTTTTTAAATAGATATATCTGATTGTGTGTATTTAGATTCTTCAAAAAGTTTTTCAAAATTTTAAAAAAAATCTTATATTGCACGTATATTTTTAAATCAAGGTGTATTTACCTTACCTTTGTGTGTTATTATTGCTTGTATACGTTGTTGCTGTTGCTTGTACACTTTTTACTATACACTTTTTAAAAGAAAGGTTATGGAAGAGCAAAGTTGGCAACAGCTAAGACCATGAACTGATTGGCTGGAAACACTTGATTGTAGTTATTGTAGTTCATGGAGTTACATGAATTCCTGAACTGATTGGCTGGAAACACAGGATTGTAGTTATTTTATGTGTCTATCACGTCACATGAATTGAGTCCATTCAAAGGAGAAAACGGGATTGCATTTATAATGCAATACCACGAGATTGCATTATCATGAATTTAATCTCTCGTTGTATTGGCTAGAAAATAGAAAACATAATTATAAGACCTTTTCCCTTCTCAAAAGAGATTGATTGCTTAACTGATTGATTATTAACGCCGCAATCAAAAACAATACGAGGTCTATTGGCGTGACGGACTTTTTAATTTATCTCGAAAAATACTCAAGCGAAATAAATATTTTCTAAGAATTACCCGAAGAAAAATCAATTCCTTAGTATTAAAAGGAAGACTTCTGATGAAACGAATAAAGAGAACAAAGATACTTCGTCTCTTTTATCGCCATTTTATCTGAAACCACCATTATTTAAACTTCATGAATATTTACAGAGCTGAGCATGATAGCGACTTTTCTATTATTCCCGCGCAAATTAAATTCGAACGGAAAGAATTCGACAGGAAAAAGAAAAGAAACCTAGGTGCAAAATTAGAAAATTAATAAATTAAACGCTTCTCGCGCCTTATAACGTTGAATGTTAACGGCATTTTCGAGCTTAGAAAAATGAAAAATTACTAAAAAGGTTTCTAAAATTAGGCTATGTAGTATCAGTAGAATTTATAAGTAAGTAATTTCTCCAAGATTTTATATTCTGAATAATTTGCAAGTAAAATCAAGCTCTTTGGGAAATACTTTTAATAATATTCTATTCTAGAAACCATATAAAAATAAGGATTTTGACAAATGATACTGTATTATTGAATTACATTTAACGAGAGGGAATTGAATGATAGTAACCTGTGAAATTATTTTTTTCTGGTTTTTTCCGTATTTTAATCGAAAATGCCTGCAGAGTAAGAAAAATTATTACGCTCGACATATCCTATTTATTTTTCAAGAAAATTTGTTCGACTCTATACCAAACTTCTGTATACATATCGAGTTACTTATACATATATATTTGTTAATTGTGCATTACTTAATTTATAAAAGAGCTCTATTATGTGATTTATATTATAACTGATTATTATATGAATATTAGATATGCTTTTTTTTTTGCATGAATCGATTGTAAATAAATAATTTTAAATATCATTAAAAAAGTTCTTTTGGTATAAGTTAATAATAATTAAAGTTTTCAATTTAAATAAATCTTTTTTCGTACTGATTTAAATTGGAGCAAAAAATGAAATATAAGTAAAAGAAATATGCAAATTCTATTTTTGACAACTTTAAATCCCTTTATGCTTCCTTTTTTTATTTAAAAGGTGCTCTTCATTAAATTTAATGCATCATTAATTTGTTGCGTTCATATTATTAAAATCCCAGTGAATAATTTCCTTTGATCCATTTAATTAAAGAAAAATGAAGCACTTTTTGGGGGGGAAATTTAAGTTTCTTTGGCATTATGTAACACAGGAGTACTCAACCTGTGACGGGCTCACGCGTCTTTTCTGTAACATAACCTCTGGGTTCTTTGACGGCCAAGATTAATGGCAAATCTTTTCTAACCCAAATCCAAGAAGTGAAATGCAATTGTAAATGCAAATAAGATAGCCTTTAAAAAAACAGAAGTTTTAGTAAGCGGGATGGCAATTTAGAGAAAGTTATGTTTAGAAGAGATAGAAGTTAGAATTGACGGCCTATCAAAGATTACTAGATTTCTAGCCATCACTACACATATTATTGCACGCGTGCCTAAAAGTCTCTCTGAAAGTGATTGAATCTTAACTTGATTCAAGGTAGGACTGATTATTTGATATTAGAACTTGTAATATTATCAGAATTGAAAGTAGGCGGATAATATAATTATTTAGATAAGTGATCCAAGTTACGCGATCAGGTTTAGCTACAGCTGCGTGTTTGGTTTATTCTCACTTAATGTAAGTTTATCTAATGTATTAGAAATTTAAGTTATATTCTTAATAAAGTCATATTAAGAATTTTAAAATGTCGCTTCATTTCGAGAATCCCACACCTCTAATTCACGCTGACAATCAAAGATATGGTCGCCATAGAACGACCATATCACAAACCTTTTTTCCCGCCGGACCGCATACACCTGACAGTTATTTCATTCGGGCCACAACATGCGGATAATGGAAGAAGCAGACTATAAGACCAAAAGAACATTGACAAACAAAATTGATCAAAGTATTAAAACTCTCATTTCTGTCTTTTATTTTAATACTATATTAACTTTTCTATAGAACACACACAAAAAAATATTTATTTTTATGAATTTTTACTGAGTTATGGGATAATTTCTATTTTATTTCATCTATGAGCAAGCCTCTTGCTTACATTCTACTCTTAAAAAACAATTGATAGCAAAATTGAAAGATTTGATTGCTTGATTGATAGAATTTCCTGTTAGATTTTTGTACATTGTTCTCCAATAATTGAATTTCATAGTGCAATGGGCCATGACTGGGCCACTTAAAAATGGCTGGCGGACCATATGCGGCCCACATGTGGCCCACGGGTCGTAGGTTGAGTATCACTGTGTAACATATATACAGTGAAAATCGTTTAACACGAAATTGAGGGAACTGAAATATTTTTTTGTGTTAAAAGAATTTCGTGATGAAGGATATTGCAAAACAATACATACATTCAACAAAATTAAGTTTATTAAACAGTACATGTTATTTACACAAATATGTGTATATGCAGGCCAAGTGGTAGCGTATCGCGCTTTCAGGCCACAGGTCCGGGGTTCTATCCTTGGGCTTCACCAACACCTCGGCTGGGCAAGGTCGACTCAGCCTTTCATTCATTCAGTGGGCCGTTAAATTAGTACCAAGCTTGCTTGGGGACTGAACACTGGGGGTTTCACCTCAGACTGAGCGCCTGATCGGGACATCTGCTCATGCACCTCAGCGCCCAATGGTCGCGTGTACTGTGATGTGCATAGTAGGCCTTGGCCCTCATGGAGTGTTGCGTCGCTGAGTATAGTTTAGTTTATGTATATATGCCTGCATTTAATAAAAATCAATAAAACAAAAACATTCGCAACGAAATTTTCAAGTTTTTTAAAAAACAAAACATTTCTTGAGTTTTTGGAAAATAATCTGATACTTTTCTTTAGATTATCTTTTTTAGAATCGAATTGTCAACAAATTGTTCGATGTCGTCCATTTTGTTATTCATTTCCCCATTGGAATGTTCGTCTATATAACTGCCCATACTTTTCATGACGTTCCTCATTTCGGATTTTATTCATTTCATTTTCATCGTCGGAATCTACATCAATATTTTTTTAGCTCTTTGAATAAACTCCAAAATGTCTTTGCCGTAATTGGGGCTGTACACACATTATCACCTACTACAACGAATTATTCCAATGATACAATAGGACAGTTCAATAATGCAGAAACTTTCTCAAACATTTCGGCTGAGTTTCAATATCCAGAAGGAAAATCTTTTTGTTGCGAACGATTTTCGTCTCGTGTTAAGAGGGAAAAAATGCCAGAAAATATATAGCAGTTTGTCGGGACCGCTGTATTATTTCGTGTTAACCGATATTTCGTCTTAAACGTTTTCGCATTAAACGTATCTCACTGAAATATAAAAACAATCGTTACTCCCTTATGACGTTTGATATGAATAACGGTAGCGTGATCTTGATTAATTTAAATATTGAGTTTATTTATGTCACAGCTATTATTTACAGAATTATACATTAATGTTATTAAACTTATTAAAAGATTATATTAGAGTTCCAAAACAGTTGTTTGTGAGAGGAGAGATTCCTTTTAGCCCCCGCTCCCTCTAAGTTCAGAGGGCGTCTGCTTCCTTCGAGGGGTCAAAAAGCATCTCTCCCTTTGCTCTCCCTTCTCTACTCCCTTCGAGGGGTCAGCATCTCTCCCTCTGTTCTTCCTCTCTCTCTGCTCAGGGATCAAGGCGGCGCTTTTGCATCTGTGCTTGCATCCTGCCAGCGAAGAGAAAGGGTCCCTCGTGACTACGCAATAATTCAAAGTTGCACCTATGTCTCTGCACGTGTGTTGATCATTTCCACACAGACACCGAACACAGCTGCGAGACAAAGACGTTACAAGACTTTACAACCTCCAACAAGAACATTTTATAAACGATTCCAATGCCAACCCCCCATACATCCTGTAGCCGAGTAACCGAATGGTCACATAGGCAAATTCGAAGACGACGTTGTTTTAGCCGAGTCTCGAATGCAAGTTCTGCTTCCTTTAATATCCCACACCGAGTAAAGGGGTCTGATAAACGCTAAAACTGTTCAGCTGAAAGTTCTCACGGTGAGGTAGTCAAGATCTGAAAGGGTCTGCTCGTGACTTGACCGTGTCTTGATATGTCACCAATAGCCTGTATGCATTGTCATATGTCATATGACAATACATACATATGTCATTAATAGCCATCGTATTGCTGCTAATTGTTGGGTTAATTAAAAATCAATCAATAGTCTTCCTTCTTTATTACTTTTCTTACACTTTAATTGCTAAAAGAAAAAATTAAATGAAATTAAAAATTAAAAATTTTACAAAATCTTTTATTAAAAAAAAGATTATTTTTTTATTTGTATAAGAATAATTTTTAAATATTTTCGAAATAGTGATTCAAGTGAAGTATACAGCCTGAATGGTTCTTAAAAAATATTACCACTCAGGAATATATATATAAATATAAAACTTGAATTAAACTTTTTTCGATTTTCCACTTAAAAACTTTCCGTGAATTGTATAACCAAAAACGAAAAAAATTTCTGTGGGGGAAACAAAGAGGAAAAAATGAAATAATCCATAGGAAAACAATATTGAGTAAAAAAGCTTCTGACGGGATTCTAATAATAGATTTTTTTAACAGTTTAATCTATAAAATTACTGAGCCAAAAGCTTTCAATTCTGTAAATTGTAGTTAAATTCATTAAATCATTTAAAATAAATTCTTATAAAAATGCGATCATATAATATACATCCCATTCACTTCAAATTTCAGTTAAATTGACACATTTATTAATTTACTGAAAATTATTTACTTAAAACATATATGAATTCTATGTTGATCGCTCATCCTTATTTTTAAGAAACGATTGAAAATTGAAAATTAAGCAATAAATTGATCTTTATCATAACAGGAAGATGTGTTGAGATGCATGTACTTCTTTTGATGTGGTATGTTTTCCTATAAAAATGTGAAAGTAATTATTTTCTAAACAATAGCTCATTTATTTTTTTATTATTTAGTTTATTGATGATTGAATTCTTATTGCGTAAATGTACGTCATTATGATAATATGAACGCATTCGAGGAGTTTCTGTTCCTCCTTTGAATTTCTGAAATATTATTTCCATTATGTGAAAATTCACGTCAACGCTGAAAAATTCGTAACAGAATAAATGAATTTTATCTAACTGATAAGCAGTATCCGAAATTGACAAGAAAAAAAAAAAGAGAACGATATAATTTTTTACATTTACGGTCAAGCACGGCATTAAGCTTTCGATGTTATCAAAAAGCATTCTTAAAGCCCTCATATTTATCTTTTACTCTGCCTAAGTCAATTTCTGCGAAACCTATTTTTACACATCTACTCAAAAATAACTTGTTTAGCAAATTTCAAACCTTTGGGTCTGATAGTTCAAAAACTGGAAGGTTTTTTTTTATATATATATCAGGGGTGGCGAACCTTTATAGATCCACGTGCCATTTTTTCTAAAGAAATGTTTAATGAGGTACAGACATGCCATCAAATAATTTTGATTTGTGATTATTGGGAAAATATAATAAAACTAAATGCTAACAATTCAAAACTCTTTATTTACTACGAAAAAATACATTTTGTACTGTATAGTAGTAAATGTTTTAGTCAGTGGCGCACACAAGGGCGGGGGGGGGGGGGGGGGGGGGG
>BMAV01011953.1:796389-816400 GCA_019973955.1 Trichonephila inaurata madagascariensis | reverse complement strand
CATATTACACTTATTTCATATTACATAAAAGGGGAAAAAACCGTCCCAGTATATATATATATATATATATATATATATATATATATATATATATATATAGGCTTATTCTCTACAAACAAGAGATAACATCCAACAATCACATTCGAAACACACACACACACACACACATATATATATATATGCCTACTGACTTATAGAATTCATTTACAAGTCCTTTTTTGGAATTTATTTACGATAATATGCTTAAAACTCAATGAGTGCCTTTTTCTTTATCAACATTAAAAATGAAAATCCCAGTTTTTATTTTTAATGTTTAAAAATTTTTGAAGTTAAATTAATTTAAATCTGAAGAAAAAAGTTAATATTCTTTTAACAACGTTTAACTCTTTTGCATAAGAATATTTTTTCATAAAGTATTTGAAGCTTGAAATATGAGTGCATCTAACACAATACGCCCGAAATAAAACTACTGAAAACACACATGCATACGGAAAATAATTTACTACACGATACATAATTTATTTTCTGTATCTGTAAGAAAATGGAGGTTGTTTCTTTTTAAAATTACTAATGGAACGTTTATGATTTATATTGCAAGAGATACTTACACATGAGAATTCGTATTTTAGATTTGAGAGAGAAAAATTCAAGAACAAAGGTTTTCAAATAATGTTTCAGAATTTGTTTTTTAATAGAATCATTTTTTTCCCTCTGAAGTATTTGTAGACAAAAATTTAACGAAGTACGTTTTATCATCATAATTTTCGAATGCAAAAACTAATGATAATTTTTAAAAGCAATATTTTTCAAAAACGTTTTTTTTATAAGTTTGCAAGGGAAAAAATTACATTTAATTTATTACATCTATTAAAAGCAGACGATTTTTTCAAGCAGCCAACACAAAATATACGATTGGTGATTGATAAGTATTGTCTCCAATAGTATAAAATAAGTTTCTAACAAGGTAAAATAATAACAGAGTTATCAGAGAATGAAAGAAATTTACTATTCTTACATATCGTAAACTCATTTCTCAACATAGTCACCACTAACAGCTCCACATTTGGTCAATCGTTCTATCCATTTCTTCATTCCGTCCATGAAGAAAGATTCTAGTTGGCTGCTTATCCATTTACGTACGGCTGCCTGAACTTTGGCATCATGGATCATCACTATGACCCAGAAAACAAGAATATCGTTATCCTTGTTCTCCGAGTGTCAAGATATTCAAAACTTTTAATGTCAACAACAAAAGTCATGCTCACCATCTTTTGGCGAGCAAATGGTGTGCTCTACACGGAATTGACGGTGAATTCCGACAGGTAATGTGCAACATTGCGATCACTCAAGCTATGCATCCACAGAATCAGACCGGAAAGAAACGTCTTTCTTTTGCATCACGACAATACAAGACCACACTGCAGTGCACAAACACAGGACATCATGAGAAAACTGAAATTCACGGTGGTTCCACAACCGTCTTACAGTCCAGATTTGGCCCCGTCGGACTTTTGGTTGTTCCCAAAATTAAAGGAGACGTTGAAAGGTCAGCTTTTTTCAACGGATGCCGAAGCTCAGGCAGCCGTGATCAAATGGATACGCAGTCAACCAGAATCTTTCTTCGTGGACGGAATGAAGAAATGGATAGAACGATTGGCCAAATGCGTAGTGGTGACTATCTTGAGAAATGTGTTTACTATATGTAAGAGTAATAAATTTCCTTCATTCTGATACCTTTGTTATTATTTTACCTTGTCAGAAACTTATTTTTGTTTTATTGGAGACCTTACTTATCAATCACCCCTCGTAATATACAACGATACACATTAATATTTAAAAAGGAATAAAAAGTACTTTTTATCGAGTACCGAAAGTTATATCTTTTCATTTTTCACAGAATCTACGAGTGAAATTTGCCTCATGAATACGAATAAATGGAGCTGTTTGTCGTTTATTGGGACGTTTTGTCTCTTTTTCTCAGAATTTCAGGACAAAATGTTTCATTAATTTTTTTTTTTTTGCTGCTTTTACAATATTAATTTGTTAAATCTCACAAGGTTATAATCATTATGTTGATCACTATTGTTATTACAAGGTTAATTAGAGAGAAATTAGTTTTTAAAAAGAAGTTCCTTTTTATTCGTAAAGACTTAAATAGGAAAACAGCAAGAAACTTATTTTAATACAATGAATGTAATTGTTCGTGTAATTAAAAAAATATAAATATATTAATTATGATACATGTACAACTAATTTAACTTTTTTATTAGTTTGCACAAGTTAAGTACCTCTGTATTAAAAAAGTATGTTGAAGGCAAGTTAATTTTGAACTATGTTAAAAGGATATCTAATCATAATTTTTCACTCGTACGCAAATGAAACTGGGACAGGCATGGTTTGGCGCAAGTATGAAGGCACCCCTAATGTGCGTGCTTAACAACTTGAAATAAATATTTAAATCTAATAAGTATTTAACATAAATTCTTCATATTTTTCCAGAGTGACACTTTTTCAATCCACGCCATACTTAAATTAAGATGATAAAAAAGGATGGATTTTGAATGATGTATTTATATTAACACTAACACAAACAAAACAAAAAAAAAAATATTTGATTCAGAATAAATGACCTATAAATTAAGTAATTTATTTTTGAAGTTCGGATTTAAAAATATGTTTTCTTTAGTGTATAAGTATAATTTTTTACTTACAGTGTAATTATAAATATATTCTTATAGTGCAGGGACGGCGAACCAGTGGCACGCGTGCCATTGATGGCACACGACACAATATTTTGGGCACGCCACCGATTAAAAAAGTTTGCATTTTAGTTCAACACAACAAAGTTCACTTCGAAGTATTACGAACAAATGCGAGTAATCGATCGGGGGGCGCCCCGGTGGAGAGCACACTCGTTTGTTTTTGTCTTACCTCAGTTATAAGTCATGGACTACAATTGCTAATGATGCAAAGTTTGTCTACGCGTAGCATATTCAATTTTGTCGGCACAATTGTATTTTGAAGTTTATTTGTGTAAATTTTACGATTTTCAACTGTTATTTAACAAGACTAGTTTAGCAGAAAAACAAAAAATGCAAGATAATAAGTGTAACAGAGAATTTCAAACTTGGTGGACCTAGGGCAGGGGTGGTGAACCTTTATGGATTAACGTGCCATTTTTCTAAAGAAATGCTTAATGAGGTATAGACGTGCGTGCCATCATATAATTTTGACTTGTGATTATTGGGAAAATAATAAAATTAAATACTAGCTTCACAAAATTCTTTATTTACTACGAAAAAATACGTTTTGCATTGTATAGTAATAAATGCTTCAGTTATACGTGTAATTAAATTTAAGTAACATTAGTGTGACGTCTGTTGTTGCTGAGTATATACGTATATAGATGACAAATAACTTATATTAGGATTGTAAGATGTTACACTTTTAGCAGAATGCATACTGAATTGGAGTCATCTGCCAAACGGCTTCTAAACGAGTCTAATGTTATTCATCTCTGAAAATAATGACTCGTAGGCTTAGGTCGATGAAAATATAGTTAAAATAGCATGAGCCTGCTTCTTCAAAATGTTAAATGTGTCTGGAATCGAATTCCATATTTCCAAAATTTTGTTACTAGTGTATTATTTATATTGCTTGTTAATCTTTCTGTTTCAATCAATTCCAACTTTTTCCTTGTTTCAATACATTTTTGAATCCATATTGAACTCGACTAGAAATCAATAAGTTGCATTTTAAATTCTTCAAATTCCAACCAATCGAATTGGGGTAAGTTCAGTTTATCAAATAATGTCACATTAGGGTACATAATAAACTTGAGCGTTTCTGACAATTTTTTGAACTGAGAAAATCTCATTGAAAATTCCCTGATTGAAGAATCAATTATGGAAATAAATTCTTCAATTACTATATCTTTGTCGGTGGTTTCTCATGTACATTTTTAATCTTTGAAATTTTTTTTTCAAGTTTGGAGTTCTTTGTAATAATATAGTTTCTGAACTAAAATGCAAACCGTTTTGATCGGTGGCGTGCCCAAAATATTGTGCCGCCTGCCATCAATGGCACGAGTGCCAATGGTTCGCCATCCCTGATCTAGGGCATGATTTGTAAATGCTTAACTAACATACAAAAAAAAAAAAAAAAACACTTACCTTTTGGCATTAACTACTTTTTCGGAACAAAAATGACAATGTTCCCAATCCGATCAAAATGTCAGCTAAAAACGTAACTTCTGCTATAAAACTATTCTCCTTCCCCGCTAAAATATTCGTCATAGAACCCGTGATGTCATATATCTTGGAAGAGTGGATTTAAAAGAATATTCCTCCTAAGTATCATTAGAGTATTCGGTTATTCTATGTCATTTTGATGCTGATTGTTTATATTTTAGACTGTTTTGATTCGATAATTTTAATTTAATTGTATTGAACACGCCTTCAGAATAAAATATTGTTACACCAAAAAATAAATATGATGTGATTTAACATGTAATATAAATTAATTTCCATGGAAAATTCTCTCAGGGCTGAGAAAAATGCACCACAGTAAATAAAATACCACCTTGGGCGGCCCGTACCATTTGATCCACGGCCCGGGGGTCGGGGACCACTGGATTAGATGATATGGTAAAAAGAATTTTTGCAGATTGTTTCATAGTTTTCAAGTCACTGAACCATTTTCATACATAATTTATAAACTGTCCTATTAAAACAAATTGATTTATATTTAATACAATTAGCTCAAGACATTAGTTCAAATAAATAAGTTGACCAGCCATCCTCCTTTAGGGAGGACACTCCTCTTTTTATAAGTTCTGTCTTTCCTCGAAAAGTGTCCTACTTGTCCTCCTTTTCAATATTTTAAAACTGATCTGTTACTCTCTATTCAGAGATGAACCAAAAATGTTTCCAATATATCGGAGAATAGTCTGAAACAAATATCACTGGAAATAACAGTTTTCAATGGGGTTTTTTGACTTCATCGCCAGTAAATTGGGCAGATGTAGAAAATTGTGTTGAGTTTTTATCGAAAGAAATGCCTGATATTAAAATCGATAACGATTGTCTATTTGAAGAAGTTAGAAGACTGAATATATATTTAAATTCTAATAAATTGGAACAATTGGTAATTCAGCATGCTCAAATTGATAAAAGATGGATGGAAATACTTAACCATTTAAAAAATGAACACTTTCCATAGTATAATTTAGTTATTCTTGTTGAATTTGCGTTGTGCTGACCAGGAACTAATGCAGAAATTGAAAGAGTTTTTTCAGTTGGTAATGATTTTTGGACAAGTGAGAAATCAAGATTGAATGTTGACATTTTAACTGTAGCACTTACTGTAAAGCTCAATATAAAGGATATTTTTTGATCCGAAATTTACGATGTATTAGAAAATGGTATATTGACAAAAAATTATTCAATGGGAAAATACTCATTTAAGTAAATAATTAAAAGGAATGTCAGCGCAGTTATCGTATTTCTATTTGAATCAATAAAATGTTTCATATATTTAAGTTGTAACTTTTTCTTAAATTTTTCCCACGCGCGTGTCCTTCTTTTCGTTGTAAAAAAAACTAATCACATTAAAATAAATCACAATATTTTACTGCTTTTCTCTTTCTTTACTGTTTAATAAAAATTTGCCTTTTGAAAAAAAAAATAAAGGAAAAGAATTAGTCTTTTTCAAAACAGATAACTGTTAAAATGTTCAAAAAAAGTTTTAATCGCTAATAAGAAGATTAACTTTTAAGAAATACAAGATAAGAAGTTTTTAACTGATGCATTATGATGAAGAATAGCGTCATATTAAAATATTTTGTAATTAACCCTTTAACTGGTTGCCCGTACACCGTACGGGCTGCCGAAAGCTGGCCACAACCGGTTTGCCCGTAAGCTATTCGGGCACTGATATTTTTTTTCCTGCTATCTTTCATTTACACATATTTTTAATTCTTATTGTGAGATTATTAGAGCTACAGTACAACGTCGTTTATCCGAATCAATTGGGACCAGAGACCGTTCGGATACGCGATTGTTCGGATAACAGAAAACCGAATGCGATCCATGCAGTATATGAAACCGGACACTATACGGATATTGAAAATCATCCCACGCACGAAACGTGCTTGAAGGAAAAGCAAAATAGGTGAAAATATCGCAATTTTACCTTTATTGTGTAAAATAATCACTTATTTTTCGCTGTACCATTGTACACCTTCGTTTTTTCGCTGCAAGGTCTCTGATTCTCTTGAGAAGCAGTAGTTGAGTAGGACAGCACTTTGATTGTTGTTCGTACCACTCCATAGATGTCTCTAACGCAGAAAACGCGTCAGCATTTGATGGACACTTGCTACTTTCGTTGTTGTTGTTGCCTCCTCTTCTTCCATTTTATCGTCGACAGGGTCGGATTCTTCTTGCACGGAAGTCACAATCTCGTCATGATTTAGCATCTGAAATCCACAGTCTTCTGCATCGCATGCCATCCAGGATTCTACATCTTCTTCATCGCACTCTTGAAATACTGGAATCGATTGGACTAAGTCGGTTATCTCATCCCTGTGATCGTCATTGAAGTCCTTTTCGCCTTCTAAATCTGGCCACAGCTTATTCCATGCATTTTTCAGACTCTGTCTTTCGTTCAGGTCGATCTTCGTTGACCATATCGTGGGGTTTCAACGTAAGTTAGAAATGTGGGATTCTCGAAATGAAGAGACATTTTAGAATTCTTAATATGACTTTTATTAAGAGTTTAACTTAAATTACTTATAAATCGAACAAGCTTTTATTAAGTGAGAATAAACCAAAACACGTAGCCGTAGTTAACACAGATCGCGCAATTGGATCACTTATCTATATAATTATATTATATCCGCCTACTCTCACAATCCTAATAATATATTCGCATTCAGAATATAATCTTCCTACCTGGAATTTCCAATCAACGGTTCAATCAACTTCAGATATTCCGTTAGACTCGAGTACAATGGTATGTACCTTGTAGTATTGGCTAGATATATTTGATTCTTGGGTAGGCCATCATTTTACACTTCTACCTTTTCTACACTGAACTTTCTCTAAATTGCCATCCCGCTTACTAAAACTTCTGTCCTTTTAAAGGTTATCTTATTTGCATCTATCCTTCGTTTCACTTCTTGGATTTGGGTTGGAAAAGATTTGCCATTAATCGTGGCCGTCAAAGAACACAGAGGTTATGTTAGAGAAAGGACGCGTGAGCCGTCACAATACTTCAAATTGTGTCTGCATATATTCACAAAATCCTCAACCACTTGAAAAAAAAAGGTACGAGCGTGACATTTTTTATAAGTATGAGAGAAATTCTTTTAAGATATATGAAACATTCTTCATAGTATGTAGAGTGTTCTCATAAAAAGCAAGCATTTTAGGGTTTTTGTGTTCCACGTTTATACAGTAAGAAATGGTGTTAAAACTTTAAAATTGAAAATTAAAATAAAATTAATCCATTTTTGCATTCTGTTATAAGTATTATGTGCTTAGCTATATATAATTAAAAAAAAATACCTTTTTTTAAAAACATTTTGGGTCGAAAAATTGACCTCTTAAGTCTTAAAGGGTTAATGACGTATGCTATAATTTTGGGAAACTCAACCTTTTTTTCTGCTGGACCGCATACATATGTTAGTTATTTCACGCGGGCCGCTACATGAGGATAAATAGGGGAAGGGGAGGAGAAATGCTTTAAAATTAAGATAACACTGGAATGTAAAATGTGGAAAAATTGATTATAATTCCTGTTTTGCCTTTTTTAATTATTATTTTTTTAAAATATTTTTTGTTTTTGTTACTAATACTAAATTAGAAGCTTTTAAGAAACACTTCTTCACAATTTATGCATCATTAAATGGTTTCATATGATAACTAATAATATAACAAACTTCATAGGATGTCTTTGTTACCGCTGTGATATTACCACTGACAAAACACTTTGTTGCTGTTGAAAGGATTTTTCAACAAAAAGCCTTATTTATCAGAGAACAAATCTTCGAGTAAAAGTGTCATTGAATGATTCCTGTTTATTGGTATTTTTTAAATACAGCACTTTCGTGACAAATCAAACAATAACTGATCCATGTTTGTTTTTCACTACAAAATAATCAACTTCCCAATCGTCTTGAAACGATATATTTTCTCCGAATACTTTTCGTTTGTAAGATATGAAAGATAGTTAAAAATTATTCCACCCACTATTCATTCCACTGTTGTCTATTATTACTAGCCGTAATTGTTCCAAATAGAAAAAGAATATCAATTCGTACCCGTACGATACCGACAGCAAAAAGCAAAATTGATATATTATATCTCTTGACAAAGAATTTTCCAACAAATTTTTTGTATAATTTTCTTAAGTGAATTTCTCAGAGCAATGGGCCATCGCCGGGCCACTTAAAAAGGCTCGGCGGGCCGCAGGTTGAGTATCGCTGCTATAATTTGTCTTAAAATTATTTGAAAAAAAAATGGAATGTTTTTACACATCTATACGGTTATGACGTGAATACAGAAAAATATAAAATTGCTAAACAATATATATATTAAAAAAAATTCTGAAGAATGTATTCGTCCATCAAATTTTTTTCTTAAACGTTTTTTTTTTAATGTATTAATTCTTTTTAACGTTACGATTTCATTCATTAAGAATATTTTTATTTTCCAAAGAAATTATCTTATTTCAATTTTTTTCCCAAGAAGCTTTCACTGCTGAAAAGTAATTAGACAAATAGAGAAAAATGCATTTTTTTTCAAAAGAAATGAAGAAACCATATTTATACAAAATCAGACGTGTATTAACTTTAATCGAAATTTTCTACATTAACAATAGTCAACATTACAGTTTGAAGATCTTAAAATATAAAACAGTTTACCAAATACAAGGTTGTGTAAAGTTCACATCGCGTATTTCCCAATCACTTGATTCACGTAGCGTGTGCATTAATAAAATAAGAAAAACAGATGTTTGTTTTGAATGCCTTCTTGAACTTCGTAAGAAAATATTAAACAGTGATTCATATCCTCTTTTGTATCGCCTGGGTTTGTTTTCTTTTGTCTCGCATTGTCTTTTGTTTCCTTTCCTTGTTGTGTCTAAACGAAAATCTATGCTATTAGTAATTTTTAGTAAAGTTTGATTACGTTATAAGAATTTTCTTGAACAGTTGTGTCTCATTTATTGTATAATTGTGTATGACTGAGAAATACACTATATAATAAGAAACAGAAAAGAAAATAAATCTTTTCCCCTTTAATTGGTGTTTCTTTTATGTAATACATGTATATGTTATCGTTATAGTGTATAATCCAGTTATTTCATAGAGAACGACTAGGTATTTCATGAAATAATTAGACAAGTCAATTAGAGAATATAAGTGAAAAATTTCATACTTTACCTAATTATTCTATGAAATAACTAATGATATACCGTTAAAGTGAAAAATAAACAATTTCAAAGTTTTTTTTATAAATTAATTGATTATAACTTGCTCAAATCTCTCGAAAAATACATTTTATCCCTATTGAAGATGATGAATAGATAAATAATAAGGAAAAGCAGATGATATAATTTATTATCTTTCATACTGCTAACATTAGTTAAAGAGAAAGGGGAAAGAAAGAATATGTCGCAGAAATAGTTATATTTAAATATTTTTAAAAAAATACACGCTGGCAAGAAAAACTGTAGCTTCATAAAAACATTGTGTAAATTTTTTCAAACAAAATTGTAAGAGAATATTAATTTAAATTTTATGATATATCTTTTTATTTTACTTTTCCTTATTTATTCGAGCAAGGTTTGCTGTGTTGACACTTTGAATTGGGGTTCAGAATTGACTAAAAGCAACTAGAACCAGTTCAAAGAACTTTCGAGTGCCGTATTTCATACTTTAACGATCAAGAGTACTCGTTATTCTATAAAATACCTAGTTAAATAGTAGAATTCAATAGTTTTATATATTCTTTAACTGACTTGTCTAGTTATTTCATGAAATACCTAGTTATTCTATGAAATAACGAATTGCACACTTTAACGGTAACATATATACTACTTTGATTTGAATCTGTTCAGTTTACTTGTTATTTATGTGTGTGTGATGAAAATTTCTAGTTAACTTATCAGGAAAAACTACAGTTTATACAATATGAATGTTTTCAACCATTTTTTTTAAATATATCATTTAATCTTTGTAGGCCACGTTTAACGGATCTACGAAAAGGTTCAAAATAATATACTTGGAGGGTTTAAAAAAAAATATCGCTTAAAAATATAATTTTCAACATTCTCTCATCTTTTCGCATCAGTACTTTTTCAAAAACAAATTCGATTATTTGCATTTTAAAGGGTTTTTTTTTTAAAAAAAAGTTTAACATATTTATTGTTATTTTACTCTATTTGTGTCAAACGTTTCAGCTTAGTTTTACGAACATCAAAGTTGTAACTACACAATTCGAAGACAATGTGTTGTTACAACTGAATCATATATTAAAATCGAATAATTTTGAGAAGATATTTATAAAATCCTCTCAAAATTAAATAAAAATGTGTTTCATAAAAAAGGATATGAGAGTAACAAACTTTTTAAAATAACTGATTTTTATTTTATTTAAAGTAAATAAAGGTTCGTCATGATCTGATTGCTATGTTTGTGGTCTAAATTGTCAAAGAGTAAAAAGTTCTACATATTTTATCCAAAACCGCAGCGTGGGATAATCGAGTATTACACACATTTAAATTTAGCAGGGATGTACATATTTATTAATAGCCTTATAAATTCTCTGTGTCTTCAAACTTTTTCGACTGAAGGCCCTTAAAACTAGAAGGTTTTTTGGGAGGGGGGGGGCAGAGCAGGTTTATCCATTTAGCGCAAGCGTCAAAGGGCCCATATAAGCTGGACAACCGAATCTGCCATTGCCAAGCGGGCCCGTAGATCTTCTGCGCCCAGGGCCCAAAATGAGCTTAAACCGGCACTGGGGGGGGGGGGGCATTTTACGCATACTTAGAAGAGAATATATCTTCAAGTAATATTAAAAGTATAAATTAAAAGACAAATATTATATATAATAACAATAATAATAATATTTATCTTTGATCCAAGTATCACATATCCCTGCATTATATTTAGTTACTGTTGTTACTAACGCAGCCTGATCGGCAAAGGCCAGATCGAGGCTCACGAAATTCATCATGGCAAAGGGCTAAGTGACGCCTGTCGTTAGCCGTAGCTTTGAGCACCAAAGAGGTGACAGTATGATTTGGCTCGTTTCCACCCCAATTTTGAGGGAAAAGACCCTGGGGGTGGTAAGGGGTTTCCCACCTCTCTTCCCCTTCCACCAACCTCACGATATGACTTGTGGCTCGACGGCTATTTAGAGTACTCCAAGCCGCAAAAGCACTATGCATTTACAAACATCCATGTCTTCTCCGGGATCTGAACCCAGACCCTACGGCACAGCAGTTAGCGTCACTAACCACTATACCGCATGGACGACATTATATTTACTAACTGAGATATATGCTCGTAATTTTTTTACATGTACTGTCGGATCTAGGTCTATTGAAATTACCTATAGTCGCACTTCATATTCTGCGTTAATTTTTTTTTTATTTGTTTTTGGGACCACTCACTACGAGAAACATTTTTCACTTAAATACATTGTTCTAAATAGCATTAAATGTTTATATCTGTGTGAAAAATCCTATGTATTTTTCATTAATTTGCAATCAGAGAAGTAGTTCTTGCTTAAATTTAGATTTTAACGTCGAATCTACTGATATGTCGATAAATTGTTTCCTCTTCATCATAGGTACTCTTTTACAACGAACGAACAAAAAAAAAAAAAAAAAAAAAAAAGGTGAATTTTTACCATTAGAAAACTATTTACCGTAAAATCCGGCACTTTTAACATAAGAAGTAAGATCAAATTTATGGGTGCGCGTTATACTCGTACACTGGGTATGAAAAATGATAGAAATTTAGACTTTTACATAAATCGGAATACTGTTTATTTGTAAGAAATGACATACCTAATAAAATTAAAAAAAAAAAAAAAAGGATTCTGTTTCTAAAAATATACAATTTTTTCAAAATCCCGAAATAATACTTTGAATATAAATGACTTAAAAAAATGCCAGCATTGTACACGCACACTTCTCGTTATTTCGTAAAAAAAGAGGTGGCGTGTTATTCGGCGAATATACCTAAAAATTAAAACATGCAGCTTGAAAGTATGGGTACGCGTTATACGCCGGTACGTGCTATACGCCGGATTTTAGAGTAGTTCTGAAAAACTGTGTACAAACGAGAGTAAAATTATTTCGGAGAACCCAGGATTGTAAGCAACAGAATATTCACAATCTAGTAGGAAGTACATATAAAGAAAAATTTTAATAAAAATTTCTTACATTACAATAAAAGTTTAAAAGTATAAAAATGAAGTTATATTAAATAGATGTCTCAGGAAAAAAATGATGAAATTAAGACTTTCGTCGAATCCCTAAGGGAGATGATCAATTCACGTAAGATGTGTTAAAATAACGTCTCTTTGAGGTCATTTCCCTTATGTAAGTAAGTGATTTGATCAAATCCCCGAACTGTTGTAAGTGAAATGATGAAATGAACAAGTCAGACATTTGTTTAAAGATATGGGGTTGATATTTAGGGGATCGATAGTACCACCTGTATGGTTAGGAAGTACAAGGACTTGACCCCCAAGTGTCTCCCCCCTCCGGACAGCATTTTGCCAATGCAAATCCTGACTAGTTCATTTTATCATTTCACTGAAACAGTTCAGTGTTTGATAAAACCGCTTACTTTCATCGTGGAAATGACCTTGAAGAGACGTTATATTAACATCTTGCTCCAATTAATCCTATCCCTTAGGGATTTCATGAAATTCCTAGTTTCGCGTTATTTTCCTGTGCGACATATACATAAAATTTTCAGTTTTAATGGCCAGGATATACTCATTAGTCGCTGGATACTCGTGGTTATACAAACTCCATAGAGTACGTGAATCCCTTTTGCATATACAAATTTATAATTTTCCTTTCGATTTTTTTTATTGTAGAATCTCTGGCCATGTTTCGTGGAATCCTAGGGTTCTATGGAACAGTGTGAAGATCACTTTTGTCTAAAAGAATTTTATAGATTTTCTGTTATAGTAAATGTATCAGTCGCCAAGACAAACTTAAAGTTATTTATGTATTATTTTGTTTTCCAAAGAAAAATAATAAATGTTAACCACAGAATTTAAGTTAAAATATTGCATTCGATTTATTTAACAACATTTGAAATGATTCTTTTTGTAACCAATAGCGATGATTTGAAACTTACGTTTGTAAAATGAATCTTATATTTTGATTTGTTAATGTACATAACAGTGTGGGAAAGAATTTGTGACAAATGTATGCCGTTACAAAGAAAACTGAATTGCATTTATTTTTATCAATACTCAGTGACAGAGATTAATAAATCATTTTTTTGTTGTTGTGTTTATTTAATTGTTTTCGGATTCGCGAATTCAGACTGTTTCAGATGGACTATTTGACTTAGTGCAAAGAAGTGATAAGGAGGGAAAAAAAATAAAGAAGGGGAAAAGTTACAACAGAATTTATTAGTGACGCAAAATATTTAGGCTGATATTAAATTATCAGTCATTTCTTTATATTAAAGCTGACTACATACTAGCTGACTCATATTACATTGAAACTGATACTGAACTTCTCAAATGTTTTGTAATTAGAGAAATAGTCACAATATTTTGGCTTTAAAAACGTATTTGAAAAAAAAAAAAAAAAATACCGACATTGAACACATACTAAACTATGACTGCAAAATAAACTGACGTAGAGGCTATGGGAAAATTAAGAAAAGCCATATGATGTTCACAGTCTGCGCCTATTTGATGTCTTTTTTTTTAATACTCAAGAGTGGAATGGTGTTGTCTATATAAAAGATTTCACAGTAAAGAAAGAATTCAATAGATATTGTACTCAAGTGATAGTAAGAAAATTTTTAGTTTGTCTCATTTACAACCCATTATTCAGCTCTGGTGAAACATTACAATAAATTACATAATTTTTGCCCTAATTACCCCAATGCATAAATGCATCTCATTTTACTATTTTTTTAAATTACACATTTTGTGAAATTTCCAGCAAGTATCCACTTGTTTTTCTTTTATTATGTTTCAAGTTTTCGTTACGAGTTATTGATACTAATTAAATAATTAGCATTTGTGAACAAAAATTGGCAACGGAGTGAAACATCATTTATAACTCGATAATAATTTGAAAGCAGAAACAATTAAATTTTTCTTTTTTCATGCTTAATGAGATAAGAAAATCGTAGTTTTAGTTGAAAAGCTGATTTTATTTTACTGTATACGTAAATTTTATAGCCCAAATTTATAATAAAAACTAATAAGCTTCCTAAATTACGTCTCAAATGAGAAAAATTACGATCAAGATTAATGATGATCGAATTCTTATTTACTTTTACATTTATTGTGCTATTGAAATCTTACATTAACCTGTTAATTGATTCAACTAAACATATTTCGCTATCGAGATTCTGAATAAATTCATTGAAATTAAGTATTTTTTGTCTATTAATTCTAAAACTATGTTAAACTGAAATAATATTCGCTTGGAATATCCATAATAATCTGTAATTTTTATTTTTTGACTGAGTTCTGTAAATAGAGTAAAAAACTGAGTAACCAGAAAGTTTAAAAAAAGCAACACATGAAGAAATTAAGGTATATAAATGTTAAAATTGTGTGAAGAACTTCTATGCTTATATTTTTTATTTCTTTGCTTTTTAAAGACAGTATTATGCAATTAAGCAATATAGTTTTCACAGGAAGACGCCAAGAAAATTTTTTGACTTGACGAAAGCCAGCGAGTGAAATGCAACACAAGCAAAATCGAGATTAAATCTTAAATATAATAGTTAATTAATATCCAATTCTAAAGAATCAAAAGTACTTCAGAATCGGAAGTTTATAAATCAACCTTGACGCGCGATACACTCTTAATTAACCTGGCAAAGTGATTTCAAAATACGTTACTTCATCTTATTCACACACTAAATTCCGAAAAGAAATTTTCTATTTGTAAAAACCGGTTATTAAATTTGGCGCCACAAAAAGCATGTAAGCAAAGGAAGCGATTTCTATCTTTCAGTTGGATAAAATTGAATCCTTTTTATTCCAGTTTTCGTTTCATGGCAGCTGATTATTGGCGACAAAATAATCGCTCAACTTACGGCAACCATAAAACAGCTTTCAAATGTATGGTGTGTAGCGCGGGTGTCCTGAGGTATGAAATTTAATTTACGTTAATATTTTGAAATTTTATTCTGTTTTTTAAAGAAATTTTGAAGACTCTGGATAGTTCATCCTCCGTTATTTCAAAACACCTTTGCCATTAAATTCTCCGGTAAGTCCAGTTTTTATCTTATCCGTGGCGCGTTTTTTACCTGAGATTTTCAATAGGCTTAGTCGCGCCATGTTTGGTACGTGTACTAAAGTGAACAGGGTGTGATATTGTTTTTATTGCATTTTTAAAAGCATGCAAATAGTAGAGCGTAATTGGTTGGATGGGGAACTTTCTGGGTATGATTTTGATTTCACGCTGACCGTGTAGTATCTTAGGTCGTAAAATGGCGGGTGCATTAGAACAGACGACATGCCACACCCCCCTTTAAAATGTAAATATGTTTCGCAGTGAAAAAAAGTACCAATTCGAAAGAATATTTTTACAAAAATTAGTTTGGTATGCAAAAATTTAAGTAACGGTATCCTCAGATTTATTTAAGCTTTTGCATTCTTAAAAGTTTTCAAATCATATTTGAATGTGCAAATTTTATGCAGTCTGGTTGATCCGTATTTGTAAACAATTTCTTTTTTATTGCTATTTTTAAGTGGGATCTGCAGATTTTGTAAGAAACTGATGTAACAAGAAGAAAAACTAAAAAATTCTTTGATGGGACTTTTCTTTTGTATATTTATAAATAGGAATGCATTTTCTCATTTTATCAACATAAACATTTAATAATTTTTAACAAGATAATACAATTAAACTAAAAAAGTTTATGAAATTGGTCGAAAAATTTAATAAATCTTTTTTAATAATTGTGATTTATCAGTTTTTATTCTTTTAATATTTATTATGTTAACGTAATTTTTAAAAACACTTCACACACATGCACATCTTTGATTCTTTTCAGATAATTTTTTAGTGTTTCCAAGTATTGCGATGCATTCTTTTCATATACTCAGCTTATGATTGAATACCCATTTGTCGTTTCAAAAATGTATAGCATTTGGCGGATAAATACAATGTATTTTTCTAAATATTGCCTTGAGAAAATGTATTTTGTGTGATTTTTCTTGCATTTTAATTTTCTTTAACTATTCTAAGTGCATTATATGTAAGCATATTGAAACATTTTACATTATTGAAATTAAAATGGTTTTATTTCCTTTCAATTAACTGAATATTTTAAATATTTCCAATTTATAATTTTCATATTTTTCTTGAATAAAAAAGTTTTGGAGTAAAAGAATTTATCTGAAAAGGCTTCTTTGTCTGATAATTTTTTACCAAAAAAGGGAGTTCTAAATTCATTTTCAATTGAGAAATTCTTTTTGTTCTGAATCTTAAAATTTTTAATAAACTTGCATATGAAAACTTAAATGACCATTTATTTAGCTAGTAATTTAACTCTTTGCAAGTGTGCATAGACTTTTTATTTAATGTATAGAAAAATGCATCCTTTTAGAATTTAAATTGAACCTGTTTTTGAAAACAATTTAAAAAAAAAAGATTCTCTTTTGAGTTTTCATCCTGATTTATTTCCCATTATTTGTACATTTGAGAAAGATAACTATTTTTGGTATTTATGAATTAAAATGAAATTTAGATATTCGTAATTTTAAAGTTAATTAGGATTTTTAAACTCCTTAGATTTTTCTCATGTATGATTGAGCTCATTCTAAAAGCAACATTATTTAACATGTTTCTTTACTTAAATTCTTGTGATTTTTAAAAAATTCCTTGCTACATATAAATATAAGTTTAAAAAAAATTATGAAATAAAATTAAATATATAGATATTTATAATGATACATTCGAGCCTGATATTATCTAAATCTGATTAAAGCTTTAATTTTTGTTACATTGGCTAGCATGTTTGTTTTAAGTTTTCTCTATTTAGTGGAAAAAGTAGTAATTTCTTCAATTTTCAAAAATAGAATAAATATAACAAAACTTGCATAAGATTTTTTTCTCTAAGCATTTTAAGAAATATATGTATTCCATGAAATTTAATATATATTGGATTTTGAGTGTTCAAATTTTTTAATCAAGTATATATGCACTAAACATTACTGTATCATGGATAATTTAAAAGATTCTTTTCATAAGTCCTGGAATTCAGTGTTTTAACGTTGATCTTTTATTTAATTTTGGGGTTTTGATTTTGAGTCTGACAGATTCTAGATTACTGTACGATATCATTTGAAATAAAAATGAAGCATCAAAAATACTTCATATGAATTCATATGAAATTATTTTATTTAATTTAGAATTTTTTTTAACGTACAGTAGAACGTTTATCCGGAGCGTCAAATATTCGAACCAATTTTTTTCAGAGACCTTGCAGTGAAAAAACAAAGGTGTACAATTTGCTCAGCGAAAAATAAGTGATTATTTTCCACAATAAAAGTAAAATTGCGACTTTTTGCACCTATTTTGCTTTTTCTTCAAGCACCTTTCTCGCATGTGATGATTTTCAATATTTGTATAGTGTCCGGTTTCATATACTGCATGGATCCCATTCAGTTTTCGGTTATCCTAACAATCGCATATCCGAACGGTGTCCGGTCCCAATTGATTCGGGTAAACGACGTTCTACTGTAATGCATATAGTGATGCAAAGCAGTTAGTACAGATAAATTTAAGTTTCGCTATACAGTTAGATTTCCTGAAATAGACTGTTCACTCTGAATTTTGAATCTAAATTTATTAATCTTAATTCATTTTGTGTATTTTTGGATTAATAATTTAATACAGATTGATTGAAATACTTTTTTATACTTCTTGAATGTGAAAGAATTTTTTTTCCTGAGGTTTTATTCTCTCTTGCACTAATTATGCTATATTGCAGGAAAATATACCCTCTTTATTTTACACCTTATTTTTTCATAGTTAAAATATGTTGACACATTCTTAACTTAAGTCACTCACGCGATAGCCCATGAAGTCCAAGGTCTACTGTGGTATGCTTGACCATGGACCCTGAGGTGCATGAGCAGATGTTTTCTTCATGTGGTGACACAAAACCCCCAGTGTTAAGTTCCCAAGCAAGCTTGGTACTTTTTTATTGACCCACTGAAGGGATGAAAGGCTAAGTCAACCTTGCCCAGCCTGGGTTTTGAACCTCAGACCTGTGGCGTGGAAGTGTGATGCACTAACCTCTGACGTATTCATAATCACCAAATTAAATGGCATCAAATTTTGTTATATTGATGGTAAAACACTTTATTTAAAATAAAAAAAGAAAGAAAAAAATTTCAATAAATTTTTTCCATCTGAATTTATTTTTCATTAAAAAAATGGAGCAAAATGCACGAAGACTGTTTTAAAAATATTTCAAAGTATGCGTATTGCGTTGGAAATACTTAATAAAATTCAGTGGCGTAGTTACCTCCCTGCATCGTAGCAGCCCAGAATTCTAGGGGGCCCAAAGCTTGACTGACGCCAAGTACATATTTGGGCTTGGGGTCCAAAACCTGACTTTGCAAGAGGGTCCTAATATTCTCTGTTCCGCCACTGACAAGATTGCTGAAAAAGAAGGGCATATTAGTATTCTATGCTAATAATCAGAAACAGATTTTACAAAAGAAGCAATATTGATTCTTTTGAATATTATGGTGTGATATTTTTTTTTAAACAAAATAAAATTTAAAAATCAGTATTAGTATGAATTTAAGAAGTCAGTCTGTGCAATTTTTGCATAGAGATTTTAATATTGTGTTAGAAATATATTCGTAAAATTTTGTATTTAATACAAAGAAAACTTGTATTTTTAAAACAATGTTAGAAATCAATTTCATCTAAATTTAATATACTATTCAGAAACTCATGTTGATTTTAAAAATCTGATCAATTTTAAACATTATCCATATTTAAAATTCAGAGCTTATTGTGATTTTGCAACAAATACAAAATTACATATTTTGTTCAGTTTTAATTTTTAAAGTATAAATTGCAATATTTTAAAATTTCCAACAATGTTAAGGCAGAACAAATGAAAATTTCTAATTATATTTATAATCAGCATAATTTTTTTAAAAAAAATTATAAAAACTAGCATTTTATAATTGGGACACAGTGAAGGAAAGAAGTTTATTTTGAAGGAGTACTGAATTTAAATATAGTAAAATTATGTCAATCATGCTCTTGATGAAGTAAAA
The DNA here is from genome assembly GCA_019973955.1 of Trichonephila inaurata madagascariensis. Classification (NCBI taxonomy): domain Eukaryota; kingdom Metazoa; phylum Arthropoda; class Arachnida; order Araneae; family Nephilidae; genus Trichonephila; species Trichonephila inaurata. Next base: position 796,868 of record BMAV01011953.1, on the reverse strand, counting down.
TTGTAATTGCTGCAGTTATTTAAGTCTGCATTGTCGAGGTCGTCTGGTGCTTTCTAGTGTATTACTTGAATCATTTTAGGCAAAATGCCAAGTCATTTGCTCTGGAGAGCTTAACTTTGCCACTCTGCTTTAAAAAATTTACTTTTAATCCTTTCTTCACGTTTTTAGTTTTTGATTTCCATTGTAGAGATCATATAACTTGTGTAGGTCGTAGCTATTCATCTCTGTTTTAGTTAAGTTTATAGTGCTGACATGATTTAAAATTTAGTATGTGATGGGATTTTTAATAATCAGTTTTCCCTTGTGTTATGTTTTTAATATAAATTGCTCAAGCCTTTTATTTTAACTTTCTTTTTTTTAGATTTCATTCTCTCTGCAGATTAGGGAATTTTTGTACGGCTTCTCCTTGGGCCCCCCCCCCTCTACTTTTACATACAATAGTCTTACTGTGAATAGTATAAAATAACCAAAATAACTGT
>BMAV01011953.1:774526-788001 GCA_019973955.1 Trichonephila inaurata madagascariensis | reverse complement strand
TACCAATTTTGGATAAATACAGGTGACACAACCCCGGAATGCCCATTTAATCTCTCCCATTTTTCATATTTTTCTGTTTGTCTTTCTGTCCCTACTCCTTTTATTCCTTTCTTGCTTTAGAATTTCTTTTTATTCTAGAACACACAAATATTTTCGTAGTTACGAGTGTTTGACTAATCTTGCTAGATATGACTCTTCAGACGACAAAATTAACAAATCAATCATGCCGTCTACGTCTTTTCGATGTTTTAAAAAAATCTTTAAAAAAATTACTTAAAAAAAAAATCCACACTTCTTTTAAGACTCCGAATTGATAAAACACTTGTAAACTGGGTTGTACTTTCTCAAATGGTCGAAATATTTTATTTAGATTTGACGATATGGTTTGCTGCATATCCTTTAGAGCGCGAGGTCAGAGCACAAAGGATTTACGGGCGTGCAATTCCTGTAAACTCTGACCTTTATGTTGACCACCTTGATAATGAAGGTGCAATTGAAAGACACTTGCAGTTCCGGTTGATAAAGTAGGACTTGCAGTTCAAACAGGTGTGTTCTTTTGAATAAATGACATTTACTTTTCTCTTTCTCTGGTTTTGCAAAGTTGCAGATTTTTGAACAGTTATTAAACAATATTGTTTTTTTAAAACAGTTTACGCTTATATACGTTTACTTTCTTCTTTTTCCTATCATAGATTATAAATTTAATCTCTGGATGTGTTATTATTTAGTAATTTACCTTTTATTTAATTTTAGAGTTTCGGCTCTTAAAAAAATGACTTTTATTCCGAGGGGATTATTTTTAGCTTATATTATATGACGCTTACATTATATTCTCTAAAAGGTTCTAAAATAAATAAATATAAATTTAACTATGGTTTTTATTTAAAAATTTTTTCGCAGGGGGCAATTTTATGTAATGTATGTTATTTCGAAAGTGATTTTCTTTGTTAAATGAACGGTCAGAACTACTGAAATTTTTGATATATATGTAGAGAGAGAGAAAAAGAGCAATATCTTTATCATAGCCACCTTTTCTCTATGCAATAAATACTTTTTTCCTTACCTTGATCTTTTTAATTATTTAAGAAAATGATTGCGTTATGTAACCTTCAATTTCTCGAATAAATATGTGAAGTTTAAAAAAAAAAAAACGAAGTTAAAAATTACAGTTGTGTGTTAATGATAGACTACGTTATTTATATGTTATTTCATTCCAGTTAAATCTTTTTCTAATCTATTACTTTTTACAATTCTTTCTACCTTATGTTGAGAGGCCGCGGTGGCCTAATGGTCAAAGTAACGGACTCGCGGCCGGCGTGTCGTGAGTTCGAGCCTCGTACCGCTGAAGACCCGCCGTGCAGAGGGGGCCGATGCCTTGTAAATAGGTCGAAGCTCAAGTGTCCTCCCGTTGGTGTGATGTAAAAGTTAGTAGAGGGGGTGCCAGAGCACACAGGTGTCGTCCTTATCACTTCACCATGGTTTAAAATTACGAGGTCTGTCGCTAAAAGCCCTCGAGTAGCTGAATAATGCGACATTAATATTCATTCGCTGTATCTTATGTTGAAATTTTATTCTTTTTTTTATCCGCTGTGTAATTTTATTTTTAGTAAGCTTATAATATCTTTATTTCATTTTTTAACAATTTTTTTGTATATTGCCCTTGCAGTAGCGCACACAGGAATTTTTCAAGGTCCGGGGTCGAAAGTTCACCATTCTTGTATCATGCTCCTTTTGATTTTGTCGATTTTCGGGAACAGAACACAGTAAAAAACTAATTATTGAATAAATTATTAGCATTAATTAATAAAATTAATCATTAATAACAAATACTTGATTAAATTTTACGCACTATATATTTAGAATTATAATCAATCGGAAAAAGATCAAGGGCTTTGAGGGGAGGGGGTCCGGACTCCCAGGACCCCCTCCCCCTTGTGTGCGCCACTGTTCCCTTGTGTTTGGGTGGCTGTGGTAACCGAGTTGTCAAGATCGCAAAAACGAGTGGTCGCCGTTATTTCTTCTGTGTCTTGGGCTCGAGTCCTGATGCTTCTAAAGATTCTCTGTACAGAGGGTGGGGAGCGGTGCACGTTATATCTTTCGAGTCCCAAAGTCCCCACTTTGGTGTTGAGGGAAAGTTTGGAGAGAGGGTGTCAGCTCGGGTGTCCTCGTCGCTTGACCTAGGTTCAAAATTATGAGGTCCATCATCAACAGCCCTCACAGCCTTCGTCTTTCTTTGAAGTGTGACGTCAATGATCATTCAAGCCGATTTGTTTGAAACTGCAATTTTTGGATACAAATTGGCTAGAAATTTATTCAGTTATAAACGACGTTGTTTCGTTTATTTAAAATAATTAATTTATGTGTTATTTTACGAACTGATATTCGTAATAGTTACTTTTTTCCATCAAAGATGATCATGTGGAATGAAGACGATTGCTGTGTCAAATCACGAAATTGAGAGTTCTGTACCACCACGTTTGTTCCAAGTACAGCATTTCGTGGTTCGTCGCCAGTAGCTTAATTTCTTACTCTAATATTTCGATGTTTAAATTTAAAAACAATATAATTTTTAAAACAATATGTATTTTCAATCAGTATATCTGTTGTAAATAACTTTGTTTATCATTTTCTTGATTGATTTTTAACGCTTTCTGTCAACCACACTAACAGAGCTTTGTTTTTATAGACGAATCTAAACACAAAGGAAAGCGATTAGTAGCTGGAAAACTTATGACGTTTTTTTAAGTGAAAACTACTTTTATTTGATATTGAAACAAATATCCTATCGTACCATTTGTGCCTTACTTAAGTATTAAATCACTTTCCTTCGCGTGGATGGTATTAGTTGCAATCAGTAGCGCACACAGGAATTTTTCAAGGGGGGGTCCGGGGTTGAAAGTTCATCATTCTTGTATCATGCTATTTTTGATTTTGTCGATTTTCAGGAACAAAACACAGTAAAAAACTTAATTATTGAATAAATAATTAGCATTAATTAATAAAATATATCATTAATATAACAAATATTTAATTAAATTTTACGTATTATATACTTATAATTATATAACCAATCGGAAAAAAATCAAGGGCTTTGGGGGGGGGTCGGGACTTCCAGGACCCCCCCCCCTTGTGTGCGTCACTGGTTGCAATGGTACCTACACTTCCGTGCTCTCAGTTATACCATTATTTTATCTTATTTTCTGAAGGATTTTCTGTTCCTTATTCGTAAAAGAAATACCGATTCAGAATTGCAATTAGTACGTAAAAAAAAACCCTTAAAAACACCGATGCCCAATATTCTTTCGCAAATTGGCAACCATCCCATTCCGGGACACTGAGCAGATGCGACTAGATAAAAAGGGTTTTGTGTATTATCTTATGAAGTGTAAAGAGTGTTCTCCGCGAAATGAGAGAAAAGATTCCCTGTGCCCTGAAGAAAAACAGACCTGCGCTTGAGGAACGTGGAGGTGCAAAAAGCTTCGAGATTTTCCAACTAAGTAGTACGTCAGCAGATTTATCTTCGTCTTCCAAAAATACGCGCGTGTCTCAGATATGTTTGGTAGTAAAGGCTTATGTTATGTAGGGTAGGGGGTTAATGGCTCAAGACGATATTCTGTACGACTGGGTGGGCCTCTCGTGCCTTCCGTTCCATCGTCTGGTGTGGTATCTTTTCAAAAGAAAGCCTTATTGTTCGCTTGGAAGTGAATGGAAGCATTTCTTTTCTTAAACCATTTAGGACGTACCTTTGTGTTATTGTATTTTTGTTGGAGAGATTATTGTATGTCCATGCGAAGAGAAACGTCCGTGCATGTAATGTTTCATAAATGAATGTGGAGGGTGGGGAAGGGTGTATATATGAGATTGTTATGTTCTTGTTTGGTGCATCTGCATGTTTGGTTATGTTCAAAGGGAGAGGTAGCAAGTGAGGCAGTAATTGTTTTCTTTTGTTGCTCAGAAGATGGAATATTTGGAAGTTTTTTTAAAAAATTTTTAAAGAAGAAAAGATGGTGAATAAAAGCGTCCCATTCTCACGAGTTAAATGTTCGGTATCTTGACTTAGATCTTTAAACATTAGAAAGATGGGTACTTTTTTGTTTCTCTAGCGCAGGCGATAATGTCGCCAAAAATGATGCAACTGACGCCAAATGGTGTACTCCGACTGGTAACCTTTTACCACCTCATTTTCAACACAAGTCGCGGTCTTTATTTATAAGTAACATCTTTTTCATAATGCATCAAAAATGGATGCAAATCCGATGAGGATTGTTATTTGTGTTTACATTTTTTTATGTGTATATTGTGTGTTGTCGCCAACAATGCCTGCTTGGCGAGATTTGTTCTGGCGAAATGGAAAAGTACCGAAAAATGTTTGCTTATATCTGAATATTGCTAAATGAAAATCTAAAAAAATATGAATGGTAACAAATTTTGCAAGTTTATCTGCATTGAGAATATTTAAAAATAATTTATTGGTATATTTTCGTGTATGTATTTTACTATTGCAATTTTGTTTGGAATGTTTTGTATTTTAACAGATGTCGAAATTGCGTTAATCTAATTCTGTTTTGGGCACAAAGACTAGTCTATGCTTAAAAAAAAAAATTAAAGTAATTGTTATTTATTTACAAAAATAAATTTATTCCAAATTTATTTTGTTAAATATCTTATACACACATCTTTACAACAAAGAAAACTAAATACGATCTCTTATTTTAATAAGCATTGTGTACTTTGAGTATGATCATTTCTTTTAATGGTTTTTCCTTTGTTTGTATAAAGTTCTTTATGAAATATGACGTTGATAAAAATTTAAAAAAATATTCTTATTACCGAAATAAATAAAAAAAATTCAAATTTCATTGTTAAAATATGAAACATGAAAATATTATTAGTGATATTTGTATAAACCGCTTAATACAATTTTTTAACGGATGAAGTTTCAGCTATTGTTATGAAATGTGAATTGTTCTTCTGTGAGAAAAATCATCCTGAAATAACTCGACATTTTTATTTTTAGATAAATATTCCTTTGTCAAATTCCTATAAAATGTTTCATTACTAAAACAAGTATTCTGTATTGTTCGTTTGTTGTGATATCGGCGTTGTGTGATGTATACAAATATCTTTTAAAAAAAGAAATAAAATCTTTTCATTGCTTTCTCTCTGGAGAAAATTTATTGTAATTATTTTAGAAAGAGTTTGTGTGAGGTATATATATAATATAATTAGCATCATATATCGAGTATCAAAGAGGCACGCTTTTTTTTTTACTTTTAAGTAATATGGGAGTTTAATTTGAACTGTTTTTTTATTTGACTGAAAATTAATTCTCCTGTGAAAATATATTCCTGGTGAGACTTAAAAACGGATTAATGTAACATATCTTAACGTTACACCACAGTTGGTGCACATGCATTTTTTATTTCAATGTACTTATAAAACGAATGCCATTGCATTTTGAAAATTATTTAGCTTCAGTCGTGCTGGGTAATTTTTTTTCTTTTTCAAAAATGGCACATTCTAAAATTATCTGCAACATTTCTGATAGTTAAAAATTTTTTTTAAGTTCCTCAGCGATTTGTGTTTAAATAATCAAAAGCATTCTGAATAAAAACTTTCAATCATTCCAATCTACTAACGCCATATTTATCATAAATTGTTGCTTGGGGTTTCTAGCTTTCTTTTTTAACGATCATGAATATAGGTCAGCTTTCTAAATTGAATTTTGAATGAAATTGTATACATAGAACAATGAACAAATTGCTAATGTACAAGACGTAGCCTTGTGTAATTAGATCGAGTAAAAATTTTATTTGTACCAAATTTTTTACGATCTTAAAAAAATAATCTATATTTTAAAAGAGTGTGCACACAATGTGCGTGCCGCTAAAACTCTGAAACGAGTCTCGTTACGATCAATGGGAGTTATATGGTGTGGTACACATCTATCCCCCATCCATAAAGAAGGTTCAAGTTTTTACCTGTATCGACCCCCAAGGGGTGTTGCAAGGGCTTAAGGGGCGTTATAGATAAAGTGATAAGTATACTCATTATAAAAAATGTGAATTTACTTTTTTCACACTACATTGTTTGCACCGGGTATTACTCAAGCGGGTACTTCAGCTAGTAGTAAATAAAGGAATACTACATTGGTAAAACAATAATACGTACGATACAGGAGTACGTATGTATGTCTCGCATTATGTGCAATAAATATAGATTGGATTTTTGTGTTTGATGTACTTATTTTATAAATCATTTTAATGAAAATAGTGTTGAAAAATATGAAACCGATGTAAGACCTGTTATTTGGAACGGAACTAGGTCGTAAGGTGAGAAAAGTTTACATATGATAGTATTTAAAATTTGTAAAAACTGTTGCCAGAAGAAATAAATGAAAAGGTTTACGAATCATCGAAGCTGAAAATATTTTTTTTTTTAAAAAAAAAATATCACTGGGTATATCTAATATCACATTTTTCGGTACTATTTGTGCTTTTTTTTTAAAAAAGTGCAGTTGTTCAAAATATATATCTTTTTCTCACGACTGTAGCGATCTAAGAAGCACACACACAAACGCGTTTTCGCAGATCATTAAGTGTTTCTTCTTTCACTCGCTTCGTTTGAGCACATTCCATATTTTTCTTCCAAGCAGTAAAAATTCCTCTTTAGCTAAGTGTGGTGCATTGCTGGATTTCTCGAGATAAAAGAACTCTTCAGAAAAAGATCTCGATACTTCTGAGGTGTCATATGTCCGTCCGTCCGGACAGGAAGCGGAAGGACAGACTCCCTTCACGCCTCCACGTTTAGCTATGCATCGCTGATCACCAAAGATTCAGCATTAAGAAAGTGTCGTGGTAGAAAATGTGACTACAGCACTCGCAGAGCATCCCTGTTTAAAAGTTCAGTTTAAGGGAAACAGAAGAAAAAAAAAAAGTAATGAAAAGAAAAATTCAAACAGGACAGGTGTTTGCGTGGTTGTGACGACCATTGAATGGTGTGCTCTCTCTCTCAAGTTTTCTTTCTGTGTTTATTTCCATACAATAGTACTTGTATTCTCAGAAAAACGATCGTTATGGTGAGTGGGAAGACTGGTAGTGCGTTGATCTTTTGGTTGTCTTGGTATTGGTGAAAGGTTTAGAGATTTGAGTGAAATTTTTCTTTCCGGAGTTGTGTAGTGGAACTATTGATGGCTAGAATGTGGATATGTAATCCAGAAGCTGTGATTTAAAAAAAAATTGTTTACTGGAAAGAGGATATCCGTGAAGATGTATTAAAAGTTTGTAAGGGGGTCGAGGATAAATAATATTTGACGCAAGTATGTATCATTTTTTTATTGGATGTATGTCATTTAAAGAAACATGTATTGTTAGACGCTTTATTCGATTCCTACTATTAGTTCACAATCTCCCTATATATATTTATATATCTTGACTAGTTATACTTAGGTTTTATTGCTATTTGTATATATATATATATATATATATAGTTCAAATTTTCAATCGTTTATAAAATACTTTCTGATCATCCATTCAATTTCAAATACATTTTTTAAAACTTGTAGTGGATGACACTTGATGTTCCTACAGTTTTTTCAAATATTTTTTAATTCATTAATTAAATTAAAAAATGAATAGATAGTTACAAACAAAAATAATAGTCCTACAGCATATATAAAAAGGAAAATCGTTCGTTGTGCCCCTGTAGCGCAATGGTTAGCGCGTTGGACTTCTAATCCAAAGGTCGTGGGTTCGAATCTCACCTGGGATGGCCTAATTTCTGAGAATGTGATTTCTTTTTGCCATACTGTTTTATTGGAATAATTAAATTTAATCAATGAATAAATAGCGACAAGCAAAAATAATGGTCCAACACCATATATAGCTAGGGAAAATAGAAAATTCAAAGAAAATTCGCTTTCTATTTTGCCACTTAATATTGTGATTCTGTCATATGTATGTACATATTTATATTAATTGTAATTATTTAATAAAAAGTAACTAAAATAAAATTTTTCTTTGTTGACCTAAGTGGGAATTGCCTTAAAATTTTTTTATAATGTTTTTCAAATTATTTTATGGTGCTGCATTTTTTGGTTGCGATTTTTTGTTCAATTTAAACTTGTTGGAGAGTTCAGGGAAATTACATATTACGAGATGTTTAAAGTATTGGCATTTAAGATTTTTTTCTACGTATTAAGTCTTCCTTCCGCGTCTTAGGGAATGTTTATAATGTGCATATAAAAATTTATTTCAAAACTTATTATATGAAAGTACATTTATGTCTTTCACGTGTATTGAGTGCTAATAATTTTTTTTTTCATTAGGAATCTTATTATTTAAAATATTTTGTTTGGGCTTCATGTTATTTCATTTTCCAATATTCATGAAGTTGGATACTTTTCACTTATCGATTCTATATGAATTACTTAGATTATTTGCCATAAAAGCAATAAACCCCTTTCAAGGTAACTCTTTTATTTCACGAATAATTTAAAAAATTTCCAATTCATTTCTGAAAATGAACTTTTTTGCTTTCATACTTATTCATTTTTTCTGTTATTGTTGTTGTTGCTAATGCCACCTGTCTGACGATGTCAAATCGAGGCCCGCGAAATTCATCGTGGCTCAGGGCTAGATTTTTACACCTGTCGTTAGTTTTAGCTTTGAGCACCATGCAGGTGACAGTACGATTTTGCTCGGTTCCAACTTATTGATTCCCTGTATCAATTTTTTTAAAAGCAAAATATTAGTAACCACGGGTGAATTAAATGTCAATTTATTGCCGCTTGTTAAATTGAATTTTTTCTCCCCAGTTACTGGAAAAATTTTTTTTACAGTATGAATTCTCCAAAATGAATTTGTCTTTAATTTGCAGTGTGTTCTTTTAGAAAGTTGTATTTCTCGGTTGCAGGAAGAGTGGTATATTTTCGGGATTTTTACGATATGGGTGCTATTTAAATTTGCAATTTTATTATGGGTCGTTTTGGCTTATTTTTTTATAATTTTGTTTCTACCAGTGCACTTATGTCAAAGTATTCGTTGAAATTAATATATAAAAGATAAAGACTTAAAATTAATGTATAAAAGGTGCAAAATTAATATAAGCGATTTGTAAAAGATGAAGACAAAAGTTTAGTCTTGTATGTAAAATAAGATTATTAGTAATAATAATAAAAGTTGTGTTAATGAATATAAAATAAATGTAATAAGAGTGATTTGTTTTCCCCAAAATATATCGCGAATCATTTTAATTTTATAGAATTCCATATTTTTTTAACTTAAAAAACTGAAAAATATATGATTTTACTTTTTCAAAATAATAAAAATTAAATCTGCTAATGTAATTAAGTATACCAACATAATTATGTGATAAATTATTAATTAAACCAATTCGTTTCATAAGGCAGATTGTTTGTACGTTAAAATATCCACTGCATGTAATTTGGAAGGTTACTGACTAACAGGAACACAAACATTTTATTTAAACGTAATTTTTTTGACAAAAAACCTCACATTTTTGGAATGGAAATTCGTGGCCTTTAGGGAATTAATCTCGTTACTGCTATTTTTTTAAAACCTAAATATATTTATATTATTAAAAAAAAGGGAGTAATTTTCGACGGCACAGAAGTCATTTCCCTAATTCTCTTCCTCACTTCTAGACACAAAAATGAGTTGAATGTGTTATTTTTTTTGTCTGAGTAATTTGAGGAGAGAACCCCTGTAGAATGCTCTTAATTAAATGAGTTGTTACTGTGTCCCCATGACTCGTTGAAGGGTCTCACGATTAGAACGTTCTTGTACCAATTCATGCGTCAATTTAATCTAACTAATTAGATTGATTTTTTCCTATGTGTTATACCATCGTCTATTCAGAGCGCCGTTTATCAACCTTATCCCTACCGCTATGTCATCAAATTTTTAAGCGAAATCTCAGTAGTTTTTTTATTTCTCATGGGATTTTTTTCATTTGCGTGACTTGAGTCTGAATTGACTAAAGTTTTTATTGCTATTTTCTTTTTTTGAATGAAGAAAAATAAATGCTTGTGTATAATATGGCAAGCTCGGTATGCAGTAAATTAAATTGGACGTTGGTTTATTCAACTTCCTGTACTTCATGAATAGTTTATAGAATTGACAGAATTGTTACTTGGGGTAAATGTTATAACGTTATACTAAGAAAAATTTATTTTCTAAAATATCTTTTTTCTGGTTTTGTTAAAGCTTATAAAAAAGGAAAAGGAAATATTCTCAAATATATGATTGTAAATACTGGAAAACGTATATTCAAGAGGTGGTTATTATTATTCCGAATAAATTCCGATGTAAAAAACTAAAATTATTTGAAACAAATATAAATATTACTGCTCTATAATGGTATAGATTTAATCCTATGTTATTGCAACCAATGTCTTGGTAGCATTTTCTGCCTTTGCAGTTCTTAATGATCCTAAAACATGCATGATTTTTAAAGCACTTGAAATAGGTGTTTAAATGTTTTAATAACTGATGGGAGATTATAAAACTATATAGTTAAAAGGAACATATAACCTATTTTTGAAATTGGTTCGATCTTTAAATATCATGTAAATATGAATTCGAATGTGGAATGGATAAATATTGAAAGATTTTAAAATTAATATGCATATTTAATCTGCCTTACAACGCCTTATCAGTGTAGAAATAAAAGCTTTCGAGTTTTACTGAATTGTTTAAAAATGGAGTTGACAGATTAGAAAGGCCTATCTGAAAGATAATTTTGTCATCATCGTCTATTTTTTTTTAGGCAATGTTAAAAAAATATTTTTGAGAAAACAAGCTTATTTATGCATGCAAAAATAAAAATTGCATGAATAAAGGACTAATTTTTTTTTCTTTTCGTTAAACAGCCAGTGAAGACAAAGCCTTTTATCGCCTTTTTTCACCCTGCGCTATTAAATAATCCATAATTATTTAAAATTTGGCCTTTTAGTTCTTCGACGGTAAAAATTCCTCAATAATTATTCAAATCACTCCTCCCCATCTACAAAGTTAAACAAAAAAAAAAAAAAAAATGTTTGTTTTTTAATCAAGTTTTTCTCCTTACAGATTTGATAATCTATTGTACATATGATATTGCAATATACTTTATGAAAAAGGATTAATAATTATTTTTTTAAAAGTGTTGATATTCTTTTATAAAACAAGCTAATTTTAGACGGATTGTTCTTGGCGTTTTTTTTTTTCTTTTTCTTTTATGAGCAAGTATAATAAGCATCATTTACGTATTTGTATTCTGATATGTTATCTTCCATAATTTATACCTGGACTTCCTTAAAGTTTTAAAACGATAAATGTGGCTAGTTCTCTTTCGAACTTATCTCTCTTGATAATTCTCTGATTTTTGAATCTGAAAAAAAATACTAATTTTAATACTTCTTTGGAGTAGAATGAAGAATTTGCTCCTATTTTCTGGAAATTTCCAAGATTTCTTAATTTTATAGACTGTATTATATTTCTCATTTTCAAAATATTTCAATTGACTAGACAAATGTATTTTTTTTTAAATACAGTCAGATCTTTATTTTACGAACCTCTATTTAGCGAACTTTTTCCTGAAACAAAGAACGTTTTACTGTTTTCTTTGTAAAATAATCTCCAAATAGCGAAGTGCATTTTCTATTTAAATATCTTTTTCTCTTGTGATGTGATTTTTTTTCCTCCTTATTTTAAAAATATCTCTGGACATTTCAAATTATTTGCTCTTTTAGCACTTTTTCTGGTGATAAATGGCCTTGAACTGGTTTTACCAGGTACTTAGATATACCAGGTTTTTCCTTTAAAAAAAAAATTGCTATAATTTTTTAAATAAACTCAAATAAAAGTAACTGATTTTGTCAGTAATTAAATTTAAGGACTCGTATGGTAATATATATGCTTAAAATTACTTGTAGGCTTGCAATTAGAAAATATCATTAAAATTCATTAATTTTAGTATTAAAAAATTATTTTTAAAGTAGAAAATACAGTGTATTTACAATGTATTTTTTCCCTTGTTTTTCTTTCAGATTTCTTTTTGATGGGTAAGATTTATAAAATAAATAGATATGAATTTACAAAAACAAAAAAAAAGTGTGAATAATTACTTTTTTTTATTAATATATAGTGTTTATGAATTTAATATTTGTTTTATTTGGTTTCTAAAGTACATTAAAAGATTAATCTCTATTTAGCGAATTTTTCACATAACTAACTTTCCTCGAGATTTAGCGACCGTTAAGTAGAGGTCTGACTGTATTTGGTCACTCATTGTAAGTTTGAAAAATCTATCTCAGTTTTTTTTATGTACAAAGGAATGTCGTTGATAATAGATATGGTAAAAAAGAACGACGCAAAATGTCCGAGAGTCAGTAAAGACTGTTATGTCTTCGGACTAGATTTAAAAAAGTCCTTTCCTCCCGAAAAGTTTTTCCTTAGAAGTAAAAATTTTATCAAGAAACACATCATGCGAAGTATTAGACTTATAAACATAACTCGAATTATATTGAAACAAAGTTCGAATCGCCGAATTTATGTGTTTGATAGGTGTCGACACGGGCTATTTACCACCTACACACTATACAGCGGGGAAGTGATGCATACAATTGACATTGGTGTCCAACTCATTTTGAGAAAAAATCCTTCTGAATGGATTGTGACAGACCTTGGAACACAATTCCGACAATTGACTTCTGTGTCTGGCATTGTCTTTTGTTCCCGCCGACTGACGGAAATGACAGTGACACGCTTTCATTTGAAAATCCTCCTGCTCCGTCTTCGTTATCCAAATTAACACTTTCTTTCTGCTGCGAGGCGTTGCAGAAGTTGAATATACTGTCTCTTTGGGGTTTTTTTTTTTGGTATTATTCATCCCCCTCTGTTTGCTCTTTTTTTAAATGTGGTCACAGCATAGATTTCGTACATTCACACAGTGTCTTGTCAAAGTAATGTGTTTAGGACCATTAATTGCTGCTTTTTTAAAAGAATCGTCTTTGTGTATTTTGTGATATGTATCGAGTTAGCAATGTGTCACTCTTGTTTGGAGAGATTCATTTTGTTCGCTAAAGGATTTGATTTTCTCTTGCGCGGGAGATGGTTTCGAGTGGTAAAATGTTAATGTTATTTGAAACATGCTGTTCTTCAAGGGTCAGATTATACACTGAGTATTATGAACCTGTCACCTTAATCCAGCTTGGAGGATGCAGAATTAATCAGATAATTATCAATGTAATTAGTGGTATGGAACATGTTATATGAGATGGGGGGGGGGAATATTATATTGTCAGTCTTTGTTGTTGCTTGATGCTTAATTAAGGTTCAAAGAAAACTTTAACTTAAAGGTTCTTATATAAGGAAGTACTTTTTTTTTAAAAAAAAAATTGTGTTCTTTTTCGTTTACTTTGTAGTTTCTTTGCTATTGGTTATGAAATTAAAATTCATTATTAAAGAAAACTA
>BMAV01011953.1:759111-774516 GCA_019973955.1 Trichonephila inaurata madagascariensis | reverse complement strand
TCTTTGCTATTGGTTATGAAATTAAAATTCATTATTAAAGAAAACTAATTTTTTTTCTATTGTAGTTTTTTTTAAATGTTTTATGGCTATCTTTATCTTTTGCATGTTGAGTGGTGTGAATGTAACTAGTAACTAATTTTTTAAGAAGCGATTTTAAAATTGCTTGAAAAATGCCCTAATGTTTTTTTTTTATATTTAAAAGAATAAAATTGCGTTTGAACCATTTTTTTTAAAGAGTGGATTTGTTAAATTTGCTGTTTGACATGTGAATGTCTGTAGTTCATCAATAGGAAATAGATCAAAACATGGAATTTTTAAGTGTGCGTGCATTTAACTGCCAAAGGAGAGTTAACAAATTGACCGACTTTTGATATTCACATTATATTCAATACAAATCCAACCTCTCTGTATTCACCATTTCTGTAATTTGCTTGTTTACCGCTTGGACCATAACAAGCTTCAAATTTATTATTTGTTTAATCTGTGCTACTTGATTATATGAATCCGTTTTATATTAACTTGGTTACAGTAAGTACCAAGATTTATACAACCTCGAGCTATCCAAGTGGTCTTTCCTCTATGAGTTAGGTGACATTTGTGGTAGACGAACGACACTCCCTTCCAAAAGAAAGCCCTTGCAATCTTTCTCTATTTTTTATCTTCCTTCATATTAGTATGTTCTACGTCTAGATCACAGATATTTTTTTTACTTATGACAAAAATTTATTTGCTGCCCTTAGAGTAACTTAAACGAGTGTTCGGCATTACTTGGCTAAATATAGCCTTCCTGCAATCTAAACAATGACAACAATGTACTCCAGGAAGTAAAAAGGATGAGCTTTATTTCTTAATTGTATTATTTTATGCTCGTATTATGCTTTATTTTTCGATGTAATACTTCCAATATCCAGTGCTGTTAATACACATTCTTAATGTTAAATTGAATTTTCGTTCGAGGCGTACGAGAAAGGGAGAATTTACAGTAAACACAAAAGAGAGGGTGAAAGGATTCTTTATTGCGGGGCACTTTTTTTCCTTTTTTGGAATACATGAAGATGCTTTTGTATAAAGGAGAATTTTAAAAATTATGTATCTATCGTAATATCCTTTAAAATGACATTTAACTTTCGTGTATATTTCCAAATCTTGAATTTGTATTTGACGTAATTATGAGAAAAATAGAACTCTAAATTTTATGTTCATGTTTTTATGACTGCCATCTAAATTAAAATTAAGTATGCTTAAATTACTTGAGTTATTAGTATTGAGATTCTTATTAATGAAAAGATCTCAATGATGTGTAATTGCTCACTCACGAATGTTTTATAAAGTAGTATTTGTTATATTTGTAACACTCAATGGCGTAACGTACTCCCCCGCATCGCAGGAGGAGGTGTGTGTGTGTGTGGGGGGGGATTTTAGCTGCCCAAAGCCTGACTGACACCAAGTATGTACTCTTTGTAAGATCTGATGTAATCCCTTTGTAAACCCGATTTTGCAGGGGGAGGGGGCGCTAATATTCTCCACCGGTAGTAACGCTCGAATAAATAGAAACTTATTCTATTTATATTTCAGGTCATATTTATTCGGGGAGAAAATTAGGTATTAAATTATCGATATGAACACTGAAAAATATCGTTCTAGTAATTCAGAAAAAAATCAATTGGCTTAAACATGACAAAAGCTTGAAAATTTAACAAAATAAAAGGTATTTTTTCGTTTCGCCGGCGGAAATCTAGCCAAGTTGGCGTTATTGACGACAACACACAATATACACAAAAAAACATTAATAAATATTAGTTCTCATTGTTTTTTCATACGTTTTTGGATTTGATGCATTATGAAAAAGACTTTACTGATAAAAAAAAAAAAAAGACTGGCTTGTTTTCAAAATCTGGTGGTAAAAGGTTACCTGCGGGAATATTTCGTTTGGCTACTTTATCGCCGCTGAGACGGAAAAGTACCATTTTCCTTTTTCTTGCTGCCTTGGTATTTATAACTAAAATTATCGAATTATTATACTTCATTGTATCCATTTACTGTTAAAGTATTTTAAAATACGAATTAACCAAGGCACATTTATTTTGGTGATATTGGGCACAACGTTGTCACTTTTCTCAAAATGTGTATTAAAGACACTGCTGCTTTTTTTTTCTTTTACCAATTCTTCTTACGTCAAACACATCCTTTCATTCATCTTTTGTTGAAGGTTTCCTTTCAAAAAGAAAGACATCTGAATTCAGTAGGCGTGTCCTATTAGTTACTCTATTAGTTAATGATTTGATTAATTTTTTTGCTTTGTCGCTCCAATCAGCTGTTGCCTAGAATTGGCTTTGTTCCAATTAAAAATTTCTGAATTTTTAACATTTTTATAATGAAATGGAAGAAAGGTGTTTTTTCGCTTTGTCGTTATCAAATTAGTTGTGTGTTTTGCTAATTATTTACAATTTCTTTTAAAAAAAGAGAAAATCAGATATTCTTTTTACATTTTTGTGATTTTAATTTCCTTTTTCCTTTCCTTTTCTTTCTTTTTTCGTCTTCAAAAATCGTTTGATTGGATTTAATTTTGATGACATAATACGAACCGTAATTTAGTTTTAACATAGAAAACTTCCACCTTAATTCTAGAAGAAAGGGGAAAACAAAAATTTTTAATTAAAGCTGAAAGCCATTCTTTTTTAAACTAGATAATGCTACTATTTAAGCTTCTTTTGAAACAATTTTCGCTTCTTAAGAATTAACTTTCGTGTTAAGTTTTTGAATATTTGAATGCATATCGGTTTATTAAAAATTTCATTAATGCTTTGAAGCTTTTTAAGGCGTATTTCATAAAATGAACGCAAAAAGTTCTTGTATTTTTAATTATTTTATATTAGCATATCGTTCTTCTAGTGTTGTTTTTATTTAATATATTTTGAAAGTTAAAAAAAAAATCTTTTGGTTGAAAGTATTCTTTTTTAGATGCAGCTTTAAAACGTGTTATTGATAGATTATTGTATAGATGGTTAATTTTTTTTTATATATTATTTTCCATGGTTTGAAAATGAATTATTTTACAAGTATTGTTTTACAGATTATCATAGATAAGTTTTCATATTTTCTTCTGGTCTGGTTTAAAAGATTATTTTTTAAAATATTTGTAGAATGTAAAATAATGTGTTAACTGAAAATTTTGCAGAAAAGTTGAACCTCATTTTTATAGTTGTTATCAACTGAAAATAGGATGATTATATATTTCAATTTTAAGATCTCTACAGTTAATCATATATTTTAGTGTCTTATAATGCAAATTTAACATAAATTTAGTTGTTTTGAAAGTTGCCTAAAGTGCTAAAAATATTAGTTGATTTTTTAAAGTACGCGTTATTTATTTTGATTGAAAATGAAAGTAATAACTGGGTCAGCAAAACATTTGAAATCCTCATCATAGATATATTTTCTTTCATTCTACAAATCTGTGAAATTGAATTCGAGAACATGAACACAATAGCCGGATTCATTTGGATGACGTAATGGCTTAGAATTTGGTGGATCACGTTTGGAATTTCATTTGAATTTTTTTGAAAGAATAAAAAAAAAAAAAACATTGCATGGGGGAAAAAAATCAAATCTGGTTTTTAAATTAGTTTATTTTATTTACTATGCAGTACGAATTTATAACATTATGTATACAAAAAAAAAATTTTTTTTTTTGAAAGAAAATGTATTCGAAACCATCAAGAACCCAAAAAGCTCTTCACCAAGTCGTACGTAATTACGATGCAGTTAAAGTCCTCGGAAACCTTTCATTAGCTTTGCTGACAAGTTTTCGCAATGGTAACCCCTCCCTCTTTCTTCATCGTACCCCCTTCTTTTTAGGATGTCAGAAATATTTCGGACAGCAATTAAGCATTCATTGAGTCTTTAATTTGGTTTCTTGGAGCCAATTAAAAGTCTGCCTTACTGAGAGGCGAGGATGTCATATACGACAGACCTTTTAATCTTGTATGTAGGGGGGGGGGAATGCAGTTTTATTTTATTTTTTATATCGTTGGCAACACATGATCGAAATTCTTAAAATGAGTTTTCTTGGAAGGGGAAGATACGATATTGAGAATTTATTAGTGTTAAAATGTATGAACATAATATTTTAAAATTTGATTTTATAATTCAGTAATACAATTTTATCTACATTTTTTTTACATATCTTATATTTTCCCGTTTTACTCGACCTTTTGTTTGAACTATTTAAAAGTAGATTAATCGAAAATGAATTGGTAACAGGCTACTTACAAGAATTTTTAAAATTTTGTGTAGTTTATTTGTGATGGTTAACAGTAAAGGACAGTAATCATTTATAGTTTGAAGAAATCCAGTCAAGAAATAAGAGTAGTAGAAATATAATATTTTTCATAAATTGTAACTCTTAGTTCCAAAGAACTATAGTATCTATTTAAAGGATCTTTCTGACTTGCCAAGAAAAATAATTGTGTGTTTACAAAGAACTGAAAATGAAATAACATTTAATTATTTAAGATAAATAGAATGTGTTATGTCCCAGTGTATTCTCTCTCAAGCTTTTCTGGAATGAATCTGGAGGCCGAGTTAGCCTAGTGGTCATGGTCACGAACTGTCATGAGTTGAGCGTTGTCACGAAAAAAAATTCATATGTATTTAAAAGAGTTTAAAATTATAACATAATTATATGAATATCACGCATGTAATTTTTATCCTAAACTAGAAACAGGACATATTATATATAACTAATTATTTTTTTCTAAATGAAATAATTAAACAAATTCAATGAAATATATATTTTGGTATTGAAATATCTAAAAACTATTCAACAGGATTGTCTCACGGAATGAATCGGGAAAGACTTTCCTGTTATCCTTGGCAGTAACTTTTTCCCGCTTTTGATTTAATTTCATTTTAAGACCGTATGAGTCTGCGAACTACATTTGAATCTTTCTAAACGTAAAGGTTGTGACGGTTTCCAAATTTTTTGATTTATAGGCCATAAAACTGTGTGAAAGATATCTTTCTGCAAGGCATTGAAGAAAAACTTTTTCCACTTTCTTACCTCTTTGATGCCACCGCGCCCGTGTGGTTCGACATCTAAAATAAGTAACAAAACTTGCTCCAAATAGATTTCCTTTCCCTTTTTCCAACGATTTATATTTCTGTCTTGTTTTTAGCTCTGCCTGGTCTGTGAACACCTAATTTGCGAACCAGTGACATACTTGGAATACTATTCGAGAGTTTGAATATGGTGACCAATGGGGATTTTAATTTCCCTATTCACAGTGTACTCAGAAATAAATATTCGCATTATTGAATAAATTGTAATAATTTTTTAGCCGTTTTAAAATTTTGATATTTTAGTAATTCGTGCATGAAGATGGGTAGTAAAATTTTACAACTGGTCTTTGGATTTAGTGGAGTTTTCATCTAAGTTTCACATCTAACAAAATAATTACCGTGTCTGTTAAAAAATTTTTTAAACTTCACTGTTAAAAATGTATTTATATTTATGCGTCGGTTAATTTTTTCCCCTTCAGATATTTATTTTTAAAATCTGAGTTGTGTATGTATACAAACCTAGGTTATTTATAGTATCTCTATACATTACGCAAGCTTTGGAGCGTAATTAAAAAGTGCAGTTTAAAATATGGATGTAAGCTTTCTAACATTTTCTTTTGGCGATAGCTTACATACCCATATATGAGGAAAATGGTTGGTAAGGTTTAAATGACGTTTATCTCTCACAGCAGTGACGAAACTCACCCACCATTCACTTCTTCATATCTTGCTGTTTAAATTATTCACATACCGTATATTTCCGATAAGCCGATTCGTGTATAAGCCAAGAGCGTTTTTTCTTCAAAAATTTACCCAAAATTCGTCACTTGTATTTGAATGGAAAAAAAATTTCAATTCACTATAATTTGTAAACATGTCACCATGAGGAAGGACATTTTGTCAAACAATAGAATATTTTCTAATTAAATTGCTATATAGTAAAACGCCAGACGCCAATGACGATAGTTTTATTCCTGTGGAAGTCCTCCCTGAAGTTAACGCACTTTTTCCCGTTCATTTGTTATGTTGTACACTATCTGTGCTAATCAGACTTTCTGCGCCTTTTTTTTTTATTTGTAAAATGAGCGAGAAGAGAAATTTGTATACGTTACGTGATCGTCAACCTATATTTGATGCCTCTCTGCTTCATGATCATATGCATTCAAACGTCCCATTGAGTAAATGTGAATTTTATGAATTGCTCGTTAACTCGGATTCAGACACTGATTTTGAAAAATTTGACTTTTTTTCGTTTGGAATAATAGTTTCATTCGGAATATCCAAATAGATAAAAATTAAAATCGCTAGCGCAGCGCTAACGAAAAATTCCGTAAAAACACCTTTTCCTAAACTACGTTTTTCCCGAAATAAGCGGATCCGTGAACAAACCGACCTCCTTCATCTTTAGAAAGGTTCCAAAAACTCTCAGCTTACACACTGAAATATACGGTACAATTTTTAGTGTACACTCTTTTAATACTATTCTCATCTAACTCGACATGTGCTAACAATGAGAAAGAGAGAAAAACTTGTATTGATCGTTTTAAGCACTATTTTATTTAGCTATGAATGTATTATAAAAAAATCGACCATACAAAAAATCCTTTTTTTCTCTCAAAGAAAAAACCCCAGCTATATTAGAATTTTTGTTGTTGTTATAACTCAATTTTCGTTGTAGAAGCTGTGTAATAGACTATTAAAAACGAATTTTGAAATTTTAAAATATAAAACTGACTTTAAAGACTAGGATGTCCTCTGAACTCTCATATCCTAACTTCCTCACCACATCTAATGAAGATTTTTAGACCCAGCTCAATTTATCTCATTATTCCACTGGACGGTGTCTAATAAGAGAGAATTAGGGTTGTAACTCTTGACTTGAATTCTGCTTACTAGAAAATAACTTTAACCCCGAAACTGTTGTCACCTCAAAATTTCCCTAATTAGTGATGATTGTTTGATATCGATTTATAGTAACAATCATGGACGCTTGGTTTATATTAAAATGAATAAACCTCGATTAGTTCTTAAAAAATTGTTTGCTGTCTGCAGAAAATTCGCAAAAAATTTACCTAACTTAAATGTTTGGACTTTTTTGTATGTATATTTCATGCGAGAACATACTTCCTCCTATTTCTGAGTACTCGTATCGTTTTGTCAATACCATCTACAACGATTAATGTGTTGGTAAGTTTTTTATAGATGATCGTTATTTATCAATCGATAGGAGCATGTTAAACTGTGACAAATCGATTAACGACGAACGTTCTAGTTTCTTTTACATCGTTACACTTAGCAGCTGTGTGTATATAACTATGGTATTTGTATTACAGCTTCAAATTTATTGATAAGTTGGAGCTGGTTTTGCAATGAACAGTAACTGTACATTTAGGGCAAGTCAAAAACCATGTTAAGCGAAAAAAAGATTTTACTTTACTTATTGAAAGTTTGTTAATAATGTTAAGTTGTGGGCAACTATAATTGTGCATTTAATTGAAGCATCGCTTTGTATGTATAAATTCAGTTAAAGTTTTATGAACTTTTATAAAATATTTTTAATAAACTTTTATATAACCATTTAAATGTGTGCCTTTTAAAAATTAATATATGTACTTTTTAAATAGGTAACTTAAAAAAGATACTTCAACTTTTTTTTTTTTGTATTTGCAGCATTATTTTGTAAATTGGTTTTTCCTCCGACTTGGTCTATTTAAATATTAATAAAATTTCCTCATCATTGATGACGACACGAAATTCAAAATAAAGTATGTACTATATGTACCTCTTTTTGAAAATGGAACCGGTAAAAAACATATAATTTTCTCTCATTTTTTTTTCTCCGTAGATCTGAACAGTTTATCAATAAAAAAATTATTTTTTTCTTCTATTTGCTACTTTTGCCAACGAATAAGGATTTAACTTTCAAAGTAAATAATATGTTTGAAAAACAATTTGTCCAAATTTAATGGTATTTGTTTTAAATGGGAAATACTATACCATTTAGATATCATGACAACAGTGAATATTTTTGTTCGTTGTAAATAAATACCTGATTTAAAAAAAAAAATTTTTTTTTAACATAATCATTGGTTTTTATTTAACTATTAAAAGAAGTGATGAAAAATGTTTGCATGTTTTAAATAATTGATTATACACAGAATTCCCTGATAGAGACGGGGTAACAAGCAAAATGCATTAGAAACACCCATCCTTACCGTTTTTAAAATTCCTTACATAATAATATGTTTAAATTAAGATACTCTCCAAAATCTTGGAAAACTGCAGCCGTAGTCCCAATTTCAAAACCCTGGAAGGACCCTACCAAACCAAAAAATTACAATCTCTTTATTACCATTTCTAAGCGAACTAGCCGAAAAATTAATTCTAAACATTCTATATTCGATTATCTCGACAAAAACAGTATCCTAATTCCGGAGCAGCACGGGTTCCGTCCTCGTGTCTCCACCAACACCTACATACGATGGAATTCATAAAACAGGAAAGTGAAATTTCGAGTAGGATTATTATAATATTTTTACATTTTTTGTCATCTATTTGACCTCGTATTAGAACCATTAAGAAAAGAAGCTGAAACTGTACGCAAAGCAACATTACTTGGTAGCGTGCTCAAATCCATTTTTGTACAGGGGGCGAAAAAAAAGATGCTTAGAATAGAAAGACCTCGAATGGAGTTTCCAATTCCTTACCTACCTTTTCATAATTCTTTTTTCTTTGTCATCTCTGTACACCTACTTTTTCGACACGTGTTTACGAATTCTCTGAGTGAATCTATTTAACAGACCAACCATGTACTGTAGTTATAGTGTTTTCTAAAACGTTTTAAGTGACCATAAACTTCAGCTGAAATCGAAGGTTGAGGAATTTTATTGCTAACTTAGTGCGCAACTTTATTGGTGTCACAATACAACTGTTGGATAGTAAGAATGAACAAGAACGGGGCGAAACAAATTCTTTGGAAAAAGTTAGAAATCAAAATCGATTTGTTATTACCAGGATTTTAAAGTATTGAGAAAGAAATATATTCTTTTTTTCCTTTATTCTTTACAGTGTGGTATGGAAGTTGAGTCATAAAACATCATCATAAAAGTTTTGAAGTGTCATCATAAATTTACACTGCTATTCTATTATAAACGCAAGGTCGGAATAAAATCTCAGGTGGCGTGTATTTTTATTTTTGATGCGTAGTTGGAACACATTCCACCAGTTTATGAAAGCGAGTCCTACCAGTCTGATAACTAAATCGAAATTCTTCGTTAATGGTGTAAAAAGTTAATGTGTAGGTGATATGCAAAAACTGAAGTATTCGGTGTGTAAGTTGCTCAACTTCACAGCAGGAAGTGTGAAAGACCGTTTTCGTAATTTGGTGAGTATGCAACTCGGTACAAAAACATTGGGTGTTGCAGAAATTCCATGCTTGTTTCCAGAATCCTCCAGATAATCGTCTCAAAACAATTACGTAACAAAGTTTTTTTACTATAAGGGAAATGCAGATATTTGATAATCAAGAGTTAAGCATGCGATTATGATCCTAAGATTGTATTTAATTGAATTTTTGACTCCGTGTTTGTTGTTTGTAATATATCAAATTTAGAACAAACTTGGAATACGAATTCATTTTGATTGTTTGATTGCACTTCCAGATTTATTTTTCATTTTGAATATACATAAGTGTATTAACTGTGATTGTAAATTTATGGGAATTAAAATTTCTAGTATGTTTTTAGCTTTCTAGAATTTTCTTTTTCTAAGTATATAAGTACTCTCTCTTTCCTAACCTTCGAATCTGGAAATTTTGACCCCTAAGCTTTACAAAAAATTATCCATGCGAGCAGAAAGAATTATTATTCAATTTAATATTTGTCCACATTTCATTAATCTAAAACAATCTCTTTAAATCATATAATTTTTGAGCAAAAATATTTTTTTTCTTTCTTGATTTTCCTAATTAGTAATTTTTTCCCCCCGACTCTTTGGATAGTTGCACAATCAGCACTTTTATACAAAAATCTAAAAGTGTCTGTCACGATGTTTTGATTTGAAAGAAAATTACCATTTTCGAAAGGGAAAGCACTTTTCCAAGTATTCTGGTTAAAGAATAAAAATCGACGTTTCCTGAAAAGTATGGAATGGCCCATAATTGTTGAAAAATGCGCCAAAAATAATTTAGGGGAATCGTATGTGCGTGTTTACTGGTAATTCAGTTGTATATTGAAGGTGCGTGTTTGAAGTTTATGGACAAATGATGGTTTGAACTATGTGTGCATGTAACTTCAACGTGTTTCGAGGAAAATGATTGAAAAGTAAGTAATGGAGGGATTTAATTTTGGTTAAAGTTTTAAGTAATTGTGAAAACAATAGGAATTTATGAGATTATATTTCACTTCTAGTCTTTAAAAAACAATAGTCGAATTTTGTATTGCAAGCATTTATTGAATGAGAAAAAGAGCCTTTATTAATATTTTATGTTTAAAAGTAACTTTGGTTGACGTAACTATTTTCAAGGAGTGAGATTTCTCTTGACTTATGTTCAACAAGTAATATAAAAAAATAGTTTTTAAGTCAATTCCTACTTAAATCAACAACGAAAATTTTTATTTTAGCTACTTTTTATTAAATAGTTAAAATTAATATAAATATGTATATACATAGGACAAAATCACAACATTAAGTGGTAATTAGTTTTTTTTAATTATCATTAAAGTATCGTATTGTGTCCTTTTAATTCCAGTCCAACTGAATGCTTTAACAGGTGAGAAAAAAACCTTTTCAAGTTTTGACACAAGTCGCCAAAATGGTCGCCAACGTGGCTGTATTTGTAATTCTTTAAATAATTAGTTTTAATCGATTAATTTTTATTAATTATAATTAAATTATTGTATTGTCATCCAAAATCACATCCTGTAAATAAAATTTCAGCTCAATTCAGCGCTTTAAAATGTATTTTATTAACGATTGAAAATTCCACCGATAACTAAATGTACAAATATATAAATAAATAAATATATATAGAGAGACAGTGTGAGCTAATAGTTGGAATTGAACTAGTAAACTGAATTTTCAAAATGAAGATTTCAATATTTGTGGTATGTTTCCTTATCTAGTAGTGAAATATAAAATGTTTAAAATTTCCTCTTTGTGTATTTTTCATTTAAATTAAAAAAAAAATCTGTTTCATTGTTTTGTTACAATGTAGTACAGACAGAAAAGTAGTTATGTATTGGGAAACTTAAAAAAAAAGTAAAAGTTTTCCTACTAAATATAAATAAGAATGAAATGTGTGGTTATTGGGTATTAAATATTTTGAAGGTGTAAGCAAGTTTAAAATCTTTCGTTCCGGTTTTACTGAACTCATATCACTGTAACATTATTTTTTTTCTTTTTCGGGGCAAAAATTTTTAAATACTTTATTTTAAATCTATAAAAAAAAAAAAAAAAAATCACAAGTGTATATTGTAACTTCTAAATGAAACAAATGTCAAATAAATGGCACAATAGATATTCTCTTTCCAAACTTGTTTTAGTTAGTAGTTAAAAAAAAATCAGTCAATGTCAGTAAGTAATGTTTTATGCAGGAGAAAACGCGGTGAAAGTAAATTGAAAATCTTTTTATAGCCTCGAACGAAATGCTTTCGAAAATAATTTATTCCAAACGAATTTTACTGTGCATCATTCAAGGAAGTGCTCGGATTTAAAATTTGATGAAATTTTGTAAAGAACCAGAAATATATTTCTTTACTATCTACATATTTAGTACATATAATTTAAAGAATAAATTTTCTTCTGGTATGAGTCGAAGTGTTATGCTGTGAAGTAAATCCAATTGAGCTGAAAAACAACTGCGAGCTGAATTTTTATCCATCTTATTCAGCAGATATTTTGCCAAGAGATTATAGTTTTTAACACGCTGTAACCTTAGTGAGTGACAATACCCAGGAGATAATCTTGTGCCAGAGTATAAGAGTTTTTTTTAAAAATTTTTTTTTATAAATCAGACTTGATGTAGGGAAAAAAAATAATAATAAAAAGTAAAGTAATAGAAATCTAAAACAAATGGGGGAAAAGAAACGTCGTTGGTAATTTTATATTTGCCTTTATTAAAAAATAGCATTATTGTATTTTAAATTTTGAGCCTTGCTTATTTAATGAATAAAATATATAGAATATTACATACATTCTTTTTGCAATCCATTTAATATTACGAATATATTTTTAATGATTTCTTAGTTAAGGGATTACGTAATTTATTTTTTAAATTTATTGTTGAGAGAACAAACGTCGTTATTTCTTTTTCGATTGCGGATTAACTGTATTTTTATCTTCCAAGTCTACTTAGTCCCTTTAAGTTGTTTTGTATTTCGCAAATGGATTTACTTTCAACTAATATTGCTAAGATGATAATCTTTCTTTTATATAGAATCGTTCTTTGTTTAATATAACGAATGAGAAAAATTCTGTTTTGGGGTTAGTATCTTTTAGAACGGGATAATATATGATAGATTTGTATGTTATTAATTTTTATTTAATTTAATTTGAAAGGTTTAATTTCGCATGTAATTCGTATTTTAAAATAATTTATATAGTTTGTTTTCAAAAATATAATTAACTATACAATATGATCCTGCAATTCTTTGTATTTATATAGTACTTAGGAATGTTCTTAGACGTAATTAATTTCTACAAAATGTTTTTAAAGGGCACGGAATGCTTTAAGAATCCAAAATTTACGAAAAATAATTTTTGAGGGAACAAACTGCTATACACAGTTGTCCATAACATTAACACAATATTCAAATAATTCATGTGGTGTAATTTTTGTATCTTGAATTGGGTTTTCTTTTTAATCACATTCCTTTTCCTCAAAGTGAATTTTTTTTTTTTAAATGTTCGTTGTGATTCGAATTTTACTTTAAAGTCCATGATACTTAATATGATTACGTCAACAAACTTCCAAAAGATTCTACATGTCATTGTTTAACCGGTTTTTGAGAATTCAAAAGATACAGTGATATTCTCTTGATTCATTCTAGATAACATTTTTTATTAAAAAGGGAGAAAGTACAAGAAAGAGCATTTATTTCACAAAATATCTTACAGCAAGCGGATGGATCTTATGAATGTTTCATTTTCTGTATTGTTTCATTTTGTCCTTGGCCGTAATTCTGGAACAATTGTTGATATTTAGGTCAGATTGGTGGAAGCCCCAGAAGTAAACAGTTACATCTGGTAAAATTATTCTTAGGAAAAGTACTTTTCCGGTGATTTTCACTCTTTTGAATATGCAGTTTATTCTATCAAGGTTATACTTATAAGCCTTTGTCCAACAAACTGTTTTTAAAGTAAAAATATATGGATCGGAGTAACTCTTGCAAATCGGTCCCTCAACGGTGAATCTGTTTTGCTATTTTGTGCGGAATTTATGACTTCCAGGTGTCCGACTACCTTTCCTTTCTACCTTATCGTCTTTGATAAATATGGATGACTTTCTCGCGGGATATCCTGGAGCTCCTTTTCCATTTTAGATACCTCTTCTTGTCATCCCATCCCTTCTTTTCTTTCTTTACAGAGTTTTGTCTGGATGGTAGACTCGCGTTTCCTAGTAAATTGACGATTTTTGTACGTAGCCGTGCAGAGTGAAGTCCTTTTATGTGCCAGGGCTGATGCACGTTAAACCTGTCAATGCTCTTAAGTCTCTTACCTTGACGTAGTGTGGAAGTTCCGAATGGGGATTATCAGCTTTGGTATTGTCCTTTTTGTTTGACTGTGGCTCAACATTATTCAAACGTTGGTTTAATATTCAATTAATGAACCAATTGGTGCATTTTGGCGAAACATGGCTGTTGCGTCTGGCAATTTTGCAAATCGAAATGAGTAAGAAGATAACTCTTTTTTTTTTCTCAATAAAACTTATGGCCGGGGAATCGAATTCCCTGTAAAGCTGTATGGTCACGAACTCGTGGTTGAATTTATATTTCAAAGAACAAAATAACTAATTCGATTTAGAGTAGTATTACTTTATTGAAAATACTTAGTAATATATAGTCTTTCTATGTATTTCTTGGTGTCCTTTACTGAAGAAAAGGAATATTCAGGCAGTTATGAACCATTCTTTTCCTGATGTGACAGTGCTCCGCAACCTTTTTATCGCTGCGGACCGGTCAGTGTTTGATAATTTTACCGCGGCCCGCCGAGGGTGGGACACGTTGATTGTTTATATTTTAGATTGTTTTGGTTTAACAATTTTAATTTAGTTACATTTATATAAATATTAAAATATAGTTACACCAAAAATGAATAAAAGTGATTTAACGTGGAATATAAAGTGATTTCCGTGGAAAGTTGCGCAATGCACTACTTTAAATAAAATGGCAATAGTTTAATGTTCTTTAGGCGGCCCGGCACCATTTGATCCGCGGACCGGTCCATGGACCGGGGGTTGCGGATAACTGGTTTAGTAGCTCTGACTACGAACTTGTGGACGGCGTGTTATAAGTTCGAGCCTAGTGCCACTGAAGACCCGTTGCGTGGAGAGGCTGATGCACGTTAAATATTTGGAGGCTCAATGTTCTCTCTTGGCGTGGCGTGGAAGTTCGGTGAGGGATGGGGTGCCAGTTGAGGTGCCGCCCTCGTCACTAGACCATGGCTCAAAGCTATAAGGTCTGTCACCAATAACCTTCGTATTACTTAATAGTGTGACTTTATTATATACTTCCCCCCTCCTTCGAATTCCGCAAAATCTGTTTTCACTTGGCATGTGTGTTCAAATTTGGGGAAGTTTACTCATTCTCTGGTGTCTTCCAAGTTACGAGATTAGTAATCCTTTACTCATCATATAAATTTGCAAAACTAATAAAATAGAAACCGAATGAAACGTAGGATTTCGTACAAGAAACTGAGTTTTTCCTTTGACATATTGCTGTTTTTCAGTGAATAGCTAAATAATGTGTAAAGTACAGTCGAACCTCCATATTACGAACCTCTATATTACGAATTTTTCTACATAGCGAATTTTTTCCTGGAACCAAGAACATTTCACTATTTTCTTTGTAAAATAATCTCTCTATAGCGAAGTGCGTTTTTTATATAACGAACTTTTTCTTTTGTGATTCAGTTTTTTTCCCTCCCTATTTTTAAAGTATTTCTCGACTTTTCAAAATTATTTTCTCTTTTAACACATTTTGTGGTGGTCATAAATATTGAACTGGTTATATTAAATGCCTAACTTGCCGAGAGCAATAAAATTTTGGGAGTTTCATCTAAGAAGTACAACCTTTAACCTCCATTGCCCAGTTCGCTAGAAACATCTTCGATATCCTCTTTCACCCT
>BMAV01011953.1:748589-759101 GCA_019973955.1 Trichonephila inaurata madagascariensis | reverse complement strand
TTTTTTTTTTTTTTTTTTTTGATAGGTAAGATAAAAAAATAAATATATATTAATTTACAAAAAGGTGTGAATAATTACTTTTTTTTTAACATACAGTGTTTATGAATTTAAAATATTTTTTATGTGTTTATGAAGAAAATTGAAAAATGAACCTCTGTATAGCGAATTTTCCATATAACGAACATTTTCTCGGGATTTAGTGACTTCGTTATATAGAGTTCGACCGTATTTTAAAATCCCCTTTTTTTTAAGCCTTTAAGTAAAAGACACTTTCTTTTCTTTTTCATTTGTTAAATGAAGTTGGACAATTTTTATCAATAAGAACCTAAACGGGTAGGAAAATAACAGCTATCTTAACTGCCTTTTTATCGCTCTCTTATCAGCTTATTATCAGCTGTCTGTCAACGAGGGCTTAATCAGACGTAATATTTTTAGACTTCTGCATTCTTTATATATCTAAAAACTTGCCTATTGATTAAGGAACAGTAGTCATTTTTTATTTTTTGAACGTTCACTTTTAGGAATAAATGTTAAACATTGAATTTTGACGTGTCACAAAATTTCGGATTTAAAAAACCATACCGACAAAATAATGCCTTGAATCAATAATATATTTATTTACTGCTAAAATTTTTATTCTTTCTCGAGTAAAAAAAAATAGTAATTTCAAAAATAGTCTGACGAATAATCTTTCACAGAATATCATACCCCCCCCCCTTTCAAATGGGGGGGGGGCGAATTGGTAATTACCATTGCAGACCAAGTACATTCCCCGAGAGCTGGTATCACTTTTTAGCGTGGCACCAAATTGTACCACACTGTAATTTTGACGCACAGCTTCCTCCTCGGAAAGAGGCATCTGAGCGTTGACGATACGGTATTGTACTTGGAATTTAATTTTGTCGAGAGCCCCCAAGCCAAACAGGCGCTTTAGGGTCCTTAAAATGCTGCATAATCATACGACATGGACGCTGTCGATTTTTTTGTTTTTGTTTTTTTTTGTATATAATATCAGAATTTTAAATTCATTTTAAATGGTACGTGCTTTAACTTCAAAATATGAAATTACCTAGAAACAGATTTAAAAAAGTATAAGCAATAGATGTCTCTTTTGTAATTTGCATGTTGAATGATGAAAGGGACACAGTACAGTTAAAAATGCAAAAAATACTCTACAATTAAAATATACTAGATTTATATTGAACTTGTAAGTACGGGAATTTAACGCGTACACAAATTATCAACATTTGTTTTTGAAAGAATTTTATCTTTTACATTGTATGCAATACCATTTCTTCTTTTTTTCAGAATACAGTAATAAAATATGTGTAAAAAAACATATTTCATCTATGTGGAAACATAAAATAAGTTCCAGTCTTAAGAAATCAGCAAAAATAATTCTACAAACCATGAATTATGTTAGGATCTGAAATATTTTATTTTATAAAAATTATATACACGTATCATGCAAAGTAAATTATCATTTGAATAGGAAAAGAGCATGTTACTAATCCATGAAAACAAAAATTAGACAAAATAATGTTGGTTACACATTAATAATTTATTCCTTTTCACTTTCTGACACTAAACGCATATGTTTGCGTAAGACTGAAAAATTACTGCTTGCAATAGAAATATCTTAGTAACCGTCTTTGTATTCCATTGGTGAAATTCCTTCTGTAATTAATCTTTGGACTTACTCATGTGGTGCTGATGTTTCAGTTGATTTAAGAATGAATATTCAGTAATTAATCGTTGTGTTTGTATTTTGGGTAGGCCATTGTTAGTACTGGTTCGAGTGTCATTTTAGTTTCTCTTTTTCGTGTATCGTTCTTTATTTTCTTATTCTTTCTCGTATCTTAACCTTTGTGTTTGGTATCGTGAGCTTGATATTCGTAAAGCAGGCAAAACTTTATATTGAGGTTATAAAATTTGGAGAATTCTTACAATTGGAAATCGTATTACATTCGTTGTCTCCAATTTACAGTTATAACAAGTAATCTAAAAAAAGAATTTAAGTCAATTCCTACTTCGTTAGAAAAACGTACTGGTGTTATCTGTAGCAGATTTATATCTAACTTCGTCAGAAATGACGCAGAATAAATTTAAAATAAAAAATAAATTTTTGTTAATGAATTAATATTGAACATCAAGTGTCATCCACTACAAGTTTTTAAAAAAAATGTATTTGAATTTGAATGGATGAATAGAAAGTAATTTATTAACGATTGAAAATTTGAACAAGATATATTTTTATATATATAAATAAATAAGGAGAGAGTGAACTAATAGTAGAAATTGTGAAAAATTAAAAGTAAAGCAAAATTTTTTTCGAATTTGGGCGATTTAGTTACATCAAAATAAGTCGTGTAAAAATGGAATGGAGCAGAGTTATTTTTTTCCCTTCAAATTCGTGTTCAATCAAAATCGTGCAAAAAAAAAAGTTCATGTAAAAACAGAATTTAGTGTAATTATATTATAGTCCCTAACTAGTTCACGTAAAATGACCCTCTCTTCAGCTTACCTCCAATAGATGCTTCAGAGCAGGTTTATTATATTATCAAAAATTTTATATGTCTGTAAATTTATATTATAAAAAAAATTGTGGCCGTATTAGAGTATGAGAGCCGTTTAATAAGATTTCCTGTTTATAGGAAGAGTTTCCACGCCTGAAAAAGGTTAGAATTCGTTGCCTAGGTAATCGTTATTAAATCGCTTATGCTTGGCAACCAACTTAGACATTCACGGCAAGTATTTTTTTCCATCATAAATTGTTTAAGCTTCTGTCAATCGGTCATTTTGAATTCGTGAATGAAATGTTAATCTTACGGAATTTTTACTCCCCTTCTCAAAACCTAAACTAGTGCATCGATTTGAATGCGGTACAATGCATCCAAAAGTGAAAAAAAGTGGACCGTTTTATAATTACATTTTCCCTCTGATAATTGAAAAGATTTCTTTAAAATTTGTTAACTCACAGACGAGTAATGGACTCAATTCATGACGTCACATGACAAAGACAAACTCGTGTTCTCCATTGAATTCGAAACGAACTTTAAACTAAATGTACTTGTTGTTCTATTTGTAAAACTTAGATAAGATTTCAAATTTCATATTTG
This sequence comes from Trichonephila inaurata madagascariensis, assembly GCA_019973955.1. Classification (NCBI taxonomy): domain Eukaryota; kingdom Metazoa; phylum Arthropoda; class Arachnida; order Araneae; family Nephilidae; genus Trichonephila; species Trichonephila inaurata. The sequence goes on along the minus strand of BMAV01011953.1, from coordinate 755,982 downwards.
GGTAAAGATGTTTAAATGTTAGGGAAAAAAAATTCTTAAAGGATTTTTTTAAAATTAAAAAAAATCGTATTTTATGCTTATACTTTTAAATAAATGCAAAATTTATATATTTGTATACATATGTACTTTTTAAGAGAAAGTTTCTGCGAAGAGCAAAACTTGGCAACACCGAAGCACGTTGATTAGCTGGAAACACAAGGTAGTTTTTATCGTGTGACTATGACGTCACATGAGTTTTTGAATTGATTGGCTAGAATCACGTGACTATCACTATCATGTGACTATGACGTCACATGAATTGAGCCCATTGAAATGGATATGCAAATGCAGTCGGACCTCTGTTTAACGAAGTCGCTAAATCCCGAAATAAAGTTCTTTATGTGGAAAATTCGTTAAATGTAGATTCATCTTTCAACATACTATGTTCTTAGTTCCAAGAAAAGTTCACAAAATTGAGAAATTTACAAAATAGAGGTTCGTAAAATGGAAGTCCAACTGTATTTTCAAATATAAGGGGAAAAATGTAATTCCAGAAAATTTTTATTGTTATTTTTTTTATTCCCTCATATACTTTTTATTGCATTCAAATCGATGCACTAGTCTAGGTTTGAAAAAGGAAAAAAAAAAAAAAAAATTCATATAGCATTGCCATTACATTCGCGTATTCAAAATGGCCGCTAGACTTCTTCAGTTGTGAGACTTCGAATAAAAATGATATCTCTCGAACTGAGCTCGCAGTCACAGTTAACTTGATGAAATATTGGCTAAGCTCTTTTGTGGAACTCTTGACATAAATTTAGAAGTATATGGCTCATAATGTATAAAGATTTTTTTTTAAAAAAAAAACCTAAATAGAGTTTTAAACTTGAAAATAAGTTATCAAATGTGTAACTATTCCTATTGAATATTTTTTAATTTATTCTTTTGATTCATCCATTATTTTATGTGATTATTAAAGAAATTTCTATGTTCTCAGACGCGCACAATTGGAATGTATCCTTGAACACATTTATTTCCGTCTTATACTTAAACAGATATGTCGTAATTATTATTTAGCACAATTACTCCAGTCGAATAAAATACTGTTTATAGTATAAACAGTACTGTATAAACTTAATACAGTTACAAAAATGTTTTAGAATGAAAATTTACTATTGTAAACTGTATAATTTTTTTATTTGGTAGTAACTTTACAATAAATTGAAACACTGTTTTCGAAGTTTTATTTATCACTGATCTAGAACTCTTTATTCCTTATTTGAAATATGAAAACCAGACTTAATTTAAAACCAGACGTAGTTCAAATCGATACATTACTTAATCATTAGTGGCGTCACGTAGAATATTTGCCCCCCCCCGCGATGCGGGGGCGTGCGTTACGCCACTGTTAATGATATGTATTAGGTTGGAAAAAACTTCTTAGAACATGACGGTTTTGCGTCTGTTACTTGAAATTTTTTCAATAACTATTATATTAATGAGACTTATTGTGTATATCAGGCTTGAGACAAATGAACGAAATTCATGTGACGTCAAAGTCAGATGATAACTGCAATCACACGTCTTTGCATCCAATCGGCTCATAAATTCGTGTTAAATAAGTTACGGGATAAATGCATTCACGTGTCTCCAACCAATGGGATAAATTCATGTGACGTCAAAGTCACCTAATTGTGCAGTCACATTTTTCCAACCAATCACTTCATGCGCTTTGCTGTTGCCAACTTTTACTTTTGATAGAAACTTTCTTTAAAAACGTGTACATATTTTTCAACAACAATAACGCACGTAGGTAAAGGAATGCACTTGATTTAAAAACTTTTTGAAGAATCTTAATATATTTGAACTTCTTTTACCCAATCATCAGATTTGAAATTTATGTAAATTTCACAAGTAGAACAAAAAGTCAAGTCTAATGTCAGTTTTGAATTCAATGGTCGTGAACTCGGGATTACATTTGTCATATGACCGTCATGAATTTAGCCCCTTTGTTCATGCTCTTTGTTGCCAACTATTGCTTTTTACAAAAACTTTCTTTTAAAAAGTACATATTTGTTAACAATAATAATGCACTTAGGCAGATAAAATGTACCTGGCTTAAAAGTACCCATTTAATAAAATAAATGTATAATTTTTTACAGAAAATTGTTTGAAGAATCTTAATACTTGGAAATCTTTACCGTATTATCAAATTTGAAATTGTAAGTGGATTTTACATATATGTCATCAAGTATATGCCTAATGTCAGCTCGGAATTCCTACAGAAAACACGAGATTATATTTATCATGTGACTATCATGAATGTAGCCCATTGGTCGAAGTTGGTCTTCGATTATTTTTGCCAAGCACGCAAGGGGGAAAAAATTTTTATCTGGAAAAATGAAGCAGTTTGTAACTTCTGATTATTTTTGAGGATGTTTTTTAGAATTATTTAAAGGGCACACGTACGTTTTAAATATGCTGAAGTGAAGATTATAAGACATTTAAATCGGCAATCGATCTAGCTTTCCATTTTACGTGTATCCATTAATTCTAGATTCATAAATCCGTAGAATATTTTGCGTTCCATTTGTGAATAAAGAATCATAAAAACACAAGTCTGTTACTGTCTTCGATCGTGAACTTTATTAAGTGTTCGTTTAATGCCATCCATGCACAAAATCTATTCATGTCAATTAAGTTATGGCATTCCCACTCGCATAAACTACCGTGCGTGTTTCATGAATGAATGAATTCATTAAGAACGAATCTCTCTCCCAAGTTATAAATAGCTCCGTCTTGAAATTATTGATCTTCCTGAAACGAACTTTTAATGAGATACTATCCGCTTCTTCCGTATTTTACGGGCCTTTATTTTCTTTGCCATCTTTTGCATAAATAATCCGTTACCTTTTTAGTGATTTTAAGTGTGTTTTTTTGATAGATAAAAAAAATGGCATTTTTTTGTGTGTGATAGTTCTGGTACATGCAATTCATAATTTGATCATACATAGTTTAGATATTGACTGTTTCATTGCTATAATTAACTAGCCAAGATATCGAGACCTGTCTAGCTTGCACTGGCAAGCTGTTTTTATTATGAGTGAATATTCGTCAATGGAAGATATTTACTACTGCCAGTTTCATTCTAGCAGATTTTGTGGCGTATCTTCCTTTGATCTCCACCAACCATTATTTGTGCCTTTTTGATTGTGCATAATATACAGAGACGTTATAAGCCACATGGGCCAACCCTCACGCGGAAAGGCTCGATTTGTTCTTGATTCAGCTTCAATAAGATAATCATCCGAATAATTTTTTTCGTCAAATGTTATTCCTTGTCTTGTTAATGCGAAAAACTCAGAATTTCTAACTACATGCCAATTGGCATCAGTGTCAAGACTGCATTAATATGTCATTTCCGTGTCTAGGCCTAAGCCCACTATAATACATCGTTATTTAGCGGAAAGGCGGCAGTCAAGTGAGTCGATTTGTGCCTAGGTTTTTGATATTTTGAGTTAAACATATTTGTTATGGGTCGTTGTTTGTATGAGTATTTGTCAATGTATGCTATATACTGGACTGAATTCAGTGGCGCAACAGCCCTTGAGGGCCAAGGTTAACTGTGCCTATCTCAGTTTTTGTAACCTTAAGCGCTGGGGTGCATGTGCAGATGTTTCGGTCAAGTGGTCAATCTGTCTCGAAACCCCCAGTGTTCAATTCCCAAGCAAGCTTGGTACTCATTTATCGACCCACTGAAGGGATGAAAGGCTGAGTCGACCTTGCTCAGCCCGGGATTTGAACCAGGGACCTATGGCGTGGAAGTGCGATACACTACCACTCAGCCGCTGGGCTACAATGCTATATATTGTATACGGCTTTTATGCTATATACTGTAAACTTAAAAAGGTCGTAGGTGGGGCCGACTTCTGCAAAGGGGACTAACGCCTCAAGAAGCCTTAGGTCGTCTCTGACGATGTACACCAAGGGTATCAAACTCGCGGCCCGCAACGAACATTTTTGCGTTCCGACCGATATATCGACAATAATATATAATACAATATTTCTCCAGAAATAGGAAAAATAATAGCAGGGAAGAGGTGTCAAGACATAAACATTAAATTTTTCTTGTTTTCTTATTTATGTTTATTATAATGTATTATTCGCGCGCGAAATAAACCTACGTTTCTATGAATATTGATTGTTTATGCGGCCCAACTCTAAAGTTAAACTTTGTTTGTTTGACCCAAGTTAGCCTTTAAGTTTGACACCCTTGATGTACACAGTACTTTGAACGTTTTATATATTTTATAGTCGGTAACAAAAATTGCATTGCTTAAACGAGATTTTTAACACATATTTCGTTTACTGTAGTGTAAAGTTATACTTCTTTTTACCAATCTTGGCTTACCATAATTTTTTTTCCTGTTTGGAGTGCATGATACAAAATGCCCGTTTATGGTTAAAGCTGCATTAGATGTTATGGGCTGAAAAAAGACATTAAATGGTTTGGTGATTTTTCATTGAGTAGTATCATTCATACTGGCAGGCATAATGTTTAAACGATACTCTTGGCGTTATAATTATTTAGTTTCCTACACTAGTTTCATAGCTTTACTCTCGTCACATATTTCGAATTCTGAGTCATCGAGGAACAAGCAATTGATTCTCCTTTACCCCAAATCAACCCAGTGAATAAACTATTTCCTTCTGCATACAATCGCGTTGCTGACATTGTTGAGAATGAGAAATCGGACCCTTGAAGGGATGCAGAGCGTGACCTCTTGAGATAGATCCCGTTTCTCGAGGAGCGTCTTCCGATTCCACGTGAGTCTGCAGCAAACCGAGACAAATGGCTGGACTTGGCAAAGGCCTCGTGTAATTCGAGGAATTCTCGACGCCCGCCTGGCATACATTAGTAACCCACTCTTCTTCCAGCTGCTGTAGGTTGCTGGAGATGTTGTGTTCATTCTAGGTTCGAATTATGTTATTTTCGCACTGTGGCTTGGAGTATTTGCTAGTGCTTGTAATGATTATGGTGTGGGTCTTATGATGCAAGATATAAACTAGATGAATTAAGAGTTAGTGAAAATCAATGTTGATATTTTAGAGTTCGCTATTAGCCTAATACATTGATAGATGACATTTTTTTTTTAAAGTTGAGTAATATTTTCATGTTCACTAATTGTACGACTTGTGTTTTAACGAAAAAAATAAAAAAAACACAGATTGAATTTTTTTATTTAAAAAATTTAAAAAACAAACAAACATGGGGGTGGGGTTTGTAAAATGGGAAAAAAAGCCTGTGCTCTATAATTTGTACAGGTACACATTCCTTATCTTTATGACTCAACATTTGTGTGGCGCAGTATAGCCAAAATTGGCTCTTGCGCCATTAAACACAACACTCACTCAACATTTATGACCGCAGTGACCTAGTGGGAAAGGTCACGGGCTAGTGGCTGCCGTGTCATGAGTTCGAGCCTTGTGTCGCTGAAGACCTATCGTGTAGAGGGGCCCCACTGCATGTTTAATAATATATGAAAAGAAATAATATATTTTTTAATCGAATAGCTTTTTAATGAATATATTCCTAGATTTAGTTAATAAACGTGGTCGGGGTAGCCTAGTGGTCATAGTCACGGACTCGTAGACAGCGTTCACGGGTTCGAATCCTGATGAGACGCCATGTAGAGGGGCTGATGCATGTTAAATTTGCCGAAAGCTCTCAAGTTGACGTGGTGTGGAAGTTAGGAAAGTGTGATACCGGCCCTGGTGGTGTTCTTATCACTTCATCGGTTCAAAATCATTCTCGCCAATAGTTCTCGCCCTTATGTTACTTTAAATGCGACATTAATAAGCACTTACTCACTTTTAACATTATGAGAAGGAGGTTAACTTGGTTCACATTAATGAGAATTATTATTATTATTTTTTTTTTGAAGTAACATTGGGGCAACAAGTTTAAAGAATAAATTTAATTATATACGGCGTTAAGCATTAATTAATGTTGTTTAAAAACGCATAAATTTCATTATTATAAATTTCAATTCATTTTGTGGATCAAGTTCATGTCATTTTACGATTTCCTTTAAAAGGCAATATTCAAGTCTTTTATATAATTTATAATTTTTTCCCCCGAACCTCTTCAAATAAATATGAGGCAACAAGTTAGCTATTCAAAGCCGCCACTTTGCGCCGGATATAGAAAGTGCTGCGTAAGAGAGTGTGGAACACATCACACTTTTGCATTTCTGGTTCAATAGAAAGATGGCTAACAGCTGAAAGCTTTTCCCTCCACGCGCGTGTACAACAGCATTAGAATGGCTTCCGCAGACGTGATAGGTATTTGAATGCGAATTCCTCTTACCCCAGCATCCTTTTCGCGTTTCAGTTCTGCTTTATTATATTTTTATTACCTTTTCGGAAACCTTTTTTTTCTTTTTCGGTAGTTGTTATCCCGCTTATCTTTTTCCTGTCACTGAATTTTTCTCCCACTCTGATCTTTTTTTATTTTTTATCTATAGAAATGCGATTGCAAGTGTATTTCTTTCTCTTTTTCTATTTAAAAAAAAACGCAGATGACGCATTGGAGGAAACTATTGATTTGTATGGAGATCTTATTGTGCATATAAGAATCTGAGACTGTTCTGATTTTTAACATAGTATGCTGTTAGTAAGAACATTTTCAAATTTAGGAAAATATATTTGTCTGAGGCAATTAAATTAAAAAATTCCTTGCTTATATATTTGTGAAAATCTAATTTCGTTTGGAATTGTTTTACTCTTATTCAATGCTGATTTATTTTAAATGGTTGTAATAAAAAATTACATCAACATTTGATTTTTTTTGGGGGGGGGGGGGGAAAGTGTTTTTTACATTTTTTTAAAAAAATGGAGAAGTAAATTTTAAGATAATTATTGATTGTACTGAATTATCAGTTTATTTTGTGTAAATTTAAATAAATTGTGATTGTAAGATTTTTTGAGTACACATTTAAAATCGGGTTTTATTTTTTGATGTATCTCATGACAGTGTTCACTCAATTCTTACTACTAGTTCACTTTCTCTCTCTCTCTATATATATGTATGTATATCTTGTTCAAATTTTCAATCGTTAATAAAATACTTTCTATTCATTTATTTAAGTTCAAATACATTTTTTGAAACTTGTAGTGAATGACACTTGATGCTAATACAGTTTTTTCAAACATTAATTCATTAATTAAATTAAAAAATGAATAAATAGTAACAAACAAAAATAATATTCCAACAGCTTATATAGAAAAGAAAATTGTTCGTTGTGTCCCTGTAGCGCAATGGATAGATAGCGCGTGGAACTTCTAATTCAAAGGTCGTGAGTTCGAATCCCACCTGGGATGGCCTAATTTCTGAGAATGTGATTTCTTTTTT
>BMAV01011953.1:687498-733589 GCA_019973955.1 Trichonephila inaurata madagascariensis | reverse complement strand
AACCTTTACAAAATTTAATTAACCCTGTAACATATATTATGTTTGTATGACTAATTAAACTTCTTGCTGAGTTATGATTAAAACAGTCTGTTGAGTTTTGTGAAGTTAGTAGACTGTTACCTGTTATAATTTTCTCTCTCTCATATTAATAACGTTTATCTATTATGCTTTTAGTAAGTTCTGAAGGTTTAATGTTATTAGAGACAAATAATTCAATGTTCAAAGGTAGAGAAATCTGAAGACTTTAGTTTGTTATAATACTAGAGTTTGATAAATTGAAGGAAATTTATAAATTTTACAATTGTGAATAATATTGTTAAACTGCTATTTAATTTTTTTTTAAATAAAATTGTTTAGTGATAAAGCTTTTAAAAGCACTTAGTTGTAAAAATGTTAGTATAGTTATAATTTAAGTACTTAAAGATATATTAATTTTTTGTTTATTTTTGTTGCAGTTTGATCAGTTCGAAAGTACAATTGGATTTAAATTGCACAACCACAAGGCAGCAAAGCGGTTATGGAAGGTTTGTGTTGAACATCATACGTTTTTCAGGTAAATGTACAAAATGAACTAAAAAATTTTGCTGAATATACTAATCTCTAGTTCTAGTAATTAATATGTGTTACATGTGTTTCCGTTTTTCACTAAATAATAATTAATTAGTGTTAAAGAAACTATCTTGATTATCTTGGAAAAAATTCTTTTTTTAAAAAAATGGCTTTAGAAATACATTTTTTACTAGAAATAGTGATATTTTCAATCTTGTTTTGTTTAAATACAAATTTTTATTATGTATTCTTGGAAAGAATCTCAAGTTAATACACATGCATAAACAGTAATTTTTTTCCTTTTGGTAGTAAGTTTTTCATATTTGAGATATATGAATGATTTTCTAAGTAATGCATTCAGTTGGTTACTCAATAAAAAGGAAATCTATAATATCAAAATTTGAATGTAATTTGGATATGCAAAAATATATAAAAAAAGAAATTGTTACTTAAAACATTTTAAAACTAATATTAAATTTAGTTTGCTTTGAACAGTCTAGCAAATTAATTTTAATGGATAATTTATCATTATTATTTTTGGTTTACTTTTTGAAGAAATTTTTAACCTTTTATAAATGATTAAATTGAGCAATATGATTTTTGGCAATGCATAACTGTTGCATGTGATTGATGTATTGAATTAAGGACTTTGACAGAGAGAGTTGTAAATTCTTGCATGTATTGTTAAAAGGTAAATAAAACTATGTGTTATTCAGAATTAACCAAACAGTTCAATAGTAAATATTAACAAAATTGTTATGTAAGAACCATATCCTCTGAAGTTTTAAATTTATTTAATTCGATGCTGCATGTGTTTGTGTTTCAAAGAAGGGCAGGAGATTATGAAATCGGTTATGGGGGGGGGGGATATTGCATTTCTTTGTTATACATCACAAGAAAACTAGGGGCTTAGAAATACCTTCAAAATCTAAATAAATAATTGAAGTTAAGTGATAAAAGAAGAAATATTACATTTTTAAGTGTGCTTAAATGTATTCTTGTAATTAACGAATAATGCATTCATAATAATTTTTGGAGAAAAAATGCACAGGCAGTCTTAATTGCCAAGACTTGCATTATATATATAATTTCAAAGCAATAGTACTTAGACATCTATGCACTATTTTATGCCATCAAAACAACAAAAATAAATGACCCTGGCTTTCCATACCGTCCAGATATACAGTTACTTGATAGTGTGGGATGCAGTAGTAAATTCTGTACCTTCAAGATTTCATCCTTTCCACAAAGAGAGCAGTTTAGATTTTTGAGGATATCAATTCTGAAAAGATAATTGGGTAGACAATTGTGTCTTGTGGCAAGTCTAAGCAATGCTCGTTCTTGTAGGGACATGAGAAATTGAGAATCCATTTTTCTCTTTATAATTCTTGATATTGAAATGAAAGGTATTTCGTTGTTTGGTGTTTGTATTATTTTAGCTCTTTTTTTGGCTAATTTGGTCAGCTACTTCATTCCTAAGAATTCCACAATGGACCAGGATCCATTGTAGTTATACTTCCTCTTTCCACTCTTTCAGTTCTTTAAAGTTTTTCCTGCAGTTCTGAATTCTTTTTGAGTCGGGAATTTTAAAGGAAGTTATTACTTGAATAACAGACTCGGCTTTTCGATTCCTGTTTTTTCAAAATCTTTTTCTTTTATAATTGTTGTGTGACAATACTGATTGCCTGTACTTCTCCATTGAAGGGTGTTGCATTTTCCCCAGTGATGCATAAAATGCTAAAAGCTCTGATTATATTCCAGCATCTGCATTCTCTTCCAAAGATAGTCCACCTTTTGTTATTATACCCAGGAAATCCTTGCTTCTTAAGGTCTCTGGATAAGATTTCCAACTGGCAGATTTTTTCCCCTGTCAGTTGAATTAAATAAAATTATTCTATGCTCAGACTTGACTATGGCTTGTTTTATTCTCTAGATTGCATTAGATTTCCTCAGTGTATTTTTGGATTAATTCTGTCAAAATAAGATATTATTAATTACACATCTCTTGCATTGCTCCTTTATATTAATGCTGAATTTTTTGTAGTTAAAAATCCATAGGATGTGGACGAAAAAGCATGACTAAAGGTCTAAGCACATGGGTATTTATTAATATAACTTATTTCATTTGATCTGTTTGTAGTGAATTAATTTTGTTAAATCTGATGTGAAGAATTGGAATGATTTTATGTTTTGATTCTTTGTTAAAGTAAATATCATTGCAATCAAGAAGTATTTTTTTGTTTCTAATTTATTTTTAATTTACTGAAAATTCTGTTTAGGTTGATGTCGCCAGAAGCTCCTCCAAAACCAAAGCTCTTTTTGCCTCGATTTGGATCCAAATTCCGTTACTCAGGAAGAACTCAGTATCAAACAAGACAAGCGAGTGCAATGATTGATCGTCCTCCACCACACTTTGAAAGAACTTTAAGCAATAAACGATTCACCCGCAGTATGGATGGTGGTATGTGGTTTACTATTTATGATATGAGCTTCTAGAGATCTGAGATACTGAGCATTGTACAGAATTTTGCAATGAAATGAACTGCAACAAGTTTATTATTCATATTTTTAGGCAGTTAAAATAATATAGTTATATTCCAATAGAGATTGAAGTAATTGTAGAATACAAAAATGCTCCAGAATTATATCGTTTTTGTAGAAATCACTTGTAAATAAAATATATATATTTATTTATAAATTCAGTTTTATTTTTTAGTAATATTTAAAATTTTAAAATGGTTTCACATGTTTTAAAGTTTAAAGTATTATAAATACACATGATGCTTTTAAAGTAACTTATAATCCTTGTTTGTCAAGGAAGCATACTGTAACCTCTTAAGTGTTTGATGTTTCCTGGCCCAAAATAGTTTTTCCCTTCTTGTTTAATCTTATCCAGTGCCAAAATACTGGTAATTGATTAATTTAAAAAACTTTCAGCCTTTAATGAGGTAATAACAAGATATATATATTTACATATATTGTGCATAAAAATTGAGAGAACATAATAATGAATTAGTTAAATTTAATACTGTCAAGTTTTTTATACCAGAAAAAATCTGAAATAATATTAATTAGAATATGTTATTTAATGAAAATTTGAGCATTTTGTAGTTAAAAGAATAGAAAATGGACAGAATTAAATTAGCATTGTTTTACATAACTACATTTGCATTTCAAGTCATTTGATTCTCTGAAAATGTTGGATTCTAATTTTAAAAAAAATCATTGTTCTTCCTCCTTATGATAATAAATTTATCTTCTATGACAGTGAAGGGCAAACTTTCAGGAGTAGACCAAAAAAAAGCTTGTGTAATTTATTTTAAATGCGATAAAGATTAAAAATTGTATATTTTTAACTATAGTAGGTAAATAATTACATTGATTTAATCATTTTACCTGTATTTTAACAGATTCTTTTTTTAAGTCATTTTTTAAAAGTATTTTCAATTTTATTTTTCGTTTTCAAAAACAAATCAAACTTCCGTGGAAATTTTTACTTATAAAAACAGACAGAATTAATTAAATTTTATTTAAAAAATTGAATTTGTGAATTTTATATTATAAAATCTGAGGCAGGCAAAGCAAAACCTGTTGGGGAGGGGGTGCATCTGGTCCATGGTCTGTAGTTAACCCTTCACTGTCTAGGATATGTCATTTTTATTATTTATGGATATTTTTGTATCAGTATGAAATTGTTATTCCCCGTCTCTTTAGAGTGGCAGTAACTTGTCCATTGTTATTAACTTTAGCCAATAACTTTTCTGTTGCTTTATTGCGGCCCAAATTTGCTTGTATGTGCAAGAGCAGTGAAACAGATAGTGCATCCTTTCCTTGTATTGCCTGTATAATTTTTTGTTTATTGAAACTTGGATTTTTTTATAATTCATATTCAAATTTATGCTTTTGTATTTTAATTTATACTTTGTATAAAATTAGAATTCTTAAAATTCAAAACTTTTTCCTTTTTAATCACTTAAAATTTATGCTTTGGTTTTCATAGGATAGAAAACAAAGCTAAGTTTCAGTGTATCTCACTTAAACATTCATAAACACATGTTACTCTCGATTGTTGGAAATATTTTTCTTTATATGGAAAAAGATACTTTCAAGGACTTGCTTTTGATTTTTAATTTAAACATGCATCTCCATAATAGCATGCTATTTTGCTCAATATTACTATTTTTGATATCTGCTTTTTAAAAGTTTTTATGGGAATGTTATCTTTTTCTGTTTTGGCATTTTAAGCATTGCTTTCATTAGTTTAAAAATGAAAGAACTTTTTAATGTGAGAAGTTACGATCCAAGTGGTGATAGTTAATTTCAAATACTATTTAAAAAATTTAAATGTCATATATGTAAAAATATGTTAAAACTTATACAGGATGTTATCAGCAAATTGTGGCATGTAATAATCAATCTTTGTTTTTTTTACTCTTGGTTTTTTTTTTTTAATATGTAATAAAATGTATTTAAATAATTTTTTAAAAAATCTTCCTAAAATGTCTAGCTAGGGCTGTTCTTAGGCTTTACTGTTCTGATTTTAGTAAATTCTTTTGATTTTTGAAACTTATCCAAATGAAATAATCTAAATGTATTACTACAAAACTTCAGTTCAATATCTAGAAGTTGAAAATTCTGCTTTAAAAGGCTGCATTTGCTTGTTTACCATTATAATAATTTATTTAAGCATGGAATTATGTTTGGATAAAAAATTATCTTGTGGGATATTTCATTTCATGTGTTAAACATGAAAGCAAACTAGCTTACCGATTCTTTGTGCTGTTTAATAACGAGTAAAAATCAATATTTCTATATGAATTATATTTTTCACTTGCCTGATTGCATATGATTAATAATTATGCCTGATCAAACTGAATTACATGGAAAAAAATTTTAAGCTACTCTACATTATGGGCAGATTTGGTTACCTAATGTTTCCCATTAAAAAGGTGCTTGAATTTCTAGCAGATTGGTTGGTATTAGCTTTTTGTTGTAGTGATCCTTGCATTTCTAACTATGCATGTTTATGCATTGCTTGCTTTTTTCCCTTGTCTTTCCCTCTTTGAAAATTGTGTGTGATGTCCCTTCCCAGCCCCAGGCTACTCTAGAGAGCGCCCCTCTCCAACACAAAGACCAGACGAAAGCAAGCGCCACACTCTTTCAGGTCCACCCAGCAGAGGATATCCTAGTGATGAGAAGGTCAATGAGCAGTCTACTTCAGTGACCACTACTCCTGAAGAGGTGTCCAGGGCTGAAAAATTAAAAGAAGCTGAAGTAGAAAAGAAGAAAGAAAGCAAGGTAGGTTGCTTATTAAATTTTTTTATGACTGATTAATGTAAATTTATCTCTCAAGTTTCTAGTTGTATTTCAACTTATTAAACCTCCAACTGTAGATAATGCAGAAATAATTTTCAACTTTTTCTATGTAATTTTGTGGGAGCAAGTTGTTATGACATTGCACATAGTGAAAACGAGTAGTTCTCAATTGTATACAAAAAATATTTTAAACATCTCTTGCACTTTGATTGGAGGGTTGGCAGATGTTTTTTTAACTTGGAAATTAAATAATAAAATTTAACTTTTAAATTAACTTGATACTCGAAGTTTAGAAAATATGCATTTGGAAATAATTGGTTATATTAGTATTTTTATCTGAGATTTCAGGCTTTTTGTTTATGTGTAATTTTTTTTGAATTTATATGTTACATCAAAATTTGGGGAAGGGAGAGGGTAACTACAATTGATCTTAACTACAATTGATAAAGTATGCTTACTTTTTGTGATTTTTTTTTTTATGTAATTCACTCATTCATTAGTTAAGCAATGATGTTTAAAAGTACTTTGTAAACATTGATGTTTTTGAATATTATGGGTTTTTATGAGAATTGATTCTGCATTGTGTAAAGAGTGAAAAATGGCAGTAATCCTATGTTAAATGTAGATATTTTCTTTATTGATTTTATTATGAAAACATAATTTTTCTTAAACAAACAAAACAAAAAAGGAGGCTTACTATTGAACAATTTAGGGGAAGAAAATATATTTTTCTATCATAATAATTTTAAGATAATTACTTATATTAGGAAATCCATGATGTATTGAACAACCTTTGCCTTATGCTTGCATGTATTAACCTGGTAGGTGTCCTAAAAGGAATAAGGTATAGCAGTTGAATGATATATTATGAATTAAAATTCTTTAATTATATTGTTTGTACAGAAACCAATTGGAGGTGTTGCTGTCATGCTGCCTGTTGATTTACCAAAAGCAAGAGGAAAATCTCCCATACCTCCAGAAGTTCCCGAGAAGCCCGAGATAAAAACTTTGACTCAAGAACCATATAAACGAGGGACAGAAGAGGTAAAGTTTTTAAATTATGAAATTATTCTTCAGGTTATTTATTTAAAACAATTTATCAGAAATTTCAAGGTATGTAAAAATTATGGGTAACTATCATTAGTTTGGCTAGTTCATAATTATAGAATCATTAAAATTATTTTCTCAAAAAAAAAAAACACAAAAAAAAAAAATTACAAATATAACTTTTTTTCAGCGTACATTTTTGAATATTTGTATTTAAAGGATTTCTAAAAGGTCCTACTGTTTTCCTCTTATTTTGTAATGAGTGTATTAGGAAAACATAAGAATAGCAGGATTCCATATTATTAAGTTGAGTTCAGTGAAGTTTTCATTATCAACTCGGTTATTTTTTTAGTTAGCATAGATGCTTTATTATTATTATTTTATCTTTAAGCTAATTATGACATTCATTAAATCTCAGGATTATAGCATGTTAAATATTCAGTTTGTTTTATTTAAATTAGGTTTAGTATAAAGCATGTTTATGATTTGGTTTTGATATAAAGGGGTTCTTTTATTTTTTTGCTATAATTAATTGATTTTGGTTCTAATTTGAATTCTTTTTTTCTTCCTTTGCATGACAATGTTCCCATTGACCCATCTGGTTATGAAAACATCATCCCTCTTGCATGATCCCGAATTTTTGTTTGATGTGTGATTTTCAGACCACTAAACAAGCTCCAGCATCACCAACAGCTAAAACTGTTCCTTCCGAAATAAAACCTGGAGAACAAGTTGTTACTCGAGATCGTACAGGACGAGAAGAGGCCCAAAGACCAACATCTCTTTTCACAGGAAAACCAACTCCATATACAAAAGAATATATTTATGAAGTAAATGCGAATGAACAGAAAACACCATTTAGCCCTGCTGAGCATGGGTTTTCATATGAAGGTCAGAAAACAGGCAATGTTTCACCTACACCTGCTGAAATGTCCACACTGGAAACATCACCTGGAAGTAAGCGAGCCAAAGGCCTTGCTTTTACTTATGCACCACCTGAGGTAGAAAATGATACCTCGCAAAGTGAAGTTATTTTAACGCCTCAGGTTCTTACTGAAGATAATAGAATTCAAGATGTTTCTTCTGAGTGGAATGATACAACAATAGACGAGTCTCTTAAGTGGGATGATTCTAAAGAGGAAGAAATGATTAAGAATAAGGAAAATTTAGAAATTTTACCAAAAACTGAGCAAAAACAAAAGTTGGGTCTCTCTATGTTCAAGAAAAATGTAGAAAAAGATAAGAATAAAAAACAAGAAGAAAAGAAAAAGGACAAGAAGAAAGAAGAGAAAGAAAAGAATAAAAAGAAAGAAAAGGAAAAGGAGGAGAAAGAAAAGAAAGAGAAAGAAAAATCAAATAAGTCTGGCAAAGCTTCAACTGAGAGTACTCCTAGTAAACGAAATTCTGCTATTGAAACTGATTTACAGGTAGATGAGATTGTTGTAGAAAATGTAAAAGAAACACCTAAGGAAGAAGTGAGTGAGAAGAATATTGCATCTGATGAGGAAGAAAAGGCTGTCAAAGATCAAGCTGAGAAAGAAAATAAATTGAAGCTTTCTTTCAGCAAAAAAAGTAAACCTAAGGCTGCAGACACTGATGATGAAAACAAAAAGAAGAAAGAAGAAGCAAAAAAGAAAGATTCTGAGAAGAAGCAAAAAGAAAAAGAGGCAAAGGAAGAAGAAGCTAAACGAAAACAGAAAGAAAAAGAAGAGAAAGAAGAAGCAAAAAGAAAAGCAAAGGAGGAGAAAAAATTAAAAGAGAAGGAAGCCAAGGAAAAACGAGAGAAAGAAAAGCAAGAGAAATTGAAAAAGAAATCTGATAGCAAATTAGATAAAAAGGGTAAAGTTGCAACCCCAGAAAAAGATAACAAATCTGAAGAAAAAGACACTGACGCAGCAGCACCAGCTCCTGTTGAAGAAATTGCTGATGAAAGTAAAAACAAAGAAGATGCTGCAGAACATAAAGATAAAGACAAAAGTAAAAGCAAAGAAAGCTTACAAAAAGAACCCAAAGCAAAAAAATCTAAGATTTCATTATCGAAAATTGTGAAGAAGAAACCTAGAAAAGATCATGATAGTTCAGATTCCTCTTCAAGCAGCTCATCAGAAGAGATGTTAAAGGAGTATGGAAATATTTCAGACAATGAAAATATAGGTGGAACTGGTGGAATAGTAACTTCAACACCAAATCGTTCCATAAGAGGTAATGTTGAGGCTTTCCCTACTGAAAGTTCAAAGGATGTTTCTTTTAGCTCAGAAACTGCTGTTCTAGAACTTGACAATTCTCCTTATTCAAGTCCACGCAGTAAGCAACGTCCTGGAGTTCAAGATGAAGGCAAGCAACAACAAAAGCAAAAAGAGGTTGATATATCTATATTTTTTCAGTATTATAAAAAAATTAACCCCCTTAAGAATTCTCTTAACAGTTTTTTTATGCATGCTGATTTAGAAAGAAAAAAAAATGCTTCCTACCCTTTCATTATATTAATAGTTAATTATGAAAAATAGGCAGTGGAACATGAACACTTTAATTTTTTGAAATTTATTTTTAATTTGCTGTAGATATTTGCCGTAGCAAATTGTTATTTAATTTAAAATTATGTTTTTTTTTTTTATTTTTTGAAAAATATGAGCTTTGTGTAGTGTGTGAAATTTGAAAGAATGGTCTAGGCATTAAATTAAGCATTTGGAAAAAAGATCCTTTAACCTCCCCTAAAAAGATCCTCCCCTACACACACTCCTTTTTTATTCAACATTTTCATATTTTCTAAAGAAAAATTTTACCTATTGATTTTGAGCTTTGTGTTTTAAGTGAAATAGGTCCTTTTACAATGCAAATAAAGTTATTAAATTTTCATTAAAATTCCTTCAGACACATAAAATTCTTTATCTGTTAAATTGAACGTTAAATCAATATTACCATCCAAATTAATAGTTATTTTTTTTTTGTTTTAATATTAAAAAATATGGACTTGAATTTAAATAAAAAAAATTCAATATTGTAAAAATAGATAGTAATTAATATAACACTCATTTATATTCTGAGCTGGTTTCTTCTGGTGTGTAAATTATTGCTAACTTAATCAGCTTCAGTAGAATATCCGACAGCTCAAAAGATACTACAACAAATCAGCATTTAGTAGTCAGCTGCTAACTTATCTATACATACTCAATCAAAATATGGTAAAAATCTCGTGTATTTTACTTTAGATCACTAAGTACAAATTACATGAGCTATCTTCTCATGCCTTTGGTAATCTCTTTGGAGGGAACCCTTAGTTTTGATCTGTTTCTTGTACTTAATACATAGGTGATTTGTAAAAATGCTCCTTAGCTGTACTATTGCACTTATTTAAAAGATTTCTTAAATCACATGACTTAAATTTTATCATCAAACATGATTATAACATTCTAATCCAGTTGTATTTTTCAGAATTGACTAGGATAATTTTGTTGTGTTCAATTTCTCACTTTATAATTGCTTCTGTTTAGATTAACAATAGGATATACCAACAATGCAGACAAGTCCTTATGTTTTAAAAAAACATAACAATTTAGTAAATAATAGTATCAATGATGTGATATGCTCAATATCAAAAATTAAGAAAACAATATAAGAGTAAAATACAGTAAAAAAGCAATATCCACACTCTTAACCATTCCTTGAAGTAAAGTAGATTTCCCTGGGGAGCTTATTGTGTATTGACAATAAAATTACGTTAAATGGACTACATATAAAAACTCGATAAGATAGTTTAGATTGAGAGGTTTTCCATTGAATATATTGTAATTGAACTATTAAAAACTGGTCAGTTTACTTTCTTATACTGTTTAATTATTCCTCAAATTTTAAATGTATTGTTATTTAAAATCAGGTCTGTATTTCTTGATAAATGGTACTTTTTTACATTTCTTTATGTAATTATGAGTTAAGTATTCTACATTACTTTTACCTTCTTTAATATTTATTAAAATAAATTACTAGGCTGAACCATGGAAGGGACCAACCTTAGTAACTGAATCTTCAACAACTGCTGCTAGTTCTATGACAACTTCAACTAGCAAACACATATCTGGTACTGAAGTTACAACATCACCTGACAAAGGTGTTACCTCTACTAAAACTTCAAAAACCAGTATGAACCAAGAAAAGACGGTTACTCAGCAAGTCACCAAAAGTTCAAGAGTTATGACGGGCACACTAGAAGATGTCCAGGTATATTGTAAAACAATGAATGTTTTATGATATGATATGAAGATAATTAAATGTAAATTTTAAGAGAATTGTACCCTTCACTGCTTGGGGGGCGGGGGGGAAACCTTTGTTTTTTTTCATTCTTAGCCTTCTATATTAGAAGTAATGAGATTAGTATTTTATATATTATTGAGAGAGAGAACCTTAAAGTTGTCGGCCGTGGGTAGCCTAGTTTTCAGACTATCGGATTCCAGACCAGAGGGCCTGGGTTCGATGCTCGATTCCATCAAATTCCCTCTCGAGTACACACGGAGTACACGCTTGTTAAATCAGTGGTTCCAAAAGTCCTGTGGGCAGTCACCAGAAACCACAGGGGCAGGGTGCTGGAGAATATTTCCCTCCCCACTGGCCAATGCCTAAATTGTGGAAGTGGAGATAGGTGATGTCACCATCTAATATGTAGAAGTCCAACCTATCTCAGGCTCTGGCTACTTTCCTTCCTTTCCTTCAGAAAAGACACAACAACCTTAAAGTCATATATATCGTTCTTATCACTGACCATGGTTTAATGTTGTATGTCCTGTTATCAGCAGTTAATTGCAAAGTTTAATTGTGTTATTAATCAAAAATCAAGACAACATTTTTCTTTTATAATTTTAGAGAATTTATCCATATTATTTTGTATCTGCTATCAAGATAAACTTGTGGAGTAAATTTATGATGCTTGTTGGTTATAGAGACCATGGATTAATGACTGCTTTTCCAAGTTGTCACCAATACGATAATTAGCCATATTATCAATCTAGAGTTGTTTCTGCCATCATGCTGCTTGGTATCAATAGCCATGCACCATAGCATTAACCGCCATCTGCTGTTGATGCCATGATTTTGAACTAAGTTGATTGACAGTTAAACAGTTTGTATTAGTTTCAAAAGGAGAGGGGAGGAGAGAAAGTTCTAGAAAGTTTCTTTCTGTTTCATTTTCCTTAAAAGTTTTTCAAATTGATTCTTTAAATGTATTTTTAAATTAGATACAATACCTTTTTATTATATCTTTGTTTATTCTATATTATTTTTATTATATCTATTATATCTTGTTTTTAATTGTAATTTATTTCTTACAGAATGTTTCTCTGTTTCAAGTGAAACAAGTAAAATTTCATGGAAATTTCTTTTCTATTGTAGTCTGCTATTGTCAAGACTGAAGCAATCAAATATGATCCCAGCACTCTTACTAATGCTCAGCACAGTACGACTTCTGTCCCTCTGGTTGCTACAGAGACTAGGAAAGTCAATTATCCTGTGCCCCCTCCTCCACAGTTTGAATCGGAAGGAGTCATTCTGCCTTTATCTGAAGATGGAGAAATTGTCAGTTCTTCAACAGTTTCAAGTAAAACCAAGACAGTTGAAACTATTACTGTAAGTGTTAGATAAATGTTTGTGTTCATTTGATTTTTTTAAAAAACCTTTTTTTCCTTTATCTCACAAAATATCTTAAGATTTCTCCCTTTTTTTTAAATTGAACTATTAAACAGTACAATTACTGTATGTTCATGTCATATTGTTTCCTATTTTTACCTGATTTAGTATTCTATGTTGTTTTCAAGATACCAAATGGTAGAATTTTTTCTCCCTACCGTGTACTGTAATATAGATCTCATCATCAGATGAATACCAAGAGTTTTTAGCTGCTGAATTTTCATGATTGGATTCACATGATTGTTTGTCAGGTACCAAGTCTGTCACTAACAAATCAACTGGTTTCAGTCTGTTGACTGTTATATTTACAAATATTTGCCTTTCACTAGCCATTGTAAAATATTTCTCACTTTTCTCAGGTACTTTAAATGGTGGCTCAAGTGCTGTCTTCACTCAATCTACTTTCACAAATACTTGAGAGAAGAGCTTTAAATTTTCATTTAAACAAAATTCTTTTGATTTATTCGAAGTAAAGGTTTAGTTGGTTTCAGCTCCTCCCAAAAAGTTTGCAATTGAGTGACAAAGATTTCACATACAGGATCAAGTTTAGTAGTTGGTATATCAAAAAATTCTTCTGGCTGTGATGTTTGAACCTTAAATCATTTGACCTGTAGAATGATTGATATCTAGGCTTTAATTGGTCTTTTCCAGATCCTATATATCCATTCCACTTTCCATTCCACACTCCAAGGACAATAAGAAGTTGTGTTTGCTACTTTAACTCCACATATAGTAGCTAAACTTCTGAACAACTGAAACTCAAACTGCCTTCCTTCATCAGTAATCATTTTCACAAGCACTCAAAACCTGCAAACCCAATTCTCATTTAAGGCTTTACCAGCTTTCTCTGCTGTAAGATCAGTCAACGGAATCGCTTCCATCCAGCACGAAAACTGGTTGATGCAGGTCGTACCTTCTGGTGGTGGTAGTGAGCCAGTTAAATCAATATGTACCAAGCTAAATTTCGCAACAGGTGTTCGATGTTCTCCAAATGTAGTATGTATGTACATTTTGCACTTTTGACAGTGAATGCATGCCCTTGCTTATTCTCTTTGTTCTTCATATTCGGCCAGAGAAATTTTTCTGCCCTCAGCTTAATAGCTCTAATTTCAGGGTGTGAAGAACCATGAATTTGTCAGCATATCTGTTGTTTTTTGTTGAGTTAGAAAATATCACATCAAAGGGTTTTTCTAGATTGCAACATCCAAGGCGGGAACTTTATTGCAGAGTCATTGATCATTTAATGGTGCAATGCTTGCATCTCGGTCTTGCTTATTTGCTATAGCATCATAGTCGATTGCTGCAACTATTTCAATTCTCGATAAAGATCTTTAATGATATCTGGACCAGGTATATGTTGAATATTTGTTGAGAGCTCTGAAATATGCTGAAGTTGGTGTAGTTGCTGTGGGGTTTAGATTATATTGATTCGTTTCTCTACCTAAATGCACATATAAGAGGTTTATAATCTTTGTAGATGGTAAACTCGTTTCCTTCAAAAAGATGTCTAAAATGATTCACAGAAAGATATTACCAATAATTCTCTATCATTGGTACTACACACTTTCTGTGTATCATTTAGCTTTTTTGAATAGAACATTATTGGCTTTCAGCACTTATTTTCTTATTATTGTAGCACCAATTCAAGAATTAAATCTGATACTTCTAAACATGAGGATAGTGGCAGTCTAGATTTTGGAAGAAATGAAAAGACACACAATTTCAACAAGATCTGACTTAAATTTTTCAAACCGTGTGATACGGTCTCCTCACTGTTGGACTTTCCATGATCCTTTTTCTTTGCTCCTTTTGGCATGGCATGAAGCGTGTGCTTTTGTTTTTAAAAAATATCATATATTGATATATATACCATGTCCAGGAATGTACAAAGCTCATGGATGGTAGCTGATAATTAGTAATTTCTTGTGACTACAGCTTTTTTAGAGATTGGGCATGAATCTCTTGTAGTGACAAGGTATCCCAAATTTTTACTTGGTGAGATTCCATCACTTATTAGGTACTTTGGTTCATGGTCCTCAGTGCTGAAATCTACCAAGCACCAAAGTTAGAAACTTTTATGCTTTCTACTGAAGATAATGCAAAGCACATCATCCAAGTATGCAAAAACAAAGTCCTATCCACATTGCAATTCTGTTATGAAGTATTGTTAAGTGAAAGGTGCATTTCTAAGTTCAAAGTTCAAGACATTGAACTCATGTAGTTTGAAAGAGGTTGTTGTAGCAGTTTTTGCTTTATCCTCCTCAGCAATTTGGATTTTATGCTTTCACCAGGTCTGTTTTTGAAAAGATCGTGTTGTCTTTCAAGACTGTAAAAGACTTTGATTCTTGGAATCAGATAATGATCAGGAGCTGTCTGAGAATTCATTCTTTTTGTTAACGAAATATAAGGGCCTAGTCCAGGGGTACTGACCTTTTTCCCTGCCGGGCCACATACAGGTGACTGGTATTTAACGTTGGCTGCAACATGAGGATAATAAGGGGGAAAGACCAAACCAACATTGGACAAAGCAAAATTGATCAAAATATTAAAACTCAATTTTTTTTTGGCTTTTACTTTATTATTATATTAACCTTTCCATTAAACTCGCACAAAAAAGTATTTACTTTTTTGCATCTTTTAATGAGTGACCAAGCCTCTTGTTTACATTCTAACAAGAAAAGCATATTGGTAACAAAATTTGATAGATTTGATTGCTTGATTGATAGAATTTTCTGCTAAATTTTTAGTACATTCTTAAATAATTGAATTTCTTAGTTAAATGGGCCAGACCAAGCCACTCACAAAAGGCTGGCTGGCCGCAGGTTGAGTATCACTGGCTTAATCCATTGAGATTTGAATAGTCAAATGATGTCATTATTCTAGCATAAACTGGAATTTTTCTTTGTCTATATGTAACTTATCCAGACCTAGTTGCTATGCCCTGGAGACAACTGACTGGCCTGTAGTTATGATGTGAGGCTTTACCCCATTGCTTGATAGTGCTTGATTGAATTAAGTTTTGTAAAGTCAGGATACCTATTTAACAATTTAAAGTATTTAGATGCTTTATTTACAGTGCCTAAATCATGTTACTCTATTTATTAATTTCTTGTATAGATCTGAGTAGTTGAAATTTATTTAAAAATATGTTCTTGTGTTATACTTTTAGTAACTTTAGCTGTAACAAATGGTGGCTTTAAGCCTAAATCCAGGATTAATATCTGTGTGATGTGTGGGTATCTCAGTACCCTTAGCAGCATGTAATGTATATTAGGAAACATCCTACTTGTTTTTGTGTGTGGGAACTATGGAAACATCTTCCCACTGTCCATTAGAAACTGGTATCCCATTTTTTTTTGTCTTTAACAAATAGACGAGATCTGCAGCCAGATTTTTCAGCAATAAATTTCATTGTGGAGTTTACTGCTGGGCAGTTTCCCCCAACTTGTTCCAACTAAATTGTAAGCACTTGTTTGGGAGGAACTTTTTATCAAATCTTTGATGTGAAAGTAGCAAAATTTTCCTTGCAGTTTGTAACCCTGTCTAGATTTGCTTCTGCTACTTTTTCTCTGATGCTGTTGAGGGCTTTGTGAATGCTGCTGTACTCTTATGCTACCTATCTGGTTTGATATTAATGAGTTGGTCCATTTCAGTTGGCTTCTTCTACACTGTAGCCAATTCTGGAGTCTTTGGTGTCATCTGCGTAATCTTTTGGGCTATCACTGTAAGTTTTTAAAGAGACTCTTCACTCACAAGGGCAATATTCTTCACTGTATCTGGCATTTTTCCTGCCATAACATCCATATAACTTTGCCAGATATATCAAAATCACCAAGAAATTCCATCTTTTGTAAAAGTTGGCTGGCATATTGTCCAATTCCAATCTTGTAATGAGGAGCTTTATCTCATTTTCCTTTCCTTTGAAAGTGTCTAGAAGTCTCTCTCTTTCATGGTGGTTTATTTCATTACCATAGGGCAGGGGTGGGCTGACTTTTCCAGGGTACGCGGGCTACTTCTAATTTTTTTCAAGGTGTTACGGTCCACCTGGTGTCGATGGGGCACACAAGGGGAGGGTCCACGGGGGTCCGAATCCTCCCCCATAATCCTTGAATTTTTTTATTTTGATTATAATCCTATGTATATAATAGTACATAAGACTTATTTAAATATTTGAAAAATAATTTTTTTATTAATTAATGCTAATTATTTATTGAGTAATTTATTTTTGTACTGGTTTTTGTTCCTGACAATCTACAAAATCAAAGTATGTTAAGCTGCATATTGGGGTATAATATGAGAATGGTAGACTTTCGACCCTCGATCCCTTGAAAAATTCTTGTGTGAGCCAATGCCCAGTGTCGTAGGTGTAGTGAAATAGGAAAAGGTCTACAATATTTATTATAGCTTAATATAATAAATACGGAATATATACTTACCTATACAAAACTAAAATGAAAAACTAACTCTTCTAAAACCACATTAAAAGCAAAATGCAAGATACACAAACATAATAATAGCCACAAATATAATCATATATCAAAGATGCCTTTATTATCAAACAGTTCACAAAATACATAAAAAAAATAAAATATTTTTAACTAGAGTTAGTTTTTGTTATAGCCAGTAGAAGACTTAATCCACCTACTTCATCCAATCTTGAATATTTCCTTATATAATTACTAACTGCTCAAATCTTCAGACGGTCACCCTAAAATGTCTTGGTGGTCCACTAGTCGATCGCGATTGATGTAATGCCCACCCCAGCCATAGGGTCTTTAATAATGATCCAGATGTTCTCCAAAAAATGTGGTTCCAGTTGTGCCACAAGGTAATTAAACTTTGTGTCCAGAAGTAATTTTCAATGTCTAAAACTGCTTCAACCGGATGGAACCAGATTTTAGGCTTGTCTGTCCAAAACAGAAATATTTTTAATTCATTGATAGTGCTGGATTGTCAAGCACATTAATAATTCACATAAAGAGAAACTGAAAATCGTCAATGTCACTAGTTATGAGAGAAAATTAGCACTAAACAAGAATCATGCTCTGAAAAGAATTTTTCTCTTTCACCAATTAAAATGATGACAAAAACATTCCTATATAACAAATATTAAGTCCCAACGAATGATTTCAGCAGCTGGAAAATTTTTTTCTACCAGTTTGTATTAGGAAAAATTGGATTTTTTTTTTCAAATGACATATCGTTTTTGTCCAGAATTGAAAAAGATTTTTCTGTAGCAGCAAATTTCACTGGGAAAGGGTGAAGGCCATTATTATACTTTTCAGGTGCAAATGAGTCTTGAGTGATACCTATTGTGTGAGTCTTGAGTAAGACATGAAATTCTTTTATTATCTCATGCCAATCTACAACCCAAGGGTTATTTTAAGATTTTAATGATTATGATGCATTTGATGACAAACTGCCTATCTGTGCAACTGAAATTAAGGAAATTATTGATTTTTCGGAGCCAATGAATAGCGGTTCTGATGAAGTAATCGATATTGAAACTATTATCAAAACTGTTACATCTTCTAATGTTTTACATTGTTTGTGGAAACTGTGAAAACATAACTCCTTCTTATGCAGCAGGATGTAAAGATGCAGTATTTTCTTCTCTGCATTAAGTTGAAAAAGAGCTGTTTCGAGTCGGGAATAAAAAAAGATTTTCAAACATTTATTATTCAGTATTTTAAAATTTCCAATTAACTGATATGTAATAATTCAATAATAGTATTTTTAGCTGTTGATTAAAAAGTGTGTAATTTCTAACTATGGGTATTTTTTGCTTTTAGAGTTTCCAAAAGGTAAGTACAAAAAATTTATCTTATTTGGATCATGATGCAATGAATAAAATGTTTGGTCCCGATGAATTCGTCAAATGGGGTTCCTATTGTGTTTCTGTTTATTCAATAAACTGAATAGCTTTCATCTAGCTCATTTCGTACAACAGTTATTGGCAAAGTAATGAACAAATGCCTTCCCAAAATATTTATATATTTGATGAAATATGTAATGGGACATTTTTTGAATCAAATTTGAATTTTCAATTACTAAAAGAATCTAATCCATCTGAAAGTTGCATTTCTGTTGATATATAAATTTTCTTTTGTAATTACCATGTTTCATTTTGTGTTTGTGTATGTTTTAAAAAGATGATAATAGTATATTGTTTAATAAATTTTTTTATAATTCTTGCCTGCAGTGTTAAGTAAAAAAAATTAATTTTTTGAAAATGCTATAATTAAAAGTTATTTTAAAATTTTAGTTTTGAGAATTTTTATTGGTCATTAAGCTTTAGTTATGTCTCATAAAATTATTTGTCAAATTTTATGCAACTATAACTGATGAAGTTATGGTTGCTTAAAATGCTTGATATAGTATAATAATTATAATATGTTTTTCAGCAATAAATGATGTAAGTCAGTTTTTTTTTAATCAAAAGCTTTGCCACACAAATGATAAAACATTGGAATGGGGGGAACAATAAAATTTCAATTTAATTTGTAAAAATAAAAAAATTATGATTTTTTCTTTTTTCTTTTGAGCATGATTGCTATGATTATCAGAAAATTGGAAACACTTCTTGAGTTTTGTACTTTCTTGCTCTTCAGTATTTATAGAGAAATGAAATTTTTATATTTGTGTCATCAAATAAATAAGTTGATGTGAATTCATTTTTTTTAGTATAAAATGGAACGTGATGGAGTTGTTGAGACTAGAGTAGAACAGAAAATCACAATACAAAGTGATGGAGATCCTATAGATCATGACCGAGCTCTTGCAGAGGCTATTCAAGAAGCTACCATGATGAATCCTGACATGACTGTAGAAAAGATAGAAATTCAACAACAGTCCAGCTCTCAATGATTTTTAGGTAAAATTCCTCAAACAATAACTTAATATGAATATATTTTTTAAAATCTTTTATTATATTTGTAACCCAATTGATTCTTGTAGGGTAAAACTATTTTAAATTGTATTTAAATTTTGAGGGGGGGAAGGGTTGTATGAATATTTTTACTATAGTGCAGCAGCAACTTGGTGTAAAAGGATAACTATTTCAATGCTCGTTTTCTCTAAAGATTGTCATGCGAAATAAAACAAGCTCATGTGCAAGTTGTAAAATGAAGCACTCTGTGTCATCTGTCATTAGATTGTAGTTTAAAATTATTAGATGTAGCTTATAGACGAATATGTAGCTCTGGAAAGACAGTTCAAAATACAATGCTTTTAAAAATGAACTTTTGATTTAATCCTTATAATTAAGTGATCTGTGATTGCTGGTTAATATATTATAAAGCATAGCAGAATATAAAAATAAATATCAGATGATAAACAGATAATTATTCATATGACTCTGCAACTAATTATGTTCAATTTCTTGCATATATGTTATGTAAATGTAAATTTATTTCACTGGGAAACTGTATAGGGGGATATTTTCTTTGTAGAGTTCCTACAGATATTTTACTCAATTGATTTTAGTAACCTATGGATTAGATGTGATGTATATCTTGAAATCAATATATTTCTTGTAAAAAATTTATTGTTTAATTTGTGTACTCTGTTATGAAACGGTGCTGAAGTATGACTTATGCACTGCTTATTTTAAAAGGATTTTTATAAGGCTTATATAGCCTGTCCTTTTCTGGATCAAAATTAGTGTTCTGTATGTCTTTATTTCAGAATTATAAATAATAAAATTATTTATATATAAATTTCTTTTACAATCTGCAAGCAGAAGTTTTGATTTCCTATGTGAATATTTTAATAGTATTAACCCTTTCACTACTGCCGGTGTGTATATACATCTCACTCAACCGGTGTGTTAAATGTCCCTGGTGTATATATATGTAATAACTCCAATAATTTAATCGTAATAGCTCTTGAATTATTTAATGTCCAGTCCTTCAGGACAACCGTGTAATTATTTTAATTGGTTACCCACCTACCGAGGACTTTTGAAACTAGAGAATGCCGAGATCTGGAAATCGTGCCCTCTTCTGCTCCTGCCTCTATGCTCTTCGCAGTAAACATGTAGTCAGCCGGCTGCTGCGCTTTGTGTGTTTGTGATGTACCATCCAATCTTTATATTTGTAATATGTTATATGTTTCAAGAAGTGCAATAAATTGGATTAACTTTCACAACTGCTTCATCAATTCCGTAAAATATGATCAACCTTGCCGTAATACTGTATCCTTCACCGGCCACCTTTGGTTCGCCACATTTAAAATCAACCACTTGCCACAACATAGTATGCACCACTATAAGTTTTCTTATATATATGTCCTTCAAACAAAAAATAATAATATTAATAAGATCCTTTTCTTTGTGCTGCTATCAGTAAAACTTCCGAAGGCTGCGGAATGCAATAAAATTACCTTGACAGTGTTTGCTTCTTTGTACGCCCCCCCTCCTTTCCCAATGCACCGCATACATGCACCTATGTGAAAACCGATTGCATAATTTTTAATCAGCAATTAAGGGTGTTTAATGAAACTAATCCCCCCCCCAATTCATTTACTGTTAAGCAATTTTTTTTTAATTAAACAAAATGCACATTTTTTCATCTTGGTCTGTTTTAATATCTAGAAGGAATTTTGTATTATGCAGCTATAAAATTATTGTTTTGCTTATATTTTGATGCATTCAATTTCAAAAAATCTTTAAAACATTGTTTCTTTTTTTCTAGATTGCTATGCACAATTGTCGCAATGACAGCTGCTTTGCTACATATTGGAGTTGCAGAGCATACTCTACTCATCGAAAGTTCTCATAAACAGATTGAGTTGGATGTAATTTGTGACGCAAAATGGCTTACTGTGATTGGGGATATATTTGTGTGTCATTTCCTTTTGTATATAGACTTTTCCTTTGTCTCCAGAGTGACATGGACAGTGTCGGGAAAAAAAATTATATCTGGGCTTTGGCCTGGAATGCAAGTCCATAAAACAAGCAACCAAAACTGCCAATCCTTTTGTATCTGAAGAGGTCATATATTTAAGGACAAGAAACTACTGAAGGGAACAATCCAAACTCGAGCCTTGACGAAGGTTTTAGCTACTGCTCATGTAAATTTTTTGAACTGTGCTGGCTAATTTTCTAAAAGTTAAATCTAGTTGTTCAAATTACGTATAAACTGATATTACAAACTGTTACATTTACCTCATGATTATTTGATAGTTTTGAAAAGTTGATTGAAGATAATTAGTAAAAGGATTGAAGATTTGCTTGCTTGCTATAGCTTTTATGAATGAGCATTTGAAGCGATATTGGATGATTTTTAATTTGTTGAAGGCATATTTAGTATGCATTGTACAATGAGTTTTTACTTTACGATTGGTATTTAACTCTTTATTTTGCAATCTTTTTAGACTTTTTTAAACTTATAAAAAATCTTTTGATTTTGTTGAACTGAGCTTAATATTTAGTTTTGAAAAATTTAATTTTATCAAGGAAAAAAAAAAGGCCTTTTGTTAATATGATCTCATTTTCAAGCAGCAAAGAAGTGTGGGAACGTTTTGTTAATTTTTCTCCTCTTTTTTTAATTGAATTTTGAAAATTTATAAAGAATGGTATTCAGTGCCTGGGAAAAGAGCTTGGTGAGACAGGTCGCTGCATTTCCACATCAAAATGACTGCCTTATCAAAAACTATATTATATAAATGCAAATTAAATGTGGTAACAGAAAAAACACTACATTTTATGCTCCTATATATGCCTTCTTGGTCATTAGTTTTAGTGAAATCATTCCTCTGAGTGTTTTCCACTCACTTCTGGTACAGTTCCCCCAGTACAATCTATTTTCCTGTCTGTGAAAATCAGTTGGAAGGAGGAAAAAAAGAAAATCAAATTTTGGACTGCAATCAATTTTACTATAAAGTTACTGTGTGTATTTTTGTCAGTTGTGACCTTAATGCAATGTTCATACTTTCACTCCTCTATTGGCGAGGCAGCTTTTGGTATTTTGTGTTTTATTTTTCTTTCACTCATCTATTTTGGCATTTTGAATGTATAATCATTGTAACTTTTTATAGTTTGCTCATTTTTATTCATTAAATATGTACGGCTTCATATTTCACTGCTGTGCTGCTTTAACTTCATATATGACCCACCTAATATTTCCTTCTTTGTCCAAATATGTATAGTTACAGAATAATTTAAGGGCTTAAGATAAAAAATTTTAGAGCTATTATCCCTTTTATTCATAATATATCTGCACCTTGGTGATTTCCTGCTTTTGCTAGCTAAAAGAGTAAACTGTTAGTGAAGTCAAATGGATGTTGATTTTTAACAGTAAAAGAATTTTGAATGGAATTGATATGACATGAAGACGAAATATTTCTAGAATTATAGTTAATAGTTCTGATGCAGCTGATTTGAGAAGGAGTTTGAATTCTTATTTTGTCCCATTCACATGTAATATTTAAAAAAAAAAAACTTAAGATGTGCTAACGGAATTTAACTTATGCATTTACTTTTACTGTTCCATTTTATATAAGATGGTGTATTCAAACTCTGAAGTGTTCATCTGCATCACATTGAAAACTATTCATCAGTTTTGCCATTTCTTGTGTGGTGTGTATTTTTAGTTTCAGAACTTGATTTGTAAGAAAATGGCTAACGGTATGAGATTGGGAATATTTAGGATCTTTAGTCTCACCTGTGCCTATATAATTGAATTGAAATTGATGGTCGAGAAAAGAGCTCTCTAAGGTATCCTTTTTTTGGGAGAGATTGTATAGAAAATGTTGACGGTAACTGAAATTGTTAAATTTGCCTCTATGATTGAATGTATAACAAATAATATATACTTATATAAATCTATAGAAATCTATATATATTCTATATATAAGTGTTGTCAAAAATTATTTTAAATGCTAAAATTTTGTTGTAATATTTATTTAGTTTGGGGTATGTCCATAAACATAGTGCCTTTTCCTTATTTTTTGTTTTATAAATTTTTTAATTTACATTTTTACACTTTGTTTTTTATTTGGTGGTGAGATAAGATTGATGTTTTCTATTTTTCTTAAAATTTATTTTTTATTTTTTTTTAACCATAATCTGCATTGAAACATATTTTAGCAGATTATGTTTATGTAAGATATAGTTTAAATAATTTTATTTCTCCCGAGTTGATGTACATTGAGTATTTTTATGTAGTTTGACATATTTGCAGCTTTTTGTTTCTCTTTTAAAAAAAATTAGGGATTCTTTTAAACAATTTATAATGTCTCTGATAAACCCCTTTATTGTACAAAAGGCAGCCTATAATAAGACTGAAAAATTGCTCAGAGAATAGTTGATAATTTTAGTCATAATTGAATACTAAACTTAATGTGTGTGTGATATGTAAGATGTTTTATAGTCTACATGTTCTATTATTGAGATTTAGATGTTTTGAGCAGCTTTTGAAATTGAATTTGTATATTCTGTTTAGTTCAATCATATATTTTTTATTTTGAGTTTTACTATTAAAATGCCCAAGACATGCTGCTACACATTTTTTTTAAGCACATAGAAAAATTAAAGGTCATTCTTTTAGAAAAGTCTTTTCATTTAAAATAAAGTTTAAATTACATATGTTATAGTTTTAGCACAATATTTTATTGTTAATTCAAGTAATAAAAAGCTTATGTATCAATTTAAGAATAATTTACTTTGTTTGAACTTTCAGAAAAAATAAAAGCTTGTGGGGAAAAAAATGATATATAATCTTATCTTGGAAAATATAGGGTCACCTTGAAAATCAATGTATTAATAGTACAATGTATTTTTTATAAATTCTAATAAACAGTTCATGAAGCCTCGTTCCATAATGAATTTTAATATCTGAAAGTTTTTTTTTTTTTTGATAGACAGTACACATATCTCATAATTTAAAATTTTTGCTGTACAATAAATGGAACTTAAAGACAAATTTAAAAACTGTCGCCAATGTGGCTTATTATGTTAATGCAACAGGAAAAAGAATTCCACATTAGTTTTATTCAAGCTCACTGCAATAAAATATACTTTTGATACACTAAACTTCTTTTGAAAAGATAAAAATCGAATTATATAATTTTCATTCAAGGCTCCTGGCAACCATAATTATATGGATTTTCTTATCAGATAACAAAAGAGAAAAAGGGATTTGGAATATGATTTAATTAAAAAAATATTTATGAATGCAAGTTCTAAAAAATGAAATAAATCACCCTTTTTAAAATGGTGGTAAATTATTTATTGACTTATAAAAGAAAGAGTTTAAAAAAGAACAACTGTACAATTGAAAATTAAATTGCCTAATGGGAATCGTGCAGCTCTACCTTTTTCAGAAACAGTACACAAAATTCAAAACAAAACTATTTATTCAAACATTGATAACTACAGAAGTATTTCAAAATGAAAAATCTGGAATATATGCATAGTTTCATACAAATTGAAACATAGAACTAGAAAAGGAAAATTTAAATATAAATATGCAATGTAAATGACTGTAAAATGTTTAACAATTTGCATCGAAAATAAATGCTTATTTTAAACATGCACATATAAACATTACAAGACTATGGACATTTAGACTGTACATTTTTTATAAGAACTTTATAGAATAAGTATACATTCTAAAAGTAAATAGACCAAGACATGAGAAACTAAATCGCAAAAATTTTAGTGAACTAAAAAGAATTACAGTAAAATCCAGCGTATAATGTACACTTTTAACACCAAAAAATAAAATCAAAATTGACGGGTACGTCTTATATGCTAGGTATATAAAAAAGATAAGTTTTAAAAATACAGAAAAGAGATGAGCATAGAAAGAATTAGGTGTTTACATATATCTAAGTACTGTTTATTTAAAAGAAATGACACTATTTATGAAAAAGGGTTGTAGTTCTATATGTACACTGTTTCTTCAAAATCTTGGGATAATACCTCAAATAAATGACTTCAAAACAAGAATATTGCATGCTATCTTTCACGTTTCTTTGTAAAAAAGGAGGTAAGCGTTATACGCGAATATACCTTAAAATTAAAAAATGCAGCTTGAAAGTATAGGTGCATGCTATACGCCGGATTTTACAGTAATTACAAATGGAATAATTTTAAAATATTGTGTTTATAAATACAATAATTAATAAATTTGTTGTATTTGACTATAAGAAATACATACACACTTTTATTCAATATTTCATGCATCAATAATGATAATGTTATTAGATGATACACTTGAATGCAAAAATCATTAAGTTTGATGACATTTTTTAAAAAGACGAAATTAAAAGCATGCATATTAAATTTGGAACATAGATGGAATACTCTTTTTATAAAATTGAGTTTCAAAGTATTGGAATATGATGTATGATCTTATAAACATTTGTCTTATGAAATTTCAAAACTTTTTTGCAATTGGCAAATAAATCTATTTCTAGTAAGTTGAAACATAAATTCCGCAAAAACTTTCTAATCAATTCTGTATCTAAAATAATCAGTTAATATTTGAATAAATTGCAGCCAATTAATTTAAGGCAGCAATAGTGTAATTTTCATGGACTAGTGGCCTGCATAGTCGAGTCTTGATGCGACTGAAGACATGTCATCCAAAGATGTTGATACATGTCGATAAAATCTCTACATTGGTGTAGAAGTTAGAGTGGGGTGCCTGCTCAGGTGTCCTCATCGCTTGACTACAGTTCAAAGTTACAAGATTCATCACCTATATCCTTTGAGTTGCTTTTAGTGTAATGTTAATGAACCCTTACTCCATACATCTAAATAAATTCATGGATAGATAACAATAAGATTATAAGAGTACTTGTATTTAAAAAAGGGTAGGAATTTATAAATTTACAGTATACAATTTTTTTAAAAAATAAGCTTTAAAATTCTATACTTTTATCAATGAATTTAAAATTTTCATTTGAAAAACACACATTGTCTAGAAGCAAAACTTATACTTTAATAAACTGGCAGAAGTGAAATTGTATGGAATATCTAAAAGGGTTAAACCCAACTTTTAAATCTTCGTGTGGCATGTGTGTGCTAATAAAGTGAAGTACTCATTTTGTAAAGGTTAAAAATTACATTCACTTTACTGCTTTCATGTTACTCAAACAATCTTTTAATACTAAAACACTGGACAATACTATTTCGAGACCAAGCCATGTATATTCTTTTCTAAAATAAGTTATATATATATATAATTTTGATGGATTTATTTTATATTTTTTGACTTCTATTAAAATTGTTGGAATATATCTCACAAAGTTTTAGGGAATTAACTTTTATGAAACTTAAAGGATAGATTTGTCAATAATGTGTTATTTGAAATTTCATTCTTCTGTGCGATTGTTTTGTCGTGTTTCGAATACTGAAGAGTAAGAGTCCTATAGAATGCTTGTTCTTTGGACTTTTCACATGATAGGTGTTTCAGCTCAACACCTATTTTATGCAGAGATTTCACTAGGAACAAAACCAATTCAGGGAGAATAGTTAATAAATCAGAACGTGCAGAATTATCTGACATGCATGATGAAAATTTTATTCCTTTAGCAATGAGGATATTGAAATTGATGACTGAAAATCTGAATGAATTTAAAGCTTATGGTGACAGTAGAAATAATGGTTTTCTGGAACTGGTAAATAACCTAAAATATAAGAAAATAGTGGTCCAATTAATTGTGCAAGAAGAAATATAAATGACAGTGTGTGGATTGAATAGTTCTTTTTTTTTAGAAAGATGAGTTTTAAATTATAATAAAAAATGCACAAACACAAAAGCTCAACGAGAAAGTGGTGCTTGGTCTTTTTCAAAGAAACTTTTTGTTTGCATTTTGATTTTGTATGCAAGTTGAGTTTTAGGAGCTAAGAACCTCAAAATGCCTTCGTTTTATAGTCTACAACATGGGATATAATTTCTACTGAGAAATCATGCCCAGAATCAAATTTTGTAAAATATCACGATTTTTGGCATCAAATCAATGCTTCATAACTAAAAAAAAGGTTTGCAATAATTTAAGAAATACGGAAACATTTTGTTGAAAAATTTATAAGTTGTTATAAGCTAGACCAGAATGTAATAATTGATAAAACAGTTATTTCCTGAAACTGGATTAATACAGGCAAAAAATTTGAACATTAGCAGATTTAGAAAGTAAATATACTTTGAATGGATTTCCTAACCTAGGGAAAGGAAGGAAAAAAAGAAGAAACAATACCAAAGGTAGAGCCTTTCTGAGTATGTAATCTTAAAACTGAACCATTTCAAAACATGGGAAGAAATGTCACAGTTGATATTTTTTATATTTCTCTTATTGGTTGAGAAACAAAAGGAAAAATTGAGTTTAGTTGATATGGTGAATAGGGCCAGACAACAGATCATACAAAGAAAGAGAAAAAAGATATACACCCAACAAAGACATGGGCTTCGCACTCACAATTTACTGGTATAAGACGAAAAAAAATGTGGTAATTCCCAGTTTTACGAATTCAAGCAATTGAAAATAATTCAGAGAAAACACCAGAAACAGTCAGTTTTTATAATGCAGAAAAATGTGACAGATATTGCTGACCAAATGGCTAAGCAATAATATTAAGTCTAAGTAGGTTCAAGAAGACGACCAGCTCACACGTATAATATTTTACTCTGCCGCTATAAATTCTAGGATTATTTTCAAATGTGTAGCAAGGAAAATTATCAAGGTGTATTTTTATTCAAACATTATCTATTAAATGAAGAACTGAGAATATAATGAAAAATCCAGTTAAAAAAGCAGTTCATCCTTCTGAAAATCCATTTAAGTGTAAGAAATGTGATGCAAAAGGTCACAAAAAAACATGACAAATAAAATGTTTCATAAAGAACGACAAGTAGCAGGCCTATAAAATGTATCAGTATATTGATAGTAAATAGAACATAAGTACTTATTTTATTGCTTATATTTACATATTTTACAAAAAGAATATTAAAATGTACATTTTATTTGAGTTTTTTGCCCAATATCAACTAGTATCAAATATATATACTGACCTAGCCGACATTTTAAAGGATTAGTAAGATTTCTGGTGTTCTAGTGTTAATAATATTCAAAAAGTACCTTTGTTAAATTAATGTATTTTATAAAAATAATTCTTTCTTTAAGTTAAGAAATCTTCATTCAAAAACTGGTAATTAGTATTTTTTTATACACTGGTTCATTCGATATACGAGTGAAATAAAGTACTTCAATTTCACTCATTTTGCAATAAAATCAGTTTTATTACTTAAAAGGATATTTTAGACGTACAAAATGACAGATTCAGAACACAATTGTAATGTAGATCACAAAATTTTGATAAAATAAGAATTTTAAAACACTGAAATCAAGTAACTTATATTAAGCACAATTTTAATAGAAATACTTGTAGGATTTTTGAAAGAAAATTAAAAAAAAAAAATATTTTAACCAATTTAAATTATAATAAATCATGCAATAATTTACTTTTACAGTACATAATGAATACAGTACTATAAAAAATATTTGGTTTCAAAATAAGAAATAATAAGTTTTATCATAAAAGAGGGGGTGGGGTGGATGTAAGTCATGTTAAATGATTTAACTCAATTCCAAGAATTTATTCATATACTTCGGTTATATTTTAAAATTACAAATAAAACTTAATGAAAAAATGACTAATGATGATTAATCAAAAAAAATGGAAATAAATTAATCCTAAGTTAAAAATGTGAAAAAAATTAAAATGGACTAATTGATTATTACATCAATAAAAACAATACTTTAATAAATAACCTTTTAGGTTTCAAAAAGAAATGCATTTTAAACATTCAATGTTTAAAAATTGAATTCTCCAGAATTATGATAGAAAAAATATCAGTAAAAGAGAGAAGTAAATATATGTAAGTACACATTCTAATATAATATAAATATATAATACTTTTTACAAAACCTCAAATAGGTGAATTACTTTTTTGAAGTTCATATAATTGTATAAAATAGATACACATTACTAATAATTTTCATATAGAAGTTTTATTAATCACATTTCTATTCAGAGAGTTTAAAATTTATAATTCCTGAAATAAATTACATAAATGGGTTTTTTTCAAATGACTGATAAGAATAATTTGCTAAAAATAATTCTTCTAATACATAATTTATTTAGATAATTACAGATGTAACATATAGAGCATATTTTTTACAAATACTAGTTAAATATGTGTTTGTTTTTATTACAGAAAATATTTAATTTACACATAAAAAAAATCAGAAAATCTTATAAAAGAAAGTCCAAATACTGTTTCTATTTCAATTTTGATAAATTACATCACTTTTTAAAAAATAAATTTTGTGAACAATTATTCCGTAATTTCTGTTCAGCTATTAATGCACTTAAAATTAACTCTGACCAACTGACTGCCACAAAATCTAGCTTAATTTCCATTAAAAATATGACATTTTATTTTATGATTATAATTTAAAATTTTGTAAAAATGTTGTATCAAAAGAAAATGTTCATTCTTACTGATTAGAAAATGATTTAATAACATAAAATATCAAACACTATAATAAATCTCAAACAAGTTAAATGCTTTTACATTATATTGCTGTAACTAAAAAAAATAAAAAAAAAAAATGCTTTTTTAAGAGCCAAGCCAATGCAGCAGATAACAATTAACCTCTACTTCATATTTGGAAGTATTCAAAATGATATCGTTTAAAAAGTGCATAATTGTACCAAAAAAGTTTGTAAAATAGTTTTACATAATAATAAACAAATAATACACATTAAGTACCTTTCAATTAGGATAAAACTAATAATTTTTAATAAAATACTTTAATGTTTAAGATATCCAAAAACAAAACATAACAAAAAACAATAATTGGAAGAAGTAAATATATTACATTTATAACAAATGTATAATTCAATATCACAGATCATGTTAATTAAAGAGCTTTTGATTAACATTTTGTAAAAAGAGTTATTTATCATAGCATAATTTAATACTTGAAACATAACAGAAATTAATACTTTTTACACTTTTAATATAATAATGTAAAAATTTAAACAGTACATTTTAAGTACACTTCAGTGCTCAAACTTATCATTTTAGGATTCATACAAGAGTCTTTGGTAATGAGGTAAAATCTCTGATGTGTTGAGGAGCAAAGAGAATTCAAGAGCTACTAAGACACCAAATTCTAGACACAACAAATCCTTTCGATTAATGCGAAAAACACTTTCAATTTTCTATAAAGGAAAAATACTTATTAGAAATAAAATGTAAGATCTAAAAATATTTAATTCCACTATAAATTTATTTTCTATCAATCTTAGAGAAATGAAACTAAACATAAACAAATTGGTTGTCTGGTCATCATACACAATGTGTCAGCTAAAGTCCATTGTCACCCCAATAATTTATGAATGGGGTCTAGGTATAGTAAAGTTGCCATGCTCTACACAAAAACTGTGCTCACAGTACACCTAGTAGAGAAATATAGATTTGGCATTCTTATCTCAAAAACAATATGACACATGAAAAAAGCACACAGCCTACATGTGCTTGATCATTGTGAACAAAACTGCACTTTCCGAAAATGAGGCTCATCTATGCAAGCTCAAAATGGTGTCCTTCAGCAGCAAAAAGTACATCTGGACATGGGTTTGCATTTCCCACAGCACTTTCTTCAATAGCATGTACATTACAGCAACATGAAAAGTGACATGCTGACACAAGCATCTATAATACAGTTCTGAAGTTCCTACACTGTTGATGGAGGGATTGCATATGCCCTTTCTCTGGTCTGTCTTTGTGGTGTATCCCCACAGAAAAAAGTCCAATGGGTTCAGGTCAAGTGACTGTGAAAGACATTCATTGCAATTACCATACCAGATAACTTGTTGCTGGAATGTGTCTTAAATGTACTGTGCTGTGGGACATGTGATACTTGTATGACAGGGTGCCAACGTGTTGAAACCATACATTCTGGAGATTATTCAACAGCAAATCCTCTAGAAAATTGGATAATACATCCTTTAGTAATGACAAGTATCAGGATACCTGTTAACATGCCCTCATAAAATACCGAGCCAATTTGTTTTTTATTTTGCAGCACATTTATCAACCAGCGAGCTTGATGTTGAATTTTGAGAGCATATCTTGGATGATTCAGCAACCAGAAATGATGTTCTGCTTATCATGCATAGTATTTCATGCAAAGCATGCCTTATATATCCATACGATGCCAGCAAGAAATGTTGGCAGGACTTTCAAGCAATTCATAAAGTTACACCTATCACAGTGTCTATAATCATTTTCTACCATTAATGCCTGCACGGATATTGGGTCAATAAATATGCACATTTTATACCTTCATATTTCAACATTATTTTATGGAAGATGTCTTGATTTACTAAATCAATGACGCTGAGCAACTTTGTAATTGACTTTTTTCATGTATCTCATACTGCTTTTGAGATAAGAACGCCAACTCTGAATTTATTGACCAAGTGGCACTGTGAGCAGTTTTTACAGTACATGGCAACTTTTCTATACCTAGACCCCATTTTTATGACTATAGTTTTTGCCGTTCATAAATTATTGGGGTTACAACAGATTTTAGAAGGAATACTGTATATACAAAGTTAACCATTTTAAATTCAAATTCTTTTATTTTCTAGTACTGAAGTGAACAAATTTCAATAACAATAAGTATTTCTTCATAATATAAATATGTTCCTTCTTTCTGTGCATTTACATTACTAAAAGAATAGATTTCTTATAACATGTCACAATAAATCTGAATCATCTTTTTTTTTGGGGGGGACGACTATTTTTATTAAAAAATTTATTATGACTTATCAAAATGAAAATATATTGGCATAATTTCTTTTATAATTTCACAGAGCAAACTAATTACAATATTCTGTCAATTTATCTAGCACACAAATAAAAGTTGATATTCATAATTTAAATACCTTTTTTTTGCTTTTAATTACATAATAATCAGTATTAACAAAAGAATTCAATGCTAAAACACAGATTAAACAAATATTGTAAAAATCAACACTTTTAGAACAATGATAGTTATGATATAAAAAAATAAAGAATAATGAGAAATTTGCCCTGTAAATGAACGTATATGCTTCCGATGATTCCTTGTTTGGCTGTGTTAATATATTTTTGTTATAAAATTACAATACTGAAGAGCTACACTGAGCTGGTTTTTAAATGTAAGAAAATATCATATTGTTTAATACAATCATAAAATGTTATCAAAGTTTCTCTCAGCAACTAAAGTTATTTTAGAATTTATTACTAAAACATACAGACATACATAAACACATTTTTAAAACATAAAATATTAACCTCCAGTAACAAGCTCAGATCCAGTCCTCGTACATCATTTAGTTTTGCTGATAAAAGAAGACAAGCTCCAGCACAATGTTTCCTATTGTGTTTATTGACTAGAATCTGAGAAGAAAACAATAAAAAAGAATCTGATTGATTTTGATTCAAGTCTAGTTTAGTATTAAATAACAACATAAAAATATTACCTTTAAAATAAGTTTTTCAAAATAGACAAAGGCTTGAGCCACAATTGACAAATCAATATTACACTAAAAAAACAGAACAGCAGGCTTTTAGAAAAAGAGGCAAATAGATTAAAATTTACTTAAAAATTTAAAAGATTTCATAAAAAAAATTAATTTGAAAAATTGAATATAATTACCTCATGTCTGGCTATTTTATACATCTCGCGTTTAAGACTGAAAAATAAAATTTTTATTCTGAAATAAATTTTTAGAAAAATAACAAATATTTTATGAAAAGCAATATTATAAGTAGTAGTTAAATAACGCTCAAGCTATGGCATGGAAAATGTAATTTAAGTAAGTTGTTAATAGGTATTCAGTAGCGACAGATTTCAGATTTAAAATGCCTATCTATGAATGAAGACATGTATATGTACAAAATTCCTTTCTAGCAAGACAAATATGTTATGAAAGAATCCTCTAGTGCTTTTACTCTTGTAACTGTTACAGTAAGAAACACTCAATAACACACCTAAGTATTTCCTCATCTAGTTATTTTACTGCATTTCATTGTCTTTTTTCAATGCATAATTATTGCAAAAAATTCACTTTTGTATAACTTCATGTTTTATGCTTCCATGCACACACAAGGTTATTTTTTTTTAAAATAAAACATTGCATACAAATTTGTTAAATATGAGAAAAATGGAAAATTTTGTAATCAAAAATGAAATAATAAATTATTAAAAGGTCTTCATATGAAAATATAAATATTGTCATATCAACAGTTAAAAATAAAACACAAAGCAAAATAATATTTTTTTTAGACTTATGTACTTTCCCCCTAAAGATGCAGCTTAAATTTTGGATTTTGCTGTTCTTTTAATAATATTTTCTATTAAAGATTTTTAATATCAAGAAAAAAATCAAGCTTTGTAACATTTTACAATAAAAAAAATTGTACTAATATAAACAGGTAACATTCAAATATAATATATTTCTCAAAAGAATTTAGCTCACTCATGAAAGAAAGTATTTTAAAAATAATGACATTTATAATTTGGAAAAGATTTAGAACTTTTAAAGAAACAAAGTCTGGATTCTAAAGTTTTATCTTTTATAATTTAAATAATTTTTTTTTGCACAGGGCCCTAAAAATCAACATTAAAATAATCGAAAAAAAAAAAAAAAAAAAAAACTGGATAATTCAAATTTTTCATGCCATTCCTTTCAGTACTTCATATAAGAATAGTAGAGATTTTCTAGCTGACTTGCAGGTGATACTTTAGTGATGTTTTTAAAGACAAGAGAAGAGAGGGATGTCATTTTCCCTTTGCATGATTCTAGGAGTAGAAGCAAAGCTATTAAGATTGCTGCCCACCTTCCACTGTTCATTTCATGCACTGACCTTCCCTTGTTGAAATACAGAGTAAAATTATTTAACTGAATATATATATAAATATGAAATATATACATATCTTGTAAAATAAAGCTTGAGTGTTAAATTTAGATCTTGGAGTTCATTTTTAAAAAATTATCTATTCTGTTTAAGGAAAACATATATATTTTGAATTTTTGGTTGATTTAAATTTTCATATATTCTCTTTGTTCTGTTTCATTTAACTTCAAATTATCTAAGTTTGACATACAAAAAATAACTTCCTATTTAATTTTGTTACTGACACATTTATAAAACGTTAGAATAATTTTCTTTAGTATTTTAAAAGAAACCATACCTTCGTAATTTACTCAACGTCAATTTAACATGAGGAAATCTCTCTTTAAACTTATCATTCAAATCTTTCTTTAAATCAGATGGTTTGACATAATCAATAACTGATGTCTAAAAAGAAAATAAACAATGCATTTAATTCATTTATAATAATATTATTATCTCTTATCCCAAAACAATCTACATGCATTTTTGAATTAAAAAACATTTTAATTAAATAATTTTTTAATCTGATAATGCAACAAATTTCTTTAAAAAATTATCTCAAATTATCCATAGAATATATATTTATATCCTATATATTTTTTATTTTTCTAAGATATTTATCATTGTATAGCACATTAAGATTGTATAACATTACTTTTAATGATTTATTATATTTTAAATTTATAAAGAAAAATATTTATATATCTGTAAGATAATTAATCAATTTGAAGAAATTCTGTCTATTTTCTGACTTATGAAAAATATAATTTTGTAAGGAATACAATATATGTAGATATTGCTGTATAGTCAATATAGAAAATTACTTAGAGAAAATCAATTTGAATTTTATATACCATTATTATCACAAAATATGACACACACTTTTACTTAGTTTACACAGTTACTTAATTTATACAATTAAATGAAATTTTGAAACAAGAACTACAGAAATGGGTTGAACACATAGTAAATAATCAACACAGTTTATAAAATATTTAAAAATTTTTTCATAAAATGAAGTGTTGCAATTGACTATTAAGATAGATAGAAAAATAAAAGAAATCATGCTTACTATATAAGAAGGGAAGACTAATAAAGTACTATGTTTTCCAGCAATAAGCTCAGGATCGTCTAATAGATTTGGATGATACGAAGCAAAACATGTTTGCCATGGATGACAGAAAGCAAATTCTTCCTTTTCAGAATCTAATTTGAATAGGTGGAAATTAATGTTAAATAATTATGATTTTTGTTAGAAAATGCAAAAAACATGAATTAGAATTTTGAAGCAATGTATATAAATTTAATTTTTTATTAATATCCCACTCTGAAGAAATGCTAAGGCTAACGGCAATTAACCCTATAATTTTGAACCTTGGTCAAATGATAAGGATGACACCCGAGCTTGTTACCCTACTTTCCAGCTTCCCCACAACACACC
This sequence comes from Trichonephila inaurata madagascariensis, assembly GCA_019973955.1. Classification (NCBI taxonomy): domain Eukaryota; kingdom Metazoa; phylum Arthropoda; class Arachnida; order Araneae; family Nephilidae; genus Trichonephila; species Trichonephila inaurata. The sequence continues at coordinate 697,598 of BMAV01011953.1, read as the reverse complement.
AATGTGAGGACTTTGAGCCATGACAGATTTAATGCACTTCAGCCTCTCTAGACAGCAGGTCTTCAGCAGTGCCAGGATTTGAACTCCCAACTCTACAACCCTTGCCATGATTTTACAACCATGACCATTCAGGTACTGTGGCCATACATATATGTTTGGTTTTTTTTTTAAATCTTAGCTAATTTCTTTAGAAGATTTAAAAAAAGAAACATTTCTTTTTAAAATATATTTATTTTTTAAATAGACATTTTAATTTACTTAGAGGATAACTAATATTAAAGATATTAAACATAGCAAAAAATAATTCAAGTATATAATGTTTCATAGTGCTAACAAATTAACAAGAAAAAAAATAAATACATGTAGAAAATATAAATAATGTTATAAAATCATTAATAAATCATATGTCAAGAAAAATTTTTGCAACTATTAAATAAGAGCTATATCAAGCAATTGACTTTTCTAATATTTGTTAAACAAATTAGTTTCTTAAAAATTTTAAACATCAAAATGTTTTAATTGCTCCAGATTCAAACCATCATACACTAAAAAACAAAAGAAGAAAATGCTGTATCATAAAAGATATAATAAAAAAAATTCCCTGATTCCATTAATGTAAAAATGTACTTGCTGTGCATTACGTTTGAAAAAAATGGCTCAAAATTGTTTCAAAATTAAGTTACTGCAATGAAAATACAAAACAGATGAAATATTAGCTGTTTTTCCATTTAAGGAGTATATATGATAATCATCTTAACATGAAATTAAAATATGAATTTCAAGTAAGAGAAAAACTTCATGCATTTTCAATGCAAAATCTTAAATGGAAAAGGACTGGGTACCTGATGAAATGATTAACATATGAATAGTTCTTTTTTCTATTTTGAAAATAATGTTTTACTTTCGTTAATTACATTTAAAAAACATTGGTTATGAGCAACATAACATATCAAAATAAATTTACAAGTAACAGGCAAAATAAAAAAATTATATTACATTATAATGTTAATGGAAACATAATTAATCTTTATCAACTTTTGGATACTCATACTGGTAAAACAAAAGAATGATGACTAAATATTATATTTTTTAATGTACTGAATAATTTTGCAATCAAAGCATTTGTTCTCTGGATTTAAACAGAAACTGAGATGGAAATATATTGAGAATAAGATGGTTTTTAAAAGAATTTGACAAATTGTTAATCCCTCAATATTTTTAAAGAGACACCCCCTCCCTACCCCTCCATTCACAAAAGAATTCAAATCATGCAATTAAAGTTTCTTTTTCTTAGCAACATTTAATCACCTTTGATCTCATTTCTATATTTCTAATTATTTCATTCAAAAATGCAAACATTAAAAAAATTATTAGATAAACTATAAATTAATGATTTATAAAAAAAAAATAAACAAAATAGTAATAACTATTACTTCAAAATTGTAATGACGTATAACGTGCACTTTTAACACAAAAAATAAGATTGAAAATTAGGGGAGCACATTAAATGCTGGGTATCATAATGATAGCTTTAAAAATAAATTTAAAAAAAAAGAGAGAGAGAGAGAAAGATGAAGATAGGGGAAAAAAATTAGACTTCATCAAAATACTGTTTATTTAAAAGAAATGACATACATTAGGAACTTAAAAAATTGTATTTCTGGAAGTATACTATTTTTTCAAAATCCTGGGATAATACCTTGAATAAATGACTTCAAAACATAAGAGCATTGCATATGAACATTTCAGGTTTTTTCTTCATTAAAAAAGAGGTGCGCATTATACAGCGAATATACCTTAAAACTAAAAAAAGCAGCTTGAAAGCACAGGTGCACGTTTTACGCCGGATTTTATGGTTCCTGTTTTTTAAAAAAACTTACTTTTGTCTATAGCTTTAGGTTGTGTAACTAGCTTCATATTAATTCTTGCCATACTGTCAGCAGAATAACCACCAGAATAAATCTGATACGGAAATCTGAATGTATTATCTGATTCAGGTGCACAATCATGAAATTTTTTCTTCAAAGAGTAAGTAGGAGCTAAAAGTTCTCCATATGAGATATCCTAAAAATATATAACATTTAAGCAATTATGTTGTATATAATATATATATAATTAATTTTTTTCAACTAGAGAAGAAAAATAATATTTTGCTGAAATATTTCTATATTCCAACTTATTTAATTTATATATTTCTCATTTAATAATTTCATGTAATGTAATAAAAAAATTAATACTAAACATTTACTATATAAATTCAATCAGAGCAAATTTTGAAATACAAATTATGATTCAATTAGTTATCTTTCCAATTTCTTAACAGACATAAGAATGATTAAAAACTTATGTTTATCTGTAAGGGTTACATGAGATATAAAGTGTAAATTTTATGATATTGCGATGTAAATTAAGCACCTGGTGTTTCAAAAGTCACGCACATCCACATGGTAATCCTTGTTGTTTAAAATCCAAAAGGGTTATTGAGATTTCTTTCACTAGATGGCAGCAGGAATCACATCATACAAAATTTTGACAGGCATCAGTTTCAAAATACTTGTCAGTTGTAATCAGTTGAGTATAACAGGAGGTGAATGATATTTCCTCAAGAGCCAATAGTTTTATTTGGCTATTAAATCTCATTGCCGTGTGATAAATGCATTTTAGCGAAATATACAGTTGAAACAGCACCAAATGCATCAATGATAACACTTTTAGTGCAACAGTTACATGACACAGGATCGGTTGCAGACAGGAAGCGATCGGGTAGAGGGTTCATAATGAAAACGAGAGTGTCAGATGTGGAGACCGCTTTACTAAGAAGTCTATTGAAAAGACCATCCGTCTACATAAACATAACATAATTCATATCCTTGCTGAAAGTGATGCTAAGTTGCAGCAAGACGCCTTAATGTGTCACACATCACGGGACAGTGTGGAAGTTTTAACTGAATTTTTCGATGATCATATCATTTCCAAAGGACATTGGCCAACTCATTTACTGGACTTGTCAATTCAGGATTATTTTCTTTGGGGATATCTGAAAAATGTCGCCTTCAGGAATAATCCCCATATGTTTGATGAACTTAAGAGTAACATCCTTGATGCAATATTAGACATAAATTGTCACTCTTCGTAAAGTGTCAATTAATCTGGTAAAAAGAGTTTGATCATGTGTCCAGGAAAACGGACATCATTTTGTACATTTACAGTTATTTTACCATGTCTTCCTGACTATAAAGATAATCGTTCAACCTTTGTTTTTGTCCTTTATTCTGTCTGTTAATATAATTCATCCGCCTTTAAAACTCAACCACAAAGGTTGATGTGTGTGATTTTTGAAACACCCGGTATAATATACCATTGCATAATCAAGAAACCTTTTTCATGACGGAAAAAAAACTTCAGGAGGGTGCATTATTATAATCTTCATTTCTAAAAACACATTTATAAAGCTAAAATTCTATAAATTATAATATAGTGTTGGTGTTAAAAAAATAATAATAACTAATATAGTTTAAATACACACTTTAAAATACACAAAAATCACTGAAACAAATAATTTTAAATTAGAAAACATATATTTGCTTTTTATTCTTACCTGACCTTCCTGAGGTTTCTCTGCACCTAACATAGAAAGCAGATCAAATGGATTAGGGCCATCACTAATAAGAGCCAACTGCCGCATGCTAGAAGCATGTCTTCTACGACTTCCTTCTAATTTCAATTCAGATCTAATGGCAAGGAATAATAGAACATAAATGTCACTATAAAACTTATTAAATTACAAACATTTACTTTTTGCATGCTTTTAAATCTACAAATAAACTTATTTTCATGCTAAAAAAAATCAAAACACATACAAAATTTATCTAAGACGTATATCACACTAGTTTTATTGCTCTAATAAAAAAATTGATGCTGATTAAATTATTCATGTAATAAACAAATCCCTATAATTTGTGTAACAAGATTTGAAACATAATTTAGTATTTTATAATTGGGATTCTACTTAAGATACATTTTGTATCTCATAAAATTTTAATTACTCCCCTCAAATAACTAAGATATCTGGATAAAATTTATTTTGTATGTTAATTCATTCTTGTGTATACAATACTGAAAATTCAGCAATTTATGCTGCTTTATTTGCTTTCAGGAAGCTTTAAATTAAAGTAACTTGCAATACAGAGAAAATTGAGGCTTGCAATGCAATTCTTTATTTGAAAGTGCCTTGTAAATCCATAATGAAATGATAACTGTCAGAACTGTCCATTCTTATGCCACTGCTGTGAGGTGGAAAACAAATTTCTAAACTGGTCATATGTCCCGCAAAGACAATTTAAGAAGTATAAGACTATAACTCACAGTTTAAAAAAAACGGAGGGCTTTATCCAATTAGACTGAAGAGCTACCATCCAAATGATTATGAATGAGACTGATCTTAATTACAGCAATGTGTGGAAAATTATTCTCGAAGAACTGCACATGTTAAAAGGTGTCAGCATGTTGGGTTCTACCATTGACTTCTTTTCAGAAACAAACATTGTGCTACCTGTCAAAGGAGATGTTGAGTTTATTGGTGTAATATGAAGAATATATTTTTGATCTTTTGGTAACGATGGATGAATCTATCAATAAAATCCAGAGACCAAAGAAATGAAGTAAGAGAGAAAGCACAGCAACTCATCTCTCACGAGAAAGCTAAGGGGTAAAAAACTGCAGGAAGGTCATGCTATGTTTTTTGGGAGTCCTCTTAACAGACTTAAGATTGATTAGATCATCACTAGTGGTCATTACTTCCCAATGCAGAGCAAATTATACAACACTCTGATCAAGGGATGGCTCAGTATGATCACCAAAGGTATCCTTCTTACCCCAACAACACAACTGTTCATTCATCTCAAGGTGAGGTAGAGAAATCCATGTGAGATGGCTTTGAAATTTTTCCACATCTGCCCTATTCTCTAGATCTTATTCAAGTAAAACACAGTTCCCTTTGTTCTTAAATTCTGTTTTATTCTCTTTACAAACCAGAATAAACTCTTGATTTGATAATATGAGCCCAAACAAAAAATTCTTAACACATTTTTCATGTAATCTACATTAAACACAATGTGAAACTAATTAAAAAAATTAAATATTTATTGTATAAATTCAAAATTAAGCTTACTTAGAAGAGCCTTGCAATCTGTTGAATGGCAAAACAGAAAAGAGTACAAAGGGAGACTTTTTTTCACTCACTAAAACCATTCTAAAAACATGTATAAAAATATATTATACATTAATTAGAGCTATATTATAAAACCAAGCAGTAGCGCACACAGGAATTCTTCAAGGGGGAGGGGAAGGTCCGGGGTTGAAAGTTCACCATTCTTGTATCATGCTATTTTTGATTTTGTCGATTTTCAGGAATAAAACATAGTAAAAAACTAATTATTGAATAAATAATTAGCATTAATTAATAAAATTAATCATTAATAACAAATATTTAATTAAATTTTATGTATTATATACTTAGAATTATAACCAATAGGAAAAAAATTAAGGGCCTTGGGGGGGTGGGTCCGGACCCCCATTGTGTGCACCACTGAAACCAAGCAATTATTTTTAAAAGCAATCTTTGAAAATATATTTTTAAAACTACATTTATAAATATGTTAGATATTTTTCAATTTTTTCTCTTCATTTCTACACTTCAATATTATATGTTTATTCATTTCCAAAATTTAATGCACATTAATGAATGTACACTTTGAATTTTTAAACATTTATTTACAAATGCCAACTTGTTGACTATTAAGTCATTAGGTTTCTAGCTCTCTAATATTTTTCTACAGTAAATTTACAATAATATAATGCAGGGCATCTGTCAATGTAGATAGCATTCATCTGTTGTCCAGTGGAACACAAAATACAAACAGGAGTTGACAATTTCAAAATGAAAAAGGTAAGCATGAATGCAGTCGTGCCCAGTAAAAAGTCTGAAATTGGCAATTGCAGCTGAACATGGAGCATCCGAAACACAATGGTGACTGCTGCTGAGAATATTGCAGGTCTTACTTCTTGAAGAATTGACAGTTGCAGCACGAAAACACTGTTTAAAGACTATTTCTAGTTTTGATAAATGGAATTGTAGATTTCAAAATTTTCAGTAACATTGCATCCCTTTTTTTTTTAAAAATAGTCTGCTTTTTCAGGTTCATAATACTATAATGGGAGGACACCCACTGGAAGGACACTTTGTGATGGATTCCCTTGAGAAGGGCTCTAAATTGCTGAATACGAGGACTAATTCTCTCTTGATTAGAAAACAAAGCCTGTAGGGCGAATATTGAATCTAAAAGGATAACAGCTTATTCAAAGAAACTCTGTCTAATAGAAAGCTGTAGAAGAGTGACATAAATTGACTCAAGTTCACCAAGGGTAGAAAATTTTTCTAGTGGCAAATAAAAAAATAAAAGTTCACAGTAAAAGGGAATCATCCATGTAAATATGTAGCCATTCACAAACAGGATAACAATAATGGATAGTATCAAGGGCAATCACTCTAAGAGTTTCAAGGCAAAAATCAGATTTTTTTTTATTAAGACCCAATCTAACATCAAGATTCACAGGATTAATAAAAGAAAACAGTTCAATTGGGAGCATTGTTAATGGATAGATAACTTTCAATATTCCGAACACATTGGATGAGACCTCTTTGGAATTTAAGATTATGTTCTCGATTATGATCATAGTCATACCAGAAGGAATTAAAGGAATCCAAGTCAATTTATTGATAAGAACTTGTATTTATCTCAATAACATTAATTAGTTATTTGTTTTTAAACATTATGAAATCAAATTATTTCTTAATACACATTTTTATTACAATTTACTATTAAATTATTACAATTACTATACACATTTATAACATTTACATATAATACACATTTTTATTACAATTACTATACAATATTTTTTTAAAGAATCTTTTGGTTCACCTACAAACTATTATTGCAAAAAAGATTATTCAACAATAAGTATTTCAATTTATATGAAGAAAATATTTAGAAAGTTAATTAGAGCATAATTTTCAAATTATGCGTGCTGATCAATATATTATACTCATATAATGTAAAATAATCCCAACTAATCTTATAATTTTTTCTAACGAAATTTACAAAATATAAAACATTTTAGAGGACTTCCAAAATGTTGTAAAAGACGCAGATTCTAAAGAAATGTTTGTTAACCTTTCAGCATCATTCCTAAATTCTTTCAAATTCTTGATGAACTTTATTTCTACTGTTGTTGGAATAGTGGTATCAGATGGGCATAATGATGCCTTCCTGCTTCTACATAATCCAGGAACAGCTGAAATGTGCAGAAAAAGTCAATTAATTTACAAAAGAAATAAACATGTTCAAATTAAAATCAGTAGTACATTAAAGCAGGTATTTACTTGATAGAACAATTAATGGTTGTATTCAGTGGTGTAACATATACCCCCGCACTGCGGGGAGGGGGGGGCAGAGTTCTAGGGGGCCCAAACTCTAGCTGTCAAGTAAATACCCTTTGTAAGATCAGGCTTGGGGCCCGAAACCTGACTTTGCAGGGGGGAACCTAATCATCTTTGTTATTCTACTGGTTGTATTAAAGTCTTTAATAAACAAAACTGTATATATTACTGATAAAAAAAATCTTCAAAGAATAGTAGCTGATTTATGTTGGAAGATGTGTACAGCTTTTAACTGTTCTAATTTTATGTTGAAGAATAGGTCCAAAACTTTGGATGATAAAATATCCTGAAATTAATATATTATTCAGACTCAACTTATTAAAAGAGAACTGGATAATTTAATTGATTTCTTCCTTGTACTTTTATACAAAAAGATAATTTTAAATGTTAAAAGGAAAATTATGTATCTGTTAAAATTTTTCCCTGTAATTGTAAAAATGTACTTAACTTTAAAGACCTTATATGGTCTTAAAAACCTATAGATTTTATTAATATAGGGACATTTAGAAAATATTACGACATTATGGTTGAGTGTTCTGAAATCATGACTAGTCAAAGATAGCCTAAAAAATCTCAAAACTTTATAAAAAGGAATAAAAACATTTAAATTAAATTTTTCTAGAAGCTTTTAATAACAGAATTAGATTAATGTCACTTTAGTATAGAGGATAGTTTAGATGCTTAAGAAATTTGAGGCCCAGTGGTTGAGTGGTTAGTGCATCGAGCTTCTACACCACAGGTCCGAGGTTCCAATCCCGGACTGGGCAAGGTCGACTCAGCCTTTCATACCTTCAGTGGATCAAAAAATGAGTACCAAGCTTGCTCGGGAACTTAACACGGGGGTTTTTGTGTCAGACTGACCACCTGATTGGAACATCTGATCATGCATCTCTGGGCCCAAGGTCATGTATACTGATATGGGCAAAGTAGGCCCTGGCCCTCATGAGCTGTTTCGCCACTGGATTAAGTTATAAAATTTAAAAGTGCAAAAGTAAAAACAATATGGCACCCTTAACACCTTCGGGACGAACGTCCCAAATGTGAGCCAGCACGAAACACCGCCAGAGGCCGAATGATTCAAAAATGAGACAGCGTGTTTGTTCTCCGTAGGCCAAACGATTCAACGGTGCACCAGGCATTTGGAACGTTTCTTATGTTCAGTTTTTTAGCAATAGATGGCATTCTATGTCCATAAGACTGAGATACATAGAGATCTGAACTTCTACTCCAGAGAGAAATATTATTCACATACACGTGGTTTTTGTTTTATAAACATAAGGGGAAAGAAATGTTTTCAAACTGAGTGCTTTACGACTGCTCTTGAAATGAACATGTGGTTTTAGTTTATAGTGAAGATGAGAGATTTATTTTCCCTAAAGCATTTGATTTGAGTTTGCAATTTACTTTTTAATGGATAATTAGATCTGGTAGACAAAATATGTCTTTTTTCTTTTCTTTTTTACAAGGTCGACTTTTCAAATGCTGACAACAAAATGTTTAAAAACTTGTACTTAAACAGAAAGTGGCTGAAATAAATAAAGTATATTAATACGAAATATATAAAGCATATGCCATTTATATAATATACAAAAAAATATTGAACAAGGCGTGTGTATTTTGGTATTTTATTGGATTTAGGCTTAACTACACAAAACCCTTCCGCCTGTGTGTGACACTCGCGACGGAAACCTCTGGCGTCCCAAAAAGGCCCCCCGTTTGCGTCCTTTGTCCCAAAAGGGTTAAATAATTTTTGAAATTTTCATTGCAGCTGAACGAAATTGAAATCACTCTAATTGTTCAAAGAAAACTGAATAATAATGCAAATGAATTAATTCAATTAACTTCAAAAACAATTATCATCAATACCATTTTTCCTGCTTCTAATTTCTCCTCTTAAAACTTCTAATTTTCTAAAATTTTGCTACACAACTTCTGATTCATGGGAATTTTAAAAATGGATAGTTGTTAATTGAATGTCACAAATATTTGATGAAGTAAAATTTTCTACTCAACATAATTGATAGATAATTTTGTTAAAATTTTAAAAACATGGAATAGAAGAAATGAAAAAGAAAGTTATAATAAGTTATGAAAAATAAAAGTGAATTATGACATGTCTCATTGCATTAAGTTCGTAAATTTATGTAATTCTACCTATAATTTTAAAATTAGTATAGAAAAATGGGCAGCCAAAAGAGGCCACACACACACATACTAGTCTACAATACTGAATTATAAAACCACTTCACCTCTGGTATTTAAAAACTTGAAATTATAAATGAATTGTTTTCATAAGGCTATCATGGTCTTAAAACAGTGTTCTACAAATATCTTTGCAACTAATGTTCAGATTTAAATGAAATGTCATATGATTATGTGGCATGTAAAAGATCCTTTGAGTATAAATTTGGCTCAGGTACTCTCGGCAAAATTAAAATCACAGCAATATTTAGCATCCGACAAAAGCTTCAACTGAAATTAGTTCAAGCATATATTTTAGTAGCAAGAGCCAACATTAGATGGTGTCACTCTGAAATGGCTCCCGCATTTGGGGGCTTGCTGTGCCTGCAAAGGTTTCGTTGTTAATAAGCAGCCCATT
>BMAV01011953.1:675761-687398 GCA_019973955.1 Trichonephila inaurata madagascariensis | reverse complement strand
GAGATTAGTTAATAGAACATTTTCACCAAATCAAGAAGTGATGACAAATTCTGAGACATACAGCCAATTAGGAAAAGTATTCCAATACACGATTGTTTATATAAGTTTCTTTTCTCTTGCTACTTTTTAAGAACAAAGAGTATAATTAAAATTTGGAGTTTGCCATCTAAAGAATAGAAGATGATGGAGTATTTTCAAAGTTACTGAATTGTTCAATCAGTGAGAGAGCATCTTAATGGTAACTCTAATTAAACTCTTTTTTTTTTCTTTTACATTAAATTAATAAAATTTAAATCATGAAATGTAATTCAAATTTAGTTATTTATATAAATAAATTTTTGGGCATATTTTTCAAAATTGTCACCAATTTATGGTGGATGAGCTAATAAATACATAAGTAACAAAATTTTGGATATAAACTTTTTAGATCAGAGATCACCAAACTTTTTAGCTAAAGGCCATACTGACTCCTTCACTTAATCATGATTTTTTTAGCTCTGAGTAATAATAAAAATTTTCTTTAATGGAAGGAAATATTTTTATACTGAATCACAAAACTATGAATAACTGTGGAAGCAATCATTCTATAATGTTTGTTTTTTGTCTTTTCATGGACAAAAACTTATTAGGTCCGAAGGTCCTATAGACAACATCAGCAACCTGGATGCAGTTATCTTTGTATAAGTCCTCACAGCGTTGTTGCTAATGTACTGCAATTTTACCAGAATTGCAGGACAGAAGAAAATTGTGTTAAGCTTCGTGTTGTGACTGTGCTTGCAGAAAGAGTATTTTCTAGTTCAGTTCTGAATTTTCATATACATAAAGTATCCTGTTCTAAGCCATGTAAATGTGCTCAGGAGAGCCTGTAACCCTTAGAGTGCACATCCCCATGTGGCGAATAATGGAACACTTCCACAGATTTAACCTCTGGGTGGTAGAAGAGAAATAAAATACCCTCTGCTGACAAACAGGCAGAAGTCCGACCTCTCCTGAAGCTCTGTGGCACCACTTTTTCTTTATGAAAAGTAATATTGATTCTATAATGGTTTAACTAAATATAAGAGAATGACCTTACTTTAAAATTACAAAGTGAAAACAAGATTTTGCTTGATTCATACACTCATATTAAATCTTTTTTCTTGACATTTTTTTTTTATCAATTCTAATTGAACAAAGACTATTTCAAGCATTTTAACCTTTAATTTTTGACAGTGCATATGCCATAAAGTAATATGTTTCTATTAACTTTAGTGGTGGTACAATTGCTCTCAAATGATTGAGAGACAGTTTATCCTCCTTTTTCTTCCAGAAGAATTTTTCAGGACTTTTTATGATTGTGTGGCTATTGTTCATAAGTTGAGTGGAGATATTTTAACACACTTTTATAAGTTTCATTTGTATGTAACAGAATCTTTGAACTCCATTTTTACCCACTTTAAAAGGTCAGATTAATTCGAAATTTTACACACTTGTCAAGGACCAATGACAATACAATAATTTCATAATTTTGTTTCATTAACCTGATGAGGATCATCAAAAATAAGGATTTTCAGATTTGGAGACTAATTCATACCTTTTCCAGATTTGGCGACTTATTGCATATACCATTTCCAGATTTGGCAACTAATTCCATGTGCCACTTCCAGATTTAGCAACTAAAAGATTAAGAAGCAACCCTAAAAGCGCAAATAAGCTTGTGTTTAATAAAAATAAAACAAACAAAATAAAGGGTTCTTTACGTCAGAAAGGACAGTGTGGGTGTGTCAGCAATTTCTAGCCATAATATAAGCATTTGTATAGTTTTTCTGAAAATGGAAATAAAAAAAAAATAATTTATGTTCTAACTGCTAAATATTTTTTATTTCTATAAAGCAATACATTTAGAAGTGATGATACAAATTAAAATTATTACAATACGTTTAAAAGGTGATAAAATTTTTGACACATTTAATATTACTTCTTAACACACTTTTGTTAGTTTGACCTGTATCTATAGAGACAGAATCTTTGAAATAATAACGATCCGGGACTCATCTGAGACCCTGTAAACGGAGAGAAAAAATACTCTTCAGACCTGTTAATTAATATCCATTAAAGAGGAAGACTAATTTCAGCAACCACATAATTCCGGCTCCAAATATCAAACTCAAGGATAAATTCAACAATGAATAAATGAGAGTTTAAAAAACTAAAAAAACATGAACTAAAAAATAAATTATAATTTAAAAAAAACTAAAAAACACGCTTTTATAGTGAACTGAACTAAAAAGTAAAAAAATAATTCTTAATATAAGAATAAAATGATTGACGAGAAAATTAATGTCATTGGGGTAAAAGCATAGGGTGCTCTATATTAATTGTTATAATTCCTTAATAGTTCTATTACAAAATGCTGAGTTAGTGTAAAAATGTAGCACCCCATGCATTGTACTACATAATTTCATCTATAATTTAATACACTATAATTTCATCCCCTCTCCCCATTGAAAGATGAAACCTAAACAAAACAAAATACCTTAAGTTGCAAAAATGGACGTACTAGAATTTCTAATGAAAAGAGAGGGGAATTTTGTCTTTTGTCCAATTTTAAAAAGTTAATACATGCCATACAATCTGCCAGTAACTGAGACTCAGTTTCTGACAGATTTGCTATTGAAGATTTAAGGGCTTTAAAAATAAATTTTGAGCCCTACTTTCTGCAATTGTAAATACAGTAGAGTCCCGAAAACTTAGTCTAATGTGGACCGAAGAGTGGCTGAGTTTGTGAAAATGTTAAGTTATTGAGAATGGGATTAAAATAGGATAAGTACGAGTGTTTCTTTAGAAAATATTGTACTGCACTTATATGTATTGTTTGCTTGAGAATACAACAGAAAATTAACAGCCCAAACACCCTTAAACAAAGAAAAAGTTTCCACATTATGAAGGCATAGAGCATTTACTATATGAAAATGAAAATTAATGAACACATAGTAAATGGTAATTTACATGATCAGACAAACCTCAGAAAAAAAACTTTATGAAAGCATAATGCTGTCTGTAATGAAAAAAAATGGGTGACTAAGCAAAATTTGACTATTTTTTTAAAAGAAATCTGTACTGTTGTCTTTTGTACTGCACTCTGTATTTTCCTGCTTCATCTCGAAGAGGATGGAAGAGCAGCAAGTCCATTACCAGTGCACCTTGTTGTTCAAAACACTGAAGGGTGGTTTTGGCAGTCTTTAGTTCCTCACTAACAAAGGAAAGGCTCAACTAAGGAAATTCATTTGGGGACGAGACTTAGTGTAATAGTAGTACTCCATTAGGGAGTTCAACCCTCAATCTATTACCGCTGAATGGCCAATCGATTCAGAGAAAATAGCCTTTGAAATTCATACTTAGCTTTTACACAATTAAATTTTCAATAGCATCAGAGACGCAGTGGCACAGATGATAACATACTAGCTTACTACCCGGCTGGCCAAGGTTCGAGTCACACGATCAGTTTTTTTCTTCAATTCATTTAATTATTTTTACAATTAAATAAATTAATTTAAAAACGACTTATTAAATATTTTTAAATATAATATTATATATAATATTTTATTTATAATACATTGTATTTCATATCATAAAACTATTTAAAACTAATTTTTATATAAAAATCATTTAATATTTATTATAATATATTTTTATAATAAATATTATTTGTTAATAATTATATTTATATAATATTATGTAATTATTTATATAGTTACAGTAATTATTTTACTTTTTAAAATACGAAATAATTATACATAATATCATTTAATAAACATTTTTTAAATAAATTTTTTAATTGTAAAGATAATTAAATGAATTGAAAAAATAAAACAAAAAAACTGATTGCGTGACGAACCTTGGCCTGCCACGTAGTAAGCAGCTATCATCTGTGCCACTGCATCTCTGGTGCAAGTAAAAATTTAATTGTATAAAAGCTAAACATGTAATTCGAAAGCTATTTTCTCCAAATTGACTGGCAATTTGGGGCTAATACACTGAGAGTTGCATCCCAATGAAGCACTACTATTACACTAAGTCTCGTCCCCAAATGAATTTCATTAGTTATGCCCTCCCCTTGTAAGTGATATTTTAGGAGTTTGTACAGTATCCTCACCACTAAGATCTTCATTTTATGGAAATTTTTCATTAACTAAGATAGCAGCAATAATATCTACATCAGACACAATATCTTACTCTGTATCATTCTTGAGCACATCTGCACGAATTAAACTTCTAGTTTTTACAACATAAATAAGATTTCCATAGATATGAAATACTTTAAAATCACTTACCTAAACTTTCAGTGCTGTTACCGGATGGTAATCCATATGATTCTATAGATTTTTGATGAGATAATCTTCTTTTCTGACTCAAGTTACATAATCGTGCTTTTGCTTCACTCACAAATTTATGCACCCTATTTTTCAATAAAGAGAGCCATTTCAGAAAACATTTGAATAAATTCTAAATTTAAGTACACTGAGAGGCTATTCCCTCCATGACCAATTGTTTTAACTACATCAGGATTTTTATCAGTATTTATGAATTATACCTTTCACCAATTTGGCCAAATCAAAAGACATCACTATGTCAAAAAATGTCACTAAATGCCGTCATTAATACATCAGAATTGTAATTTTTTTATGATATCTGCAACCTGCTATTAAAGGATTAATATAACTAATTTTTATAACATAATATAACTATTATTTTTAAAAAACTAATAATCCAAAAACTACTAAAAAATTACGCCACAAAAATCTTCGTACACTTAAAAAAAATCTCAACATAGCCTTAAATATAGTATTTTTTTCTTAATTTAATACTTAGTAGGATATATTTTAGCGCCTACAATAACTTTTGAATGTCTTAGTATAGATTTCATCAGTTTTTTTAAATTTATGCATCGATGTTAATCCATTATTCTGTGATTATTGTTTTTATTTCACATTTTGTTTTTTAAATGCCATGTTTTCTATTTTTTAAATCAAATTCTCATGAAATATCCTATACTAAGCATAAATCAGGTGATTTGGGAGTTTTTTTTGAATTTTGGACAGTTATAGAAACACCAGCAATGTACATCAAGAGCAGTGCAATTGTTAAAAAATAAAGTCATCTACAATATCCAAATTTCGGTCGGAAAATTTTAAATTGTTCTTTAAAATATTTAAATAGATCTCATGATTCACAATATCATAAAAAAATACCAAATTACCTAACCCTGAAGCTGATTTACACCCCCATGCAAGAACACATTCACCTCCATACTTCACTGTTCCAATTAGATTATTGGGATTAAGTTTCAGAAAATTCAACATTGAAAGCAAAAAGGTTAGGATGAGAGAAAATTCAACACTTTTGGTTCTGATGGCTGTATAATAATTTGTAGAGGGGAAAAAATGAGGAGCTTAATCCCAAGAATTAAGCTGGAACAAGAACACTTCGATCTCTATGCTTCAGCATGGAGGAGGAGGAGGAGTTCTTGTGCGGGAGTGTAAATCGGATTCAGGGTTATGTAATTTGGTACTTTTGATGGCATTGTTTTAAAGAACAATTTGAAGTTATCTGACCAAAATTTGGATATTGTAGATTAATTCATTTTTTAACAAGATAATAACACCAAGCGCACTGCTCTTGATGTACGCTGCTGGCGTCTCTATAACTGTCCAAAATTCTAAAAAACCCCTAATAAATCACCTGATTTATTCTCAGTATAAGATATTTCATGAGAATTTGATTTTAAAAAAAAGAAAACATGACTCATAAAAAACAAAATGTGAAGTAAAAACAATAATCACAGAATAAAGAAGGAACTTCAATGCATAAATTACACAAAACTGATGAAATCTATACCAAGACAATTAAAAGTTATTGTGGACACTAAAATATATCCTTCTAAGAATTAAATTAAGATAAAAATACAATATTTAAAGCTATATTGAGATTTTTTTGAAGTGTATGAAGACTTTTGTGGCATAATTTTTCAGTAGTTTTTTTTTATTATTATTAATTTTTTTAAATAATAGTTTTATTATGTTTTACCATTAAGAACAAATTGTAGATACCATAAAAAAATTACATTTCTGATATATTAATTTTTGTTAGATGAAAACATCAAATTTTATAGAAATTTTCAAGTGTACAAACACTTTTGTGGTCCATTATAAGTACCATTCATTCATGCATTTTTAAAACTTCAACTTTAAAAAAGTAAATCTATAATGATTTATACATCCAAAAAACGACTTTTACAGTTATTTTATAAAACACTTTAAAATATGAAAAATCTTGCTGTTTATCTAATTGACATATTTCTCAATATATCTATCCAAATCAAACTTTTATGAAAGAAACAAATAAATTATCATACTTTATAATATAAATTCCATTTTATCAAGTACAAATAAAATTTTTGGAAAATATAAACAATTAATTGTAGGTATAGCAGCAAAACTTGTCTTAGTTGCTTTACCAGCATAATAATTCTATTGTTAGTAATAAAAATACGATCCAACCATCGAAATTAAAATTCATCACATCAGTTAATTCAAAATCAATATCATAAAACAAATTTTTCCAATGATAACACATACAATTAGAGAAAGAAACGAGACAAACCTATCTTTATTTCGATTTTGCAATTGATCGCAAAAGTGGTCAAAGCTTTCTTGGTCTCTGTATTCTGAATCTCTTCTTTTTAACTTCTTTATTATTACTGATGATGACTGAGTAATCTCAGTTTCCTTGTTGTGATCTTTCTTTGCTTGAGATTCTTGATTAATTTCTTTTGAAGGTTCAACATGGTTTAAACTTTCTGTGCCGTCATTACTTGAGGGGCAATAACCAACTGACTTGTTGCATTTCAAATTAAAAGTTAATTCTCCTAAGTTAGTATCCCGATGGGTACCATCCAAAGATATATTTGAAAGAAAAGTAAGAGCAGCTAAACGTCGCCGAGAATGTATTTTTCTTGAAACACTCGTCATTGTTGCAATGCATGAACATACGGTAATTAAACTTGTATAGTTCTGTAAAATTTTGATGAACAAAACGTCCGAATTCGCTCCATTTCGATTATGTGCTGCGAATAATATTTACACGGACTAATAACAGACATCACCGAACAGACAAGAAAAACAAAATAAAAACATCACGATATCTCTGCATCTCAGTTAGAAAGAGAGGTTAATAGAAACACGAAACAAAATATCAGATGATTTCTTGGCGAATTTTAATTTTGATAGAAATCGCCATTTGGCTTATATTTTTATTTTTGCAGTTACAGTTAATATGCGATTCCATTAATAATGTTTAAGTCGATTTATATTACTTACTTCAAATGAAAATTACTCCTCGTTAAATTTTCATATACGTTCTAAAAGAATTTTAACACAATTTTTTCCCTAAAAAATTGCTTTAAGTTATTCAAATTGGTGAAAATATTTTTAAGGACAAAAAAAAATTTCCATATTATTACAATATTACTTGTAAAACCACACAAAAAATTGTTTTTAAGCAAAAGATTGTTTCATTACTATTATGTTGAGGATTATTTTATTATACTTCAAAACTTGATTTACTTATTGCAAATTTGACAGGAATTTTAAAGCGATTAACTGCCAAATATAGTTGGAATTATTCTCAGTTTCAGATTCGCAGACAATTTCCTGTCTGCAAATGATTATGGTAAACTCAGCAGACGGTGTAGGGTAGAAGACGGGATATAACTTTATTGCGGATTATAACTTTTTACGAAGTTTCGATGTTGCGTGCAGTTCTGCGTGTTTCTTGCATAGTTCCGTAAATATGGATGGTGGAAATACTAGTAATTTTCGAGGTACTCGAATGAATACGATGGAAGGTGTTGGAGCTCGTGTTATGAGAGGTACTGATTGGAAATGGGGCAAACAAGACGGTGGTGAGGGGCATTTAGGAACTGTAAGAAACTTTGAATCCCCTGAAGAAGTAGTGGTTGTTTGGGACAATGGAACAGCTGCAAACTACAGATGTTCCGGTGCTTACGATCTTAGAATTGTGGAAAGTGCGCCAACTGGTTAGCATTACTTTTTTTTATGTTACATTGTTTCTCTGCAGTTTTGACAAAAACCATAATGCCTTTATAAAATAGATTTATCATTATTATAGCAGTAATACTGCTGATTGCAATTTATGTTTTAAATTACTGAGTGATATATCTTTATTTAGCTACGTAAAATTAAATTCTAATCTTAATTATAATATTTGTGGATTTCTTTTTATTGACAACTTTTTGTATGCTGAATCTGCAAATTCTCTTATGCCTGTGATCTTCAAAAAGATTTTTAGATTGACAATACTATTATAAAATAGTTTTTAATCTTAATGATCTCATTTTTCCCCATGCGGTCATTATAAATTTTATCTTGTAAAGCTAGCAAAGATGTATAATCAGCATATAATACTGTATCATTAGAAACTTCATGAAGCTGTATCAGCTTTAAGGTGTTTAGTGCATTAGCTTTCATATATAAAGGAAACAAAACACAGTATTCTGCTCATCATTATCATAAAAAAAGTAAAACTAATTTTTCTTGCACTACGAGTTTTTTTTGTCATCTTTAAAATAAATTTAAACTGTTATAGCTCGGAAGAGCTACATACTCTGGTCATCCACCCAATGATACTCTAAATCCACTTTGCACATACCAGCAAGTCTTAGACTTCACCCAGGATAAACTTGCGATCCTTACGCTCAATTGTCCCCCTCTGGGGGCTCACCTTCTTTAGGTGGGTACAGGTGTCACAATCCCTCGGTACCCTAGTGATCTTTCCCAAGGGGTTTACTATCTTTGGTAAACACGGGTGTCACAACCCCGGGGTACCCTAGTGATCCTTCTCTATTTTCGACCCTCCATCTTGTCATCCAATTTCTTCTTTTCCCGTCCAGACCACAGACCTATGAATGTTTTGCGCAGTATAGTTAAAACTGGCACTTGTGCTATAAAACACTCAACTCAACTTACGCTCAGTTGTCAAAGGGCTCACCCAACAGATTTTGACAACGTTATTTCATAAAAATGTTTGTTACTCATGTCGTCAGAGACGTAGTTAGATAATGACGAACGTGTTTCGATACTTAACTTCGATTGCTGTGTACAGTTTAAATGACCTTGCTGCAGAGCAGTTGGTGTTGTGATCTATCGCAAACAGAAAAACTCACATGTTGTGACTCCTCATATGAACATTACTTATCGTCAAACAAGTGGACTGGGTATTGTTAGTAACGATATTGGGGGACATATGTGCGGCAGAATGCTTATTTGAAAACGGACAAACAGTGATTTTGGTGGTCGCATGCATTTTTTGAAATCAAACGGTACAAAAAATTTAAGATTTCCTGCATTTTGTACTTTTACCATATACCGAAGGTGGTTCTGCTCTTTTTAAGAAAACTTATCTCTCGCTTCCCATGATTTTGAAGGGTGATTTTAACTTCAGTTTGCCAAAATCTGATCTGCTCATAGCTTTTTTAAGTGAGGAATTCAACCCTGAAATGAACACAAATCAAAATGTTTCGACAGCTAACAGTAGTACTGTTATTGACGCTGTTTTTCAACGATTTTTAAATACTTTGAAATCACAAGTATATGTGTCATATTTTAGTTATCATAAGTCTATTGTCTCCACTCTTCCCCAAATTGAATAAGAATAATTATTTTTGATAAAATATTGCATTACTCTTTTTGTTAATTAAATGCAATTTTCATTAAAGATATAATTATTCAATAGAAAATATTATTTCCAATCATACCCGATTCATATTTTTTTCAGGATAAAAGTTAATATTGAGTATTTACCACGATAACATGTCATGTTACACATCATATGTGACTACTGTAAGACTTGTTTCTTTTTTTAAATTGAAAATTACACACACTTCAGAATCCTAAGAATAACACACAAAAAAACTGGAAAATAAAAGTGAAGTAGACTTTTAAAAATATCTCAAACCCTTCACATGTAATACAAATTAACTTATTCCTGGCAAACTGATAAAAAAATGTACTTCTACATCAAATATTTTAGAGGACAATGATATGTTTATGAATCTAGTCTGTAACCACTGTGATAAGATATCTCGTTTTTTATGTACATATTAAGCATCATTAACAATTGCATTCTTTTTTTTTTGTTTACTTTTAGGTATTAGACATGAAGGAACAATGTGTGATACTTGCCGACAGCAACCAATTTTCGGAATTCGCTGGAAATGTGCAGAATGCACAAACTATGATTTGTGCTCCACTTGTTACCACGGTGATAAGCATCATTTGAGGCACAGATTTTTTAGAATTACTACTCCTGGAAGTGAAAGGTCTGGAACAGTTAAAATTTTATTGAAATCAAATATTTTTATTATTGTTTTTGGAATAAATATTTTTTTCACTTCTGAAGTAAACTACTTTAACTAAGAATACTCAATTTCTGAAAAATATTGATCAAAATACTACATTTTAAGTCCCCCTCCCCCTCTTGAAAAAATTTTTTCAATCTTTAAATTTATTTTCCTACCCTTTTTTTTTTTTTTTTTTACTGAGGTAAATTTTAAAAGAAATTGTTTTTAAACAATTTGTGGGAAATGAGTTGTGCAGATTGTGTATAGGAGAGTCTTCAAGGCAGACTTAGTGGTATCCCTGATTTGTCTATTATTTTATACAAAGATGTCTCGTGTCCTTTTGTTCAACTTAATACATTTTGATTTATTATAATAGCATCATTTAACACAATATATTTTATTATATTATACCAGTGAAATAAGTCTTAATTTTTTAAAAAAATTTATTATCAGTTAATTTGTGCTTCTTTACTACATAAGATTACTTTTACTTTACTTTTTTTACTTATCTAAAATAAGTCCTGTTATATTTGATATTAATACTTAAAAATGAAACCTGAATTAACTTTTTACAAACATGTTTCATTGGATTAAAAATATTTTAGATTAAACTAGCTGCATGGCCCGGCATTGCACGGGTTTTCTCTACTTTTATAAATTTTCCTTTCACAAAATCAGCACTTCCCTTATTCTTTTTCGAAATTACTTTGACTTTTTTGTTTCTTTCCCCTCTGCTTAGTCCGGCATTGCACAGGCTTTTACCGAGTGTATAACTTAATTTCCTCTTTCCTTCATGACTCCAGCACCTTTGTGCGGGTGTGTGCGCGTACGATGTGTGATTGCTATAATAATGTCATTAAAATTCCCTTTTTCGAAATTTTTTCACTTTTCACAGTGTGACAGGTTTCTTTCCCCTTCATTTACCCCTGCATTTCAGGAACATATTTGAATGCAAAATATATAACATATATAATATGGAAATTTCCCTTCTCTAGTTAGCACTTTCTATTGTGTATGATTTCTATATTAACGTCATTACAAATCCCCTTTTGAAATTTCTTCCACATCTTTCCATTGTCAGACACGTTTCTTTTATCTCTCTATAGTCCGGCTTAATTACATATAGCTATTGAAATAATTTTTTTTTCTGATTGTTTGATTAAACATATGTACGTGTAAAACAAAACACTATATATATATATATGTATGGGGAAATGCCTATATATATGTTTACATTC
>BMAV01011953.1:659624-670761 GCA_019973955.1 Trichonephila inaurata madagascariensis | reverse complement strand
ATGTAATAAAATATGGTATAGATATTTTTGACCAAATACCAAGGTATTATTTAGTCAAAAGAGACTCAATATGATGGCCAATTCATACATCTACAGTAATTTAAATTTCGTTGTTATAAACACTTCAATTATATTTAATTATGTGTTGGAAAAAAATGAACCAAGATGTACTTTCATCCAAACATTAGCTGAAGAATTACAAACAAAATATATTAAAATCCAGTTATAGCAGGAAGGATGAACTGTGATCTGAACGCGAACCTTATAAGTGTAAGAAACGTGAGGCAAAAAAATGTCATGTGAATGAGACATATAAAGTATGTTGTTCCTGTAAGAAAAAATGATGTGTGGCATATATGTACAAAAAAATCTGTCAGCTATAAGTGTATTGATTGTAAGTTATGTAAATAGTTATTTCTTTTGCTAATATTTCCATATAATTTTATACTAATATAATATTTCTTGTGCATGTATTGTATATAAATGGGTGTGTGTGTGCTTAAAAGATATTAAAATGTACATTTTTTTTATTTTTTGCTTACTATTGACTAGTGTCAAAATGACACCAAGCTAGCATTTTTGTGATAATTGCAGATAAAAACAATGTATTCTTAATGATAATATGAGATTAATATATAGTTATAAAGCTTATAATTTCAAGTATTTTAAAATAAAAAAGTTTTAAAATGAAATAGGAGTCTTTTATTTATTCTTTTAAATATGTTATATTTTTTTTATGAAAGCAGATATGAATTCCATTTCTCTAAAGTTTACAAAAAGATATGCAGTTACTATTTTATTTAACATATTGAATTACCGTAAAATCCGGCGTATAACGCGCACCTATACTTTCAAGCCGAATTTTTAATTTTTAGGTATATTCACCGTATAACACGCACCTCCTTTTTTACGAAGAAATCTGAAATATCTGTATACATTGCTTTTATGTTTTAGTCATTTATTCGAGGTATTATCCCAGACTTTTAAAAAAATAGCATACTTCTAGAACTGCGACTTGTAGTAACTGGTGTTGATGGATGAAGGAAGGCATATGAGCTTTGGATATGATATTACTCTTTCAACGAGAACTTCGTTGGGAGTAGTGTATTTAGTTCTATTTGCCAGAGAAATGATTTATATCTATATTTTTAAGTTCAGATTAGTAGTCTTTTATCCTGGTGTATTTCGCAATGAAAAAAAAAATCATGTGATGGATTTAATATGTTGCCTTAGAACCGTAGAACCAGATAGGGAAATAAAAATATAATAACGGAGTGAGCAGAATAAGGATGTTCAACATTTTCACCTTCTGAAATGGATGTAAATTTATTTAATTTTAATATATTTTAATCATCGTGTAATAATTAACACCATAAACTCTTTTAGTTCATAAGCAAGTAGTTTCTTTTAAATAAACAGTGTTTCGATACATGTAGGAGTAATTTTTTTTTATGCTCATCTCTTTTGATATTTTTAAAGCCATCATTTTTATACCCGGCGTATAACGCACACCCTTTAGTATCAATCTTAATTTTTGTGTTCAAAGTGCGTGTTATACGCCGGATTTTACGGTACTCCCTTTAGAAGCTACTTATAAGTGCAGTTGATTTCATTTGACTTAGTAGCAGATTATATGCATTTAAAAACATTGTAGAGTGTTGGAGGTTAAGGATTAAACCAAATATGCTGTAGATTTGGGGTTGGGTTCAGTCAAGTTGCTCTTTAGTGTAACAATTAATTGTTATTTTAGGTAAAGTTTGAGGTAGAGAGCAAATATTCTAACAAAATCTATATAGACGAAGAATATGACTGACCACATTCAGTCCTCGCTTAACCCATATTGAAGTCAGGTGGTCGCTTGAAGGGGCTTTTGCTCCTTGGACACTCAATAAAGAATTATTATGACAAAGGCAGGGTTCCAACATTACATTGAAATAAACTGCTTAAAATTTATATGATTTTTTTTTTTAAACTTATTGCATTTAAAATTTTTTGAAATGATTTTAGTTATAGTATTATTTCCACTCTGATAAATAGCATATTAAATAAAACATTTTCCCACATGTAATCATATTCCCAATTAAGATGCCTTTTCATTCTATCTTTAAATTGATCAATTTTTATTATTTTCCTCTGTCAGATGTAATGGTAATGTATATTTTTAAAAATTAATTTCTTAAATATTTTTATTAGTTAAGTTTTTCATATTATTGAACAGCTTTATTTTAAGTATTTAAATTTAAAATAATTTTTTTATCAGGTCAAGGTCCAGGACGTTCTGGTATACATGGCTTCCAAATAGGAGATAATGTAAATGTTGATTTAGAACTGGAAATTGTTCAGTCATTACAGCATCGACATGGTGGATGGACTGATGGAATGTTTGAAGTAATTTTGAGTTAATGATATTTGATATTAAAATCAAATATATTCATTTAATTTATAATTTGATAAAAAATTCAGTTTATTTTGAATTGCCAACTATTACTGAGATTTAATGTTATATTTGAACTTTTATTTACTGTAGAATTTTTTTTAAAAAGAATATCCGTATAAGTTTTGTGTTGCTTCACTTAATTTTTTTATTTAAATTAATATTAAATAAGTTTTGAATTTTTTACACTAAAATCTTTTAACTGTAAACTTCTAAAGATATGAATATGTCACAGCTTTTTGGAATAAACATGAATGCTTCTTTGATAAGAAGAATTGTTAATTTTCCCATTATTCTTTGTAATACCTTTAAGTGATAAATGTTATTTTTAACTTAAATTATTTCTTTACATTATGCCTTAGTCTTTCATTTTAGTGAAAGATTTCAAGATGCTATTTTAAGTCATTTTAAAGTAATACGTTTACTTATAAGTCATAATAAAGTAATACATTTGTTGGTTTATTGAGATTAGTTTTTCAGTTTGATTCGTGTCTGATCTACACAATTTAAGATTGTTTTTACTATCGTGTCCTAGTGAATTTTTTAGATTTTTTCTTAATTTTTGTTCACCTTTATTCTTGAAGTCTTTAAAAGAAAATTTAATTACTTGTCTCTCTTATTGTTTAATTGTATGCAATTAAAAGTATTAATGTTGATTTTTATGTGTTTTATATTCAGAAAAGTTTATTCAAAGTCTGGAAAAAGTATGTCGATTTCATGAAAAGGGCATACTTTTCTTCTATAACCACCAAAGTTTTTTTTAAAAAAGAAGAGAAAAGAAAATCATATATACATATTAGTTTTTTATTTAGAAAATAAGAATTTTAAATTAAATAAAATACTAAAATGATTTTATTATTGATGACTAACATATTTGAATTAACAAAGAATACACACTGTTGAGATTTAAAAGTTAAGCTGGCCTTCATATCCTTTCTAAAGTGAACATTATACTTCCAAGCCTCTTTAAAAAAATGTACTTAAATTAAGATTTATTTTTATTCAATTCAACAAAAATTACTTTTTAAATGCTTTTTTTAACGTCTTGTGTCAAGTTTAGGAAGTTCTAATTGACAATTAATCTTTAAAAATTGATATTGATGTTTTAAAGCTATACAGTTCCTTAAAAAAGAACCAAAAATGTCATTTCAGCACTGCTTTTTATAGTGGATCAATTTGAGAAAATTGACTTTAAATTCAAGATTTGATATCCTATTAGTTTCAAAGATTCTTTGAAGTTTTCAGAGTGTTTTTATTCTTAAAATCTGCTTTTACTAACTTTAAATGTATTTTTTATGTTTTTATTTTGGATGAAGAAAGCATTTTCTATTCTTTAAGGTTTTTTTCTCTGTTCAAGATAGAATTTGAATTTTTTTTGTAGGCACACACATATGTATATTTGTTTGATAATTATTAAAATTAACAGTCAGATTTTCAATTCCATATTAGCTTGTGTTGCCAATAATCCAAGAAATATAAAACATTTAAAATAACTAAAAAATGAGTGTTTTGTAAAAATTTAAAAAATTAATTTGCCAAACCAACTGTCATTACATTGATGTGTCATTACACATCAATCAAACATACAACAACTACACATTTAATAATATAATCTGTAAAAAAGTTATTTGTTACTTTTAATATTACTGTCTCTAAACTTCATAATTTTTTTTTTTTTTGGAAGTAAAGTATTAAGATTTGAAGATTTAATTCAAAATATTTTTTGTGTGCATGTATGTGTAGATATGAGATTTTATAATGTTTACTTAGATTTTTCATTTTATTAAAATTTTATTCTCTTAGTGTCTTGGTACTACAGGAACTGTAGTTGGTATTGATGAAGATTCAGATATAGTTGTGTCATATCCAAGTGGAAACAGGTAAAGATTTCAAACAAATTTCCTACTTGAAATTTCATTTCAAAGAAAAAATTTTTTAAAAAAATGTTATATCTCATCATATATAGCAGTGGTTCTTAAACTTTTGATTCCCTTTATATATCAGCCTGACATTGCGGATCCCCAAAATTTTGAACATCACTTCCTGACTTCCAAAACTTGACCGACTGGGTGACGTAGTTGGTTTGTTGCTGGCCTTCTGCACCCAAGATTGTGGGTTCGACCCTGGCCCAAGTCGGTGGATTTTCTTGGTGCAGAAAATCTACAGTGGCCATGTCGTATGATTATGCAGCATGTAAAAAATCCCTTGGAGTGCCCGTTTGGCTTGGGTGCCCTCGGCAAAATTAAATTACTAAGTTCAATTTCCCATCGTCAGAGCTCAGGTGCCTCCCTCTGGGGAGGAAACTGGGTGTCAAAATTACTTAAGGCAATTGGTATCACCTATATGGTGCCGAAATAAAAAAAAGTGATTCCAGCTCCTGGGGAATGAACTAGTTCTACAAAGGTAAAAAATACCAATACACAGGCCCATTAGAGAAAAAAAAACTTCCAAAACATGTTTTATTGATATAATGATTTTTATATAGCCCTAAGACTGCCTCTACTATTTACACAGACTTTCTTTTTAACACTTCTCCTTTAAAGAAAGAGTAAACTTCTAATTATATATGTATATAAAAATATTACAAAATATTAGTTTCAAATAAATAAATTAATATAGGCGCAATATTTGATTTGGAAATCAAAGTGGATGCAATTGTTATCATATTTGCAGGCTGTGTGAATTCAGTTCTTAATCTTTGCACATGTATTTCTGCTATGTATTTTTTGAAAATATTACATTTTAGTAATGGCTATGTAGTTGCAACCAATAAAAAAACTAAATTAATATTCTTGGTCAAAATGGATGTTTTAGTAAATATTTTTACTGGGGACAATTTAGTGATTTAGTCTAGGATGACACATCTTTCATTTTTTCCATGAACTCTTAGAGTCTATAAAAGAGGGAAATCTTTAAAACAGATGAGAAACCTTCGCGAACCCCTAGGGTCCACAGATCACAGTTTAAGACCTGCTGATATATATAGTATTCTGACATTATCTTGATTTCTCTCTCTCTCCTTTAAACTCTAAAATATTGATTGAAATGAAAAATAATTTGTTTTTATGCTTCTGCTTTTTATCACTCATTATATAATTTAAAGTTATTATTGTATTTCAAAAAAATTATATTTTCTGTTATAAATTGATAATAATGTTATTTATTGATAATATTGCCTAAAGATGATAGAATCTATTTTAGTATTGTGTATTGAAATATTTTTTTTTGTCATAATGTAAATAAAGTATAATTAATATAAAGGTTTTTTTTTCAAAGCTATGATCAAATATTTGGCCTCATATTTTTAAAATTATATAACCAGAGGTTAGATTAATAAGTAAATCAATTTATTTGAAATTTTTTAAAAATCATGTTATTTAATACAATTTTTAGATGGACATTTAATCCAGCAGTTCTTACTAAAGTCAATACAGCAGCATCTACTTCATCTCTGGTTTCTGCTGATGGTGGTTCAGCACAACAGTTTGCTGTTGGTGATTTAGTACAAATTTGTCGGGATTTGGAGAGAATAAAAATTTTACAGAGAGGTCACGGTGAATGGGCTGAAGCTATGTTACCAGTAAGGAAAAAGTTTATTTCTTCTGTTACAAAAGAAACATTAATCATGTAGTTGTCATATTTTATTAGAATTATTTAGTTGTCATTCCTTTCAATTTTTAGACTTTAGGTAAAATTGGCAGAGTTCAACAAATTTATCATGATAATGATTTAAAAGTCGAAGTTTGCAGCACATCTTGGACTTATAATCCAGCTGCAGTGACTAAAGTTGCTTCAGATGGGGCCATTCCCGGAACATCTAGTGGAGGTATTTATTTCATATTTTAAAATTTTCCTATGATGACATTTTTATTTTAAAATTATGTTA
Source organism: Trichonephila inaurata madagascariensis (assembly GCA_019973955.1). NCBI lineage: Eukaryota > Metazoa > Arthropoda > Arachnida > Araneae > Nephilidae > Trichonephila > Trichonephila inaurata. The sequence goes on along the minus strand of BMAV01011953.1, from coordinate 664,441 downwards.
ATTGTAAATTTTAACTGTTAAACTTCAACTGTTTGTATTTCATCTATCCTATTAATTTACTAATTTTAAGCAAATTACTTATTTTGGCTAGTATTTGGTTAAAAAAACCTCAAGAATAGAGTAAAGTACAATTTAATGGTAAATTTTTTCTTTAAAAAAAATGTTAAAAAGTAATCATACAGTTTTCAATTAAATGTTCTGACAGAAATGGATTGTAACATTTACATTGAGTAAAAAAATTTAAAAAAAGTGATATGTTATATACTATTACATTTTTAGTGTTCAATAAAAAAATATTCATTTGAAAAAGGATTTTGAAAAATATTATTTTTTTTCCAAACAGGAATTCAGGTATTTTTGTTCAAGTTTTATTTTAAAATTACGAAAAAAATTATAAAACTAGATTTTTTGTATCCAAATTGAATTTTTTTTAAAGTGTTATTGCTTTATTTTAGTTAAGTAAAAAAATAACAGTACATAGTTTTAAAATTAATATCCACTTTTTTCATTTGCTGTATTATTTATGGTAATTAATTGTGTAAGTTTTAAAAATGTCATTCACCCCCTTAATTTGAATTAATATATGAACATTTTTTGATGTATCATTTTTGTATGCTTTATTCATTTGCCAAATAAAATAAATTTAATTTGAATAATTTTAGTTTATCTGTATAAGTGATTTTTCTTTTCATTAATTTTGATGCATCATTTTTGGGTTCTGAATGACTGCTGAAAAACTTATATATTTTTATTGTAGAAAGGCTAAGTGCTCTTTTGAAAAAATTATTTGAAACTCATGTATCTGGGGATGTCAATGAAGAATTAGTTAAAGCAGCAGCTAATGGTGATGCTCAGAAATGTGAAGAAATTCTTAAAAGATCTGAAGCTGATGTAAGTGCAGATGGCTTGCTTTTCAATTTTCATAACCCTCTCTCTTTGTTATAGTTTATTTAAGCTATCTAATTTTCATTATATTTATTATTGGTGATTCAATGAATATGAGTGGATAGCAGAAAATTTTTTGGTTATGCAATGTGTTAAGTAATTGTAAGGCTTCTTATGAATAAGTGCATTTCTATAGACATAAAATTCAGTTGTTTAGATGGGTATCTATAAAATTATTTATGAAACACTTTTTGCATTAATTATAACTTTAAAAATTTATCTTAAATTTTCTAAAAATCTGCTGATTTTTCTAAAAATTATAAAAGGTGTTTTTTAAGAAATTTTAAAATTGAGGAAATTAATATAATTATCTAACATTATACGTCTCATCTGAACCATTATAAAATCTATGTGTTAGTATTTCAAGAAAGCATTATTTGACAATGTACTACAAGTAAAGAGGTTTCAAAATGATGAAAAAAATTTCATAAGTATGCTGGCAAATCTGGAATTGAAATAACTAGGTTAATGAACCATTCTAAAAGTGCAGTTTATAATGCTATAATTAGAAAGGGTGGTTCAAGCAAAATAGGAAGGTGGGGGAAAGGATTTTTAAGCCATGGGAAGATTGACAAATTTTTTGATCGTCAACTTAAAAAGATCTTTCAACTCATAAAAATTTGAAAAAGTTTCAGCTTAAAAATCTTGCATGTATCACAATTTGAAAGTCTTTAATCAAGTATTAATATAAAATTTATCAAAAAAGAAGAAAACGCTTAAGTTATTGAAACATCAAGAAGAAAGACTGAAAATGCCATGTCATGGAATAATGAATGGGAAATAATAATTTATGATAAGAAGAGAGAAATTTATAACTTTGATGTTCCTATGAAATTTGAGGACAGAAAATTTCAGAACATGTGGACATTACACTGTATCAACCTATACTATATGATCATCTGCTACTTTTTTAGCCTTTATTAGATGGTACTAGTAGGATATTTTAGCAGAATTGCTCCTTATGCATTTAAATCCACCCAGAAATGGTTTAAAAAAATTAATGTTTTGCCATGGTTGACTGGAAGTCGAAATTTGAAATCCATAGAAAGCTCAGTGGTTAGTGCATTGCGCTTCTACACCACAGGTCTGAGATTCAAACCCCGAGCTGAGCAAGGTCAACTCAGCCCTTCCTCCCTTCAATGGGTCGATAAATGAGTACCAAGCCTTCTTGGGAGCTTAACACTGGTGGCTTCGCATCGGACTGACCACCTGACTGGAACATCTGCTCATGCACCTCAGGGCCCAAGGTTGCGTATACTGAGTTGGGCACAGTAGGCCTTGTCCCTCATGGGATGTCGCACCACTGAGAAAGCCTTTGAAGTATATTATGTAGAAAAGTATATTCTAACAATAAACACTTTTCATCTGGCAATTAATCAAAAGTAGCCATTTTAAAAGAATGTCACAATATTTCTAAAATTGAAGCTAACTACTTGGTCATTTCACTGAAAAACTGAGTGTCTGAGGTTATTGAGTAAAATAGCTCGCACTAATTTGGTATCTGATATCAGTATGCTATGCACTCAAGCTCTTATTTTTGTAATAATTTTTTATTAATGTTAAGAATTGTTTCTTGGTCAGTTGTTTACTGAATTCTGTATGTAATAATTTTTGCCAATTTCTTTTCATTCTTTTTTTTTTTTTTAAATCTAAAGTACTCTTAATTTACATGATCTGTACATTCTTGGGTGCTCTTATTATTACTTTTTTTTTTAATGTTAAATGATTTGCTTATATTTTCCCCTAGATTCTTTTGATTATTCAAATGAGCTGTGAACTGAGCTTGTCATAGATATGTTTTTATAACACTTAAATTGTTTGAAATGGATTTAAAGCTTCTAACAATACAAAGTTATTATAGTTTCAGTTTTTGAGATTGTTTTAATGGTGAGGATGCCTGTAGAAAGTATTTTGTATTTTTAAATGGATCAAAATTTAATCTGTCACTTTGTACTAGAGCATTTTCAAATATGATTTGGTAAATAATCTTCAACAAGAAAGTATATTTTTTGATCGGTTAAAAAAAAAATGGAACTAGGTTGTTTTTGCAAAGTGCCAAGGCTTGAATGACTGAAGGTATTAGCAGATGTTATCAATGAAGTTAACAAAGCAATGCAACAAAACCTTGCCCCGCGGCCCCCCCAACATGTACGATAACTTTTTAAGTGCAGATTTCACAACCCAGGATATTATACAGATTGACTGGTAGTGTTATAATACACCACAGATACCTGCAGGAAAAAAACTAAAATTGATCCATATTAGGTTCTTGGTCATTCTGGAAATAATGGTATTGAGAAAGCATATTCCTTGGTGAGATTGAATTTTGACATATGTTTTGTACCATACAATTGTATGTTCTTTATAAATTGGAAACATATTCAAGATTCATGAAAGAAAGAGAACTTATAGTTCAATAAGCTATAGACCTAAAAATAATTTCAATTATGTTAGGATTGAGAATAATTTGTTTGATTGTGTGTGTGTGTTGTTTTGGAATAATATATACAGCACTCGGCTTCTTAATAACTCTAATTCAGTTTTAAATCATCTTACTTTATTATTGGCAACTCTAGAACATTATACAAAATTGTTTTAATGGTTTAAATAATCCTTTTATGCTGGAATTTTGATTGGTTTCTAAAATTTAATTGAACTTTAAAATGTTAATAAAATTATATATTTTTTTGTGTTGTAAATGTTATTATCTTTACACATTTATATTTTAAGCTTTATTAATGTTGATACTTTTTGCATATTTATTTTATAGGTTAATGGTGTTTTTGCAAGTCATACTGCACTTCAGGCAGCTAGTCAGAATGGGCATATCGAGGTTATAAAAATACTTTTGCGACATAATGCAAATGTTGAAATTGAGGTATGTTATGATTGAAATTCTTCTTAAACAATACAAATAAAATGATTAAACCTTAATTTTTTAGTATTTGTAGTATTTTATATTGCAGTTATGGAATAGTAAAAAATAAACTAATAATTTTTTTATTAATAGATTAAATTTTTAATGGATGCTTTGTGACATAAGTTTTATTTCCTGTATTTTAAATATATGGACATTATATAAAATGATTTGTCTGATTTTAGTTTTAAAATTGGGCTATTTTTTCCCAAATAAATGATCATTGTGCTCTTTTTATTTTAAATTTCTGTACCGAAGGAAATGGGAAATGCCATTTTTTTCAAAATATTAGAACCATTATTTATTATGTGCACAAAATAAAAATGCTATTTTTATTTTTAAAAAATGAATCAAGAAGTTGTAGTATAAAAAATTGACTTTGTTTTAATTTGATTTTAACAGAAAAGTTTCTTAAATGCTACTGTAATACTGTGTTTTAATAGGCAGTTTGGGCCTTACTTTTTTGAACAAGAAAAAAATAAATAAAAAGAATTCATTCCTTCAATTGCTCTTTAAACAATGCCCTCTTCCCATGTAATGCTAATGCCACTTGGGTCATCTTTAAGTCCTTTTTTATTCTTTAGGTGTGGAAATTTAAAAATTCCCCTCTGTGCTATAAAAATTTTGTCAATTAATTAATAATAATTTAGTTGATGGAGTTAGATTAGGCAACTGAAAAACTGAGAACTAAATAGAAAATTGAACTTTTAATCTTTATAATAGAATTATCTGTGTAATAATTGAAGTTCTCATTTTGAACCTGTATGTCATTTTTACCCCTTATGATAATTTTGAAGAGCATTTACTGTAACTCTATTTATGAAAAAGTAATTCAGCTTAACTAAATAAAAACCAAGCCTTATATTTTTGATAAGTTATATTTTAAAATGAGATAGCACAATCTTAAATGATGAGTGAATTATGTGCTAGGTTAAATAGCCAGAGAATTGAGTAA
>BMAV01011953.1:621478-654624 GCA_019973955.1 Trichonephila inaurata madagascariensis | reverse complement strand
AAATTTTATAATTCTTATCATCCTGACTCCTTCCTATCATGAAAATTTTAGATAATGTTTAGAAGATTTCTTCTAATTAATTTTTTTTGCCTATTTTCTTAATCATTAATTGTATAAAATTATTTTGATTTTTTTTTTCCCATCATATTTGATCAATGGAATATTTTTTAAAAGCAAAACTCTCATTGATATGTATAATTTTCAAATTCAAATGAAATTTTCTATTGAAGCATTTTATGATTTTGGTAATAATATTAAAGATTTAAAATTTTAAAGTGTTAAAGGTTTTTTTTTTAAAAAAAAATAGATATATAAGAAAAAATAATCAATATAAACATAGTGGCTAAATGACTTGTCACCTACTGTTTATTTTAATTTTTAATCTTCCTTAAATTGGAACTATAAAAAAATATTCGTTAATATCTTAAAAAGAGTACTTATCAAAGAAACTGACTTTGTTACTCAAAGATAAGATTGCTTTAATTTTGTAAAACTAATTGTTTTTGTTTTATGAGGCTATCAACAAAAGCTATTAGTAAGTTTTAAAAAGGGCCAATTGCTTCCATGTAACAAAATGGTGTGAAAGTACCTGAAATTTCAAAACAACTTAGAATATCAAACAGAAGTGTAATAAGGCTATTTAAAGCTTATTTAACTTAAGGTTGCACATAAGCTTCCTCATCTAGGGGACACAGACCCAAGAAAGTGACAAAACGTGATGAGAGGAAATTGAAGCCGATCGTGCAGAAAAATAGGGAAAACAGACGATTGACAACTCTACAAAAAACTCAGAAATAAAGATCTCTCATAGAACAATACAAAGAAAACTTAAATTTCTTGGGCTTGAAAGTCAATGACCAGCACGAAAACCCTATTTGTCAGCTTTAAATAAAAAAAAACAAACATTATGCTTATGCTGAAGAATACAAAATCTGGGACTTAAAAATGTGAAAAAAGTTGTGTATGGACTAGTGAGAGCCATTTTACACTTTTTACAAATGATGGCAGACAAAGAATTTGTCAGGAATAAATCTAGATTCCATACAACCAGTCCTGCAGGCTGGAGGTAAAGGGTTAATGATCTGGGGAGCATTTAGTTGGAATGAGATTGGTCCCCATATCACTATAAAAGGTAACAGAACTGTAAATGAGTAATCTCATCTAGAAAGTGTTGTTAAACCTTTAATGGAAGATTGGTTTCCACATGGTAACGGAATATATCAGGACAACATTGCTACTCCGCTTCGCGCCCAATCTGTACAGACCTGGTTTAACCATAGCCATGGTGTATTTCCTCATCTGAAATGACAATCAATGAGTTCAGATGTTAGTATAATCAAAAATCTGTAGGATGAACTGGAAAGGCATTTAAGAGAATTGAATAACCTTCCTTCAAATGTCAAAGAGCTAGAAATATCACTTCATAAAACATGGTGTTAAATCACTGTAGAGACATGTCAGAAGCTTATTACATCAGTACCATGACAACTTAATGCTCTATACCAGGGGTGTCCAACACGCGGGTCGCATGTAGTCCGCCAGTACGTAAGTTGCGGCCCACCGACTCTTTTTAAATATGAGGTTTTTAAAGTTTTTTCATTTTGAAATTTATTTGAAGGAAAATTTATATGTATATATAAATATAAATCTACAATGTATTTACTTGTACTTGTTTTAAAATAAATCCCCTTTATGATAATAGAAATATCCTTTAGATTAAAATAGATTTATATTTTATCAAACAGTTGCATTTGATTTTACTATAATAAATTACTTTTTTAATAAATTCCGAATTGCATTATGCATATCCTTTACTATGGATGGTACATGATTCTCTGTGTGTGCGACTTTCATTTCTCCTTTTCTGTTTGGAGTACCCAAAAAGCAAGAGGCAGTTGGAGATGTTTTGTAAAGTTAAAAAAAAATATTCAAGATGGTTAAGATAAAGGGCAATGTATACTTAATCGTTTGGGAATGACAGCACAATCAAATTTTTACAATGAGTAACGAAAGATCAATTCAAAAGGAACACCGTAATTTTCAAGAAAGTGGCAACTGTAATATTTTAAACATTATTATATTATCTATGTCTGTATACATGAAAAATAATGAAAACAATAATAATAATTCATTCTGTTTTAAATTTTTACTCCAATAAATGTTTTTTTTCCCAAATCTGATATGAAGGTACATATTTTTATGTGCGGCCCGCGTGATTATAATGTTTTTCCGAAGTGGTCCGCAAGGTCATTTGGGTTGGACATCCCTGCTCTATACAAAGAAAAAAATCAGAAACATCAAATATTAGATGAGGTGAAAAGTCATTTGGCCAGTATTTTTATTTAGATTTTAAATCTATGTCCAGTTCATGTCTATTTTCAAAAACTTGATATATGAAAAGAAAATACGATAATTTTTAAATGTTACAAAATGGGATTTGACCTTATATTTTTAAGATAATTGTAATCAAAAATCTTATTTCAATTTTAGACTCATAAAAGCTATTAAATTTAATGATATTTTTTAGCTATGAGTTCATTATAATTTCTTGATATTTTTTCGGCAGTCTTCAGTATTTATGGAAGCTTATAAAGCTTTCTTAAAATGATCCTTCCCAACCCTATGTTTTACTAATTTATTTTTTCATTATGTGCAAAACCAATAAAAATATTTTTTAAAAAAAGATCATATTAAAAAAAGAGAGGGATGTAGATTTTCATATATTTTCCCAGTGTCTCTTTCTTTACATATTATAAAATAAAATGCGTATCTGAAGAAGAATTAATTTGCATGCACTTATTTTTTTAAACTAATTAATTATCAATAAATTTTTCAAAATCAGTTGCACAATTAAATTTTTTAAAATAATTTGGAATAATAAATATAATTAATGTAAAATTACATAGAAAAGAGTGAGGTCTCATTAATTTTCTAATGAGCGAGTTTTTAAAAAATAAGAGAATAGATAAAAGTAGTTAGTGTTTCCTTTCATTGTTTATGTAAGTGTAATTTGAATCACACGCAAAGCTGTGCATATTTGTTGAATGATATGTTGTTGAAATGTGTATACAATTTCTTGAATTTTGTATTGTTTTGAATCTTCAAAATTAACTTTTCATAAATTCCTTTTTTTAATTTAAAAGTCGTTTTTCCAATTTATTAATTTTTCTGTGAACTTTATTATTTTTAACTGAACTAAACTGAATTCAGTGGCACAACAGCCCATGAGGGCCAAAACCTACTGTGTCTATTTTTGTTTACGTGACTAGGCACTGGGGCGTATGTGCAGATGTTTCAATCAAGTGGTCAGTTTAGCGTGAAACCCTAGTGTTCAGTTCCCAAGCAAGCTTTGTACTCATTTATCGATTCACTGAAGAGATGAAAGGACCAGCCCAGGATTTGCACCCCGGACCTGTGGCAGGGAAGCGCGATACATTACCACTCAGCCACTGGGCTTCCCTTATTATTTTTAACAAAACATAAAAAAGCCCTTACCATCAAGAAAGATAAAGATATCCAAATTTTCATTTATAGATTTGCTAATGGGCTTATTAAGAATGACAAAGAGCAAAAAATCTTTCACTTGCACCAATTGTAATTCTACACAAGTCTTCCACCATTTTTTAAAATTGTATTCAACTTGACTGGGAAGATTTGATTATATGATTCTCCTAGTTTGTGGTTTCTTTTAGATTTTTGGGTTTCATTCTAGCTTTTACCTGGACTATATGTGGAATAAGTTGCAATACATTACTTAGTTTTTAACAATAATGTTTTAGTTTACCAACCAGTACAAGATCTTCTGCCTCTCCTTCTCCCAAAAATTTTACTGCTGTAAGAAAAAAGTTAATAAGAAATTAAGGTATGATGCACACACAATAAAAGTGGTCTGGGAATTTATATATATATATATAAAGCATTTACTGCTTAAAATCATAATTTTGTTAATAATGCAATTTTAAATTTGGTAGAAGCTCTGATGATTACACAATTAAAATTTCATCTAATCTTAAAAAATTTGTCACTATGTTAGAATAGACTTTTTTAATTTTGAGTAAGCATAGTGTTTTTAATTTTCATAAGTATATATAAATGTAGATATTAAACAATTTTTTTCATAATTTTAAAAATAACAAATTTTTCTTATTGAGAAAAAAAAGGATGAATTTTTTGTTCAGTGTAAATGATATTAAAGATTAATATTAAATTAAAAATTTATGAGCTATATTCTGAATTAAAATGTTCTATTTCTCATATAAATTCGGTATAACTCTGAACATTTATCCGTCTTTTAATTTCCTATATCAGTAGATTATCAAAAAATATTTTATTTGGTAATGGTAAATTAAATCATAAATAGAGTAATGCCTCTTTGATGGTTTCGTTTTCAGTGAATTTACTATGTATTTCAGCAAGGTTTGTGTTCCAAAATGTCTTCATTGTTTTGACAAATTGTTTATATATGCTTTTCTCGCTTAAAATTAAATAAAGAGTAAAAAATTTTTCATTAGTAATGAAATCTATAAGTAAAGTTGTGTTTGTATCAATGAAAATTAGACTCAAGATTGAACGACTGTTTTCACATTTCAAAATTTTCCTATTCACATCTTTCCAACTATTTAGTTGCATTTTTAAAAGAATTCTGCACTTAAAACATACTTACCGGGAAAAAAAAATCACTTTGGTATATTCACATAACACAGCCTTGACACTTTTATCGTTGATTCATTTCCGCCAGAGTTCCATACTTCAACACATTCCATATAGATTTAAAATCGGAAATATGGGATGCATAGAAGCACGGTATCCTGAGCAGTAGAACATTTTCGAGGAGGTTGCGAAAAGTGATGATGAATCATGTTTCTTCATTCCCTTTCTTGTTAACGTCATCCTGATTTTCGATTCTAAAAAATGTAAAGAATAACTTTAAATGTATGCAATTTTTATCGTCATGTGAAAGGAAGGGGGACTCATAGCTCTTGCTCAAGAGATACAAGATTTCTTATTGAAGTACGTGAACAAAATTAAGTTTTATTATTAATTTAGGGTTAAGAAAAATCTCTATTTTGATCTTCTGCTAGTTCACGGTGAAATACGAAAAGTGTGAACATGGTATCGGCCGTGCTGTAAATGTGATCCAGACTCAGCGTTAACCCACATCTGGATGAAAGAGTTCTTTGAAAAGCCACCGCCATGCGACCTGCTCTTTAACCCCTGCCTTCCAGCCCCTATTTCGGCTTATTTTTTTACAAAAGGAACCGCCAATTCTTTCGATCGGCTGTGAAAGTTTGCTAAGCTGGTTTGGCATTGCTCTTTTTTTTAAAGAAATACTTGTATGAACTTGAATAAGTGAATTCTCTTTTTAGTGTGGTGAATCGGGCGAATCGGTCACGTTATTCTGTATTTATTTTAATGATAGTTTGTTTTTACTTTTACTTCTTTTTTTTTTAGGTCGTTTTGATTCGTGATTATTATATGCTTATTTTCAATTTTTGAGAAAAACGATTTTTTTTCTTTCTAATTTGCTTAATATTAATAGGAGTAATTCATCTCCCGTGTGTATTATAACGAACTCGTACATGTTATACTTTTATGAAAAGTTATACTAAAACATTTCCATGTTTTGTAAAGCTGTTTCTCTCGGTCTTTGAACAAAATGATCCGGTGAATTCTATTTTTTATGAAGTCCTGACCTCACAAGAGTTATTGCTATTTTTTTCCCCGCCGTTAGATTCTGACCTACTGAGATCTATAGCCGGGTATTTGAGGAACGTTATTTTTAGACTGGATTTGCACTATACACATCGCGCTCTGTATTATGGTTGTTGTAATATGTTATGCAGTAATTATTTTTGGTAATCCATCTGTTTTTCTTACTGTATACGGCTTGTCGTCGAGTCCTAACAGATCACATGCTGTGGGCTGGCGGCCGATGTTTATTTCCATGTGAATCGTGAGTTCGAATCCTGATGACACTAAAGACCCGCCTTATAATGAAACTGATGCATGTTAAATTTGTGAGAACGGTCTAAGTCTCCTCTCGTTGGAGTGATGTGGAAGCTGGAGAGTGGAGTGTCAGTATTGTCCTCGTCACTTCGACTACCATTCAAAATTACGAGGCTCATCGTAATAAACCTAGTGCTCTTTCAGAGTCCGATGTTTATAATTAATCAACCAAACAAGTTACAAACTGATGTTGCTTAAAAGTGGGAGACTCCTGTTCTAAAGTAATCCGCAAAGCAATGGAAGTCACTTTTATTTATTTGTAAAATTATTTTTTTATTAATGTGATATTGTGTATTAATATTTTTGCAAACTTTTTTTTTAATGATTGCAGTAAAACTTATTCACCTTTAATACACTCTTTAAAGTTCTTAATATCGGAAAATATTTCATCTCTTGCCGCATTAATTGAGCTTATCACAATTACAAATTTAAAAGTCATTATTTTTCAATATATAATGTAAACATACGAAATAGGAATACTTTTTTACATTGATATGCATGCTGATTTTTTAATGCCGCCGCATAATTTATTTAGAGAAAAATTTTAGAAGCTTTTTGTATTCAAATATATTTCATTGTTAAAATTAATGATTTGTTTGGATTGCCCTATTTATATATATGTGATTTCTACGGTTTTACTTATTAACTCATTTTTCGTGATGGTGCTGGCGTATTTTACGGATACCACGCTCAAAAGATGATTATTTTGTATTTTTAACCGATTATTTTGGAATGAATTTTTTAATTTAAAAAATTATGTTCAGCTGCATTTTATTCATTCTTTTTTCGGTAATATGATTCTAAAAAAATAAAACGTTTTTTATTTTTATTATTTATTTTTTTTAAATAAACGCGCTCTTGTTTGAAAATATTATTATTTAATCAATTATCTATAAAGTTCAAAATTCTCTGCTTCGTATAACTGTCTTTTAACAGTTGCATTACTATATCAAAAGAGAATTCGATTATTATAACTTAAATTCAGATAACGTTTTCCAAAATTAAATGTCATTTAGTGCTTAAATTATTTTCCATCATTCCGCTCGATTTCAAGTTTTATTTTTAACATGGGATGTGAATTTTTTTTTTTTTTACTGTAGTATTTACGCATTATCTAGTTATGCTGCGGTTAAAATATGCCTTGCTTTATTGCGTGGGGTTCTTGTTCATGCGTAAGGTTCAAATGCAATAATTAAAATTTATATAACAAGCAAATTTATTATTATTGACAATTTGAATTTGGATTTTTTTTTTATATCTTAATTTTTATTATATCTGCTGTGCTGACAATATCAATTACACTCAAATTATTCCTTTCTGAAATTTCAAAAATCGGGAAAAATCAATTGAGATCAACTCTGACTCAACTAATTCACTGAAGGCAAAGTAATATGAATCTCTCCAACCAAACAACGGTGCATTTACACTGAAGAGCATCTTGAGAACGAGTCATCGAACTATGCATGGGCGTGGGAAGAGACTGAACGTTCACTTCAATCTCACACTGATGCTAATTAGCTCGACCCCTGTCTTTACCTCATTCATAATCATCAACCTTCCAGAATTAACCGTACCCATTACTACACAAATACAGATGGCAAAGTGAAGAGAGAGAAAAAAGTGTTCACATGTTATTCGGAAAAATCGAAGGAAGTGTTTTTACTCACCCGTAGGAAACCTCAAGATGTTCCAGCGTTCTTGGGAAGATAAGCAAATGTGGCTCGCATATCCGGAGCGGCGTGTATTCATGGCACACAGACATATACATCCACACATACAAACTGAACAGAGGCGCCTCTTTCAGTTCGTCTTTTTCATACTCTAATTGACTATCATGGCACTCTCCCTTCCGCCGGTCCTGACCGACTACACTTGTGAAATTCGAGAACCACACACAGACTCAATTGGACTGTCTGGGGCCTCATGGTGTAGTGATGTCACACAACGGCCCGCGCGCGGTTTTTTTTTTTAAATAAGTTTTGCTTACTCAGCTCAAGAGAATTTTGAGAAAGCGCTGCCATTATTATTCAAATGATTTGTTTTAGACGTTAATAAACATAACTTGTGTTAAAATGGGGGTTTTTTTTTATTTAGTTTTCGTGTGGAAAAATATGGGAAATGAGTAATATATAAAATTATGTTGCGATATATTGCGATTAAGGTATCCGACTACGTTCGGAACCGTGATTTTGAAAAAGCATATAAATGGATAATATTTATGATATTGAGTGTCGCTTAGATTAGAAAATGTAAATAAAATTGTTTTAAGAATATTATTACAATAAAAAAATTATTTAAGTACAGTATTTTGACAAAAAATGAACACAGAATGACCCATTTTCAAAATATTCTCCTTTGGTGAAAAATGCTTCTATTATAATAATATTTTGCCTGTATATATACCTCAAACCACTGTACAGAGGCTCAACTAGAATTTTTGATATATATAACTTCGAAGTGGGCTTATACATATTTTACGACAACAGAGGGGAGAAATTTTAAGAAAAAAACGCCGATAATTATTTTAATGGGTTGTTACTCTGAAAATGTGAATTTTTCAAAAATCCTAGTTCAGACTCTCTGGAGAAGTCTTTACTTTATATAAGCGGAATATTATTATTTTAGAAGTATTTTTTATATGAAAGGAGAACATTTTGAAAAAAGATTATTCTAAGTTAATTATTTACCAAAGTATTGTATTTAAATAATTTTTTTTTGTCAAAATGTCCTTAAAACAATCTTATACATATATTCTAATCTAAGTGACACTAAATATCATGAAAATTATCCATTTATGCGCTTTTTTAAAATCACGGTTCCGAACGTAGTCGGATACCTTAATTAATCAACTCATTCACATCATAACTGTGTTCCCCAAGAGTCGTAGCAATGCATAAGTTTTGTATTGCGATGATAGATGAGGATATTAAGACGGATGTTCTCTCACACCCATTCTTTTATTTTGGAAATCAGTACAAAAGTAAAAGCTGATGACCTTGAAAAATCTTTTTTTCATATGTTTAAAATAAAACAACTATTGCAAAAAAAAAATTTCAACGTGAATTTTAATAAATCAAATTACTACTGACATGGTCATCTGTTACTTTCAGCACTTGGAAATATGAACATGTACGGTTTATTCGTGGCATATTCATACGGGTTATTCGCCATAGCACACAGATTGCTATGACCGCGAAATGAGAAAATTGAATGAGAGTGTTGTGTTATACATTCCACCCGCGCGAATTTTATAATGCATACAGAAGGAACTAATATTGGCTTTAAGGTATCCGACTACCCTAAAATCATGCTCGCTCAAGTGTCGTCCACGTCACTTGACCATTGTTCAAAATTACGAGGTCCATAGCCTTTGTGTTGCAAAAGAGTGCGACGTTAATATATGGTTACTGATACAATTAGTAACACGATTCTTACTGTTTATTAATGTAAGTCACCGTTTAATTGAGGATGGGGAAACGCATTATGTAATGGTTATTTCGATTCAAATTATAATAAATATGTTCCTGACACATCGATTAAAAACTGTTATCTGTAATATCTGTCGCAATGAGAGCGTCTTCAAATCGATGGAAAAGGATCACCGAAAGCGGTGAGAAAATTTATGATTATGTCGTAAGAATCGATTATCTTCGAAAAGCGAGGTGACCTTCCGGAAAATAAAAATATTAAGTAAAGGCAGTCATTTGTATTGAGTAAATAGATATTACTTAACGATTAATTGATGAACTTTGTAATTGTGTGTTGCGCTCGTGTTTACGTATGTGTTACGGCGTATTTATCATTGATGTTATGGAGCATATTAAAGATCTTGCGACCTTTGAAGATAGTTCCAGTTATAAATTTTTTGGCTATTCAAAAGCAAAGTATTTTTCTTGATTGCAGTTACAGCTATTAGTAAAAAAATTATCACTAGCCATCTCGATGTTGACTAACTTAAACTGTGGTAATGATGTTCATATGCCGTATAAGATTTTTTAAAAATGATGTATTTTAAATATCTATATTTTGGAGAATAGCAACTCGCACCCTCATCACGAGGTATTAGATCTACAGGCTTTAAACTTGGCAGGCATATTCCTTTTGTTCAATAGAGATCCGCTAAGAACGGGTTTTGCGGAAATCGACTCCCAAGGGGGTTATGGGGGTGTTGTAGTAAAAAATTTCTGTTTTTGAACTAATAGACGTACAAGCTTGAAATTTGGCAAGTAAGCTGAAAGACATTTGGCTGCAATACTTCTAACTGTATAAAAACAAAAGCAACGTAATAAAATAGAAGCAGTTATGGGATACATTTGTTGCAAAACACTACACTAAAATCAAAAAATATTGCACAAAATAATCGTATTTTGTGAAGTTGTAATGAATCTGGCGGGCCGCAAAATTATTCAAGGCAGGCCGCGGGTTGGAGACCCCTGGCCTAGAGATTTAAATCCTTTTTATTTGAAAGCAGTATCCACTCTTCCCCTTTGAATTATCGTGTTTTTTCCTTAAATGCTACACATTATTTAGTATCTTAACTGTTAGATGTTTTCTGTATAAAACTATTGATTTTTAACGTCCCTTGAACTTTTTTAAAGAGAAATTTCTAATGGATATTATACGTTTCACTTTCTTTGAAAACAGTATTGCTCCTTTATTGTAATTTAGTTAAGGCTCTATATATAAACCAAAATTTATTTTATCATAGATTAATTTTTTTGTCTGTCATGTATGTTATTTCTCTTTGTTTTAGATTAAAAAATCCATTTGGTATTCCTTAATGTAGAAATCTGTCAAATATTTCGTTCTTCGTTATTTTAAAATAATAAAATGTATTTAAATTTATATTAAGTTTCAATTTTATTTTTCTTCCCTAATTCAGCAGATTATGTATTAATTACATTCCAAAAAATGCAGGAAACTTTTTTTTTTAGTTATTTATTGCCTCATTCTGACGTTTTTTCATTGTTCTCGTTTGATTGAGATTCAAAATTACAAGGTCCGTTACCGTTAGCTTTTCTATTGCTTGGAAGTGGGTCATTAATAAAGAACCGATCCACCAATTTGATATTGTTTCATAATGCCGTATGAAATTTATAAAATGTTGCAATTTTATAATTATTTTATATTATAAAACTAAAGCATATAATTAATAAACTGACCAATGGAGAATCGAATTGTAGCATAAAGAATAATGCTTTATACAATCAGTAATCGGTGTTTTCGCATTTCTCGGGTTAACGACCATTTATTAACGAAGACATTTGCAGATTTTTTTTATATGTATATCCTTTTAATTAATATTCCTTTTAATCCATGAAATTTCAAAAGAATGTTTCATTTATTGCTTCTTCGTAATATCTTAGACCTTTACTTGTAATTAGACGCTGATTATTGAAGGGAACATTTTCCGTTGTTGAAGAGGGAAGATTTATTCATGTTGGCTGCAGAATGAATCATTGTACTATTTTCTCACTGGAACAATGAATCATTGTTCTTTGTTCAGTAACGGTTGTTTTCAGCTACTATTGAATGAAAGCTACGTTGTAACTAATGGAACATTTTGTTAATTTGTATGGTCCGTGTACTAATAATTGGTGATTCAATTATCGATACATGACGTCATGTCTACATGAAGCTGTGCAATAAGTTATTGATATGGAAGGAGATACGTTGGTTTTTATCGGAATATTCAGCGATGGGTTTCTACAATGTGTTTGTCCCCTCTGCCCACCGCTGGATTGCTGATTTTTCAATTCCTGCTACTAGTTCACTCTCCCTATATATATTTATTTATATATATATATATATATATCTTGTTCAAATTTTCAATGGTTAATAAATTACTTTTTATTCATCCACTCAAGCTCAAATACATTTTTTTAAACTTGTACTGGATGACGCTTGATGTTAATATAGTTTTTTCAAATATTAATTACCTTTTTATTTAATTAGTGAATAAATAGTAACAAACAAAAATAATAGTCCAACACCATGTATAAAAGTGAAAATCGCTTGATGTGTCCCTGTAGCGCGCTAATCCAAAGGTTGTGGGTTCGAATCCCACCTGGGATGGCCTAATTTCTGAGATGTGACTTATTTTTACTATAATATTTTATTGGAATATTTAAATTTAATTAATGAATAAATAGTAACAAACAAAAATAATGGTCCAACACCATATATAGAAAGGACAACGGAAAATTACAAGGAAAATCGCTTTATCACACAAAAATAGAAACCCGGGTATATTGGCGGGCACGGGGTTAAAAAACCCTGGTGTAGAGCAGTGATGGCGAACCTATGACCCGTGGGTCAGACATTGACCCACGCAAGCTTTTTAACTGACCCACTATTGCCAGGCCACCACTTGTTTGTTTAAGCGGGTTTATTTAGATTTTCTAATTTGTGTGGTTTATTCATATTCTATTTGTATTTTTTCAAGCACTGCATTGACACAAAAGCAATTTAAATGCTGTCCATAACCTTCAGTTTGATCATTAAAGTTCTGAAGTTACGCAAATGACAACAAATGTATATGAAAGTATGTAGTATTTGAAATAAAGCGAAAGTGTTTACAAAATATCAAATAAAGTATATAATTTTACTTACATTTTGTTTGTTGGAAAAAAAATTGACAAACCAAATCAAATAACCATATTTACAGCGCTTTTGTAAGGTTAGGTTCAGTTATGTTCGTAGAAAGAGACTTCCATAGCACTTGTATCGTCCGCTCTCTGTTTCACCTTGTGAGCCGCCAATGGGCGCTATGTGTATGTCTGTTATTCTCGATACTAGCAATTTATGGCTCTCAATTTAAGTCGCGCCTGTGCCTGTTGGTACCAGAGTTGAACTTAGTGGCATCCATTTCGAACATATTTAAAAGTAATGTGTATTGATGTGTATGTAAATTAGGTATGTTAATGCAAAATTTCTTCTCAAATTATTGTATTCTAAATATAAATATTTTTAATTTGTATCCCTGTACTATGTCGGCGGTTAAAAAATTTAAAACAAATCATACAAGTTCCAGGCCATATCAAGCTGAATGGTTTGATAAAAATGGTCTGATTGAAATGAATAAAATGATTATATGTGTCATTTGTGATGAAAAAGTGACTTCACGTACATATAATGTAAAAAGACATTTGGAAGTGTTGCATTCTAATCTCGGTATATCAACAGATGACGAAAGAAACACTTTTTTTACAAAGGAAAAAGAGAATTTATCTCAAAACAGTGTGGTTTAGATAGTTGTTTAGTTGCAAAAAATAGCATTGCTGCTGATAGTTTCCAAGCTGCCCATTGCATTGCTCGCCACGGGAAAAATCTTAGTTTTTTTGTTTTTTTTTAAAAGTCGAATTCAATTATGTGCATTTTTTGCTCCATTTCATACTTGACAACCTATTAGTTTCTGTAACAGCAGACGGTGCACCTAGCATGGTAGGAAAAAACATTGGATTATTAAGTATCTTAAGAAAAATATTCCACATTCTCTGATTAAATTTCATTTTTTAAATTCATTTAAATTTCATTTTAAATTTCTTGCACCCGCAAGTTTGATGGAAGCATGATTTAAAAACATTTTCCAGTGTAATGTCAGTTGTAATAAAAATAATCAACTTTATAAATGCAAGAGCTCTTTATAAACGGCAATTTACACGATTCTTAGAGAAAATTGAATGCCAATATCCAGGGATATTGACATACAACAATTTGCTTAGTTTTGGTCAAGTTCTTAATCGCTTTGTAACGTTATTAGAAGAAATTAAGCTATTAATTGAAAAAGACAGTAGTTTCGATGAATTAACCAAAATTCATTGGTTAAATGATTTAATGTTTTTATGCGACATCACTCAGCATTTTAATGAACTGAATAAAAAACTTCCAAGGGCACGGACTAACTGTTTTAACGACGTTTGAAAATATTAAAATATTTATGACGAAACTTGACATCTTTACTAAGGATTCGGAAATGAAATTCCTAAAAAATTTTCCTCAATTACAAAAATATTTTCAAAGCACAATAATTTTTGAAAACTACATTGTCATTCAAGAAAATGCAGTTGCTTTAGAGGAGAGATTCAATGAATTTAAAAGTTTGTAAAATGCATTTCATTTTTTCCCCTATTTGTACTGAACAGAATTTGAAACAAGGGAGTTAACCGAATTTATGTGACTAGGTATCAATAATTTTTAGAACTGGAAGTTTAATTTCGAAGCAGCGTAGCGTGGAAAATAAAATTTGAAGACTTGATTTCTGAAGTAGAAGGAAAATTATGTGAAAGTAGTGAAGATAATATTGATCCCACAGTAAAAATTAAAAGTCTTATATTAGATTGTCAAGTATGAAATAGAGCAAAGTTCATGTTATTAATTTCAATTGCACCTAACCTCATTTAGACGCCTCATTTTGGCATAATTTGTTTTTCGTGTGAAAGGTACATCTTTTTTCTTTTTTTAACGCATATTTCAGTTTGAAAAAAAATTAACAAATCATAAAATCTTAGTTTTTAAGGGAAAAAATCGAATTCAATTGTGTGCATTTTTTGCTCCATTTCATACTTGACAACCTAATATTAAACGTATGAGCTTCTTTATCAAATAATTTTATATCAATGAAAAGATTAGTTAATGCTCTTTTAACGATGTTTTAGTTCATATATTCGTGTGAAGAATTGTTTTCTTCAATGAACATTATAAAATCTTCTAATCGAAATAGACTTGATAGGGAATGAGTGAGTGAATATTAACGTCGCACTGTTCAGCTATACGAGGGCTTGTGGCGACGGACCACGTAATTTTGAACCATGGTCAAGTGACGAGGAAGAAACCTGAGCTGGCTCCCCCTCTCCTTATCACACCACACCAAGACTTGATAGTGAATTAACTTCGAAATGCGTTAAACTAATGAGTACAAAATATGAACCTAATATGAAAAACTATCTGAGAAAATAAACAGCAAGAAATTTCTCATTGAATACTTTATAATCATTATATATATATATGGATATATATACTAATAAATAATATTTCATAATATATATTGTGTGTAATTTTCGTTACTCCTTGTTCAATCAAATACTTATTGCCATTTGCACCAAATACTTAAGAATTTTTCACTAAAAATTTTGAAATCGCCAAACCACGCCCATTTTTACCCGTTAAGCCAATCGAATTTTAAAAATATTTAGTTGTAAAAATACTGAATTAAAAATTTTTAAACTTAACTCTGGTGCAAATGGGCATTAGTGACTTACGAATTAGCACTAAAAAAAATATGAACAAAATTTGACCCACGTCTCCAAAAGGTTCGCCATCCCTGGCGTTGAGAAATACTTGCAGCATCCCATTCTTCCAAAAACGCGATTAACATCTGGAGGGTCTGGAAGAGGGATGATGGCCTGTAACGCCTTTTCTTAGACCAGGTGGCGACAGATTTTGAAGAGAAGAGCCTAGTTGTCAGTGAAACAAGATAACGAAGGTATCGGAGAATTGTTTATATCACGGGTGGCCAACCCAAATGACCTCGCTTCGGAAGAACTTTACAATCCCGCAGGCCGCATATAAAAATATATTTTTTTATATTAGATTTTTGGATCTATTACAAACATTTGTTGGAGTGAAAATTTAAAACATACTGATATATTATTATTGTTTTCATCGTTTTTCATGTGTACAAACTTTGATAATATAATAATAACATTGCAATGATCAAATAATGTTTAATTAGTGAGATATCTGTTTCTCAACTCTTTCACTTAGTTTTTGCAAGTCAATCTCAATGCATGTGTATTTGCGTATCGTAATTGATGTTGCAGATTTTCGTGCGTTAAGTTTGAGCACGATTTATGTTTGATAAATTTCAATTTAGAAAGAAGAGAGATTCGCAGTAAAAGAAGCAACGTGATAAAATAACAGTTATGGGATTTATTTTTTACAAACGAACAAAAATATTGTACAAAATAGTCGAATTTTTGTAAAGTTGTAAAGAATCTCGCACGGGCCGCAAAATTATTCAAGGCGGGTCGCGGGTTGGACACCCCTGGTTTATATGTATATGTTCGCGCACTTCGAGGGAGGCCCTTCCCCTCCGTTAACGGTAACGATCAAGACTATCATGTGCATATTAATGCTTTTTCAACTTTATTGTGGAACCTTTTTTCTTCTAGTAATTCAAAATCTCTTTTGTACAACTTTGTATTTTTTTAAGACAAGAATTTCTCTCATTTTGATTTTTATTCTTAAAACATTAAAGTATTGCACACTGCAGTGGCGTAGAAACCGCCGTATCAATGATACGCCCCTCCCCCTAAAAAAAGGCCCCCAATATGTGTAAGCGAAAAGTCATAAAATGTTATCAATGGTCCCTTTTAACAGAATTCCCATTTCCAAAAAAAGGGCCCCCAGAGAATTTTTATACAGGGCCCACTCAGGACTTGCGGCACACCGGCCTTTATTTAATCCTCAAACCGTGTTTCAGTGAAACCTTTCTTAAGGATTCTCTGTTCTATGAGTGCTTTCCTATATCTTTTCAAGTCATCTAAATGATATGTATTCATTTTTATTTACCTTTTTTCCAAGGTTTTATCTATTATAATAAAGTTCAATATATTCCATATGTATCAATGTCAAGCCAATATTTTGCTAAAACTTTAAATAAACTTCCATTTGAATTTATAAACAAGTAAAATAAAGCTTTCCATAGTAGAAGCAACTAAAAAAAATTATCTCTGAATTTCAACACAGTGCCGATTTAAGCTCATTGTGGGCCCTGGGCGCAGATCTACAGGCCCCTTGGCATTGGAGGATCGAAATTTATAACCAGAAAATCTGGTTTATTTCAGCTTATCCAGAATTTAGTTCAAAGGGCCTTGAAATATTTTTTTCTTTGTATCAAAATTTTTCTTCTTAATTATTGAAAGTCTGAAATTAAGACGCATGTACTTTGGAGCTGAAGTAGTATGGAGTATTGTTGTTTATTGGTTAATTTCACTGTTTCTAACTGCATACACAATTTTTCCCAATTGATACCATAAAAAGGCTAATTACTTCTTGTTGAAAAACATTACTGTGACTTTAATGCGGTGTTATACTGCACTGTGAATAATATTCATGAATCAATATCAGGGTATAGATACTAATTTTTCTGCTGACATTGGTATTCACCAAAAATCATTATCCATATTAGACAACTTTGTAATATCACTGAATTGTATATGTATTTCTCATTCGAGTGTAACTTAACTGATTTCTCTGGCTTTGGAAATCTTCGTTCAATTGGAATGCCATCTTGCTTCATGATTTAATTTGCAGCGAGACTTAAAAAAAAATTTTTAACCTCATGCAACATATATTTGAATGACTGATTTAAAAAATGTGTAACAAATGCATACAAGTTTTTAAAAATTAAATGAAAAATTAAAATGCTGTAGGGTAGATATTGTGAAAAATATGAATTTGTTTCTGAAAATTTTTAATGCTGGAAAATATTTATTGTAATTGAAACCTGTGAATTAATGCATTGCATTAATTAAGATTCTATAATTATTTCTCTAAACCTTATTAATTGTAAAATAATTCTCCAGTTCAATCAGTTTCCAGAAATCCTGGATACAAGTGAATCTATCTAAGGGGGAACGTTTAACTACTATTTTTTAAAACTGTTAATATACATCATGCAATTTCTGTGTTTAGTGAACCAATATATATTATATGTATTAGGATATAAGAATTATATACCTGTCATTATTTTAAAATTATTTTCTAAATGTGCAACATGAAGTATTATTCAGATAGTCTCTTATTAAAGTCAGCAGGTGTTTTTGTTTAATTGTAGCATGACACTTTAAATTAATGCTGTTATAAATTACAACATATATTGTTACTTTTGCAGTGCCATGCGAATACTGCTATCAAAACTTCCTCGTGCCTGGGTAGTGGATGAAAAGAAAGATGATGGCTACACTGCTCTTCATTTAGCTGCTTTAAATAATCATGTGGAAGTTGCGGAATTGTTAGTTCAGCTGGTATGATTTCACTAATATGTATTTCTACCTGTTTCGTCTCTTATTAATCTTATTAAAATTAATATTTTGCTAAATGTTACTTTGAAACGTTTTGCATAAAATTTTCTTGTAACTAGAAATAAATACTGTTGAAAATAACTGTTAAGTGCAAGCTTTTTCCAATATATGTTTAGCAAAAATATTCGCTGTTTAGTCAATGGATGTTGACTATCTCTTGAATTGGGCCATAATTAGTGTAGTTGTTTCTGTTTTGAAATAATATTATGAATTATCACTTTTTTGTGATTTTAATGAAAAATTCTTATGATTTATGTAACATCCAGATTAAATTACTGTAGGGAAATAACGATTGATTTGGTTATGAAGAAAGTGATTAAATTTGGTCACTGACCAAATAACTTTTTGTACTTTTCTTTTTGACTTAACTTTCACTGAGGTAAAGTTTGTTCTACTATTGGATACTATTTCTAGAACAGTGGTGTACACAGACTGTGTGCTTAAATGGGA
The DNA here is from genome assembly GCA_019973955.1 of Trichonephila inaurata madagascariensis. Taxonomy (NCBI): domain Eukaryota; kingdom Metazoa; phylum Arthropoda; class Arachnida; order Araneae; family Nephilidae; genus Trichonephila; species Trichonephila inaurata. Next base: position 636,082 of record BMAV01011953.1, on the reverse strand, counting down.
GGGGTTATATTTTTTAAAAATCATAATTGAAAGTACTTAGAGACATAATCTTTATGCTGAAAATTAAAATTCCGTTGGTCTATGGAATGAGTTTGAACTCCCAAACACCACCCTCGTATATGACACTGTTCCAAAATGTTACTTCGTATTATATGTATTTGCTTAAGTTTCTGAAGTAAATAAAAAAAATTTCTATAACGCCCTTTTAAAATAAATTATTGATGCTGGTTTTAAGAATATTACACAAAAGGAAATTAAAAGAAAATGGCTACTTATCGATATTTGGATCAAAGTTATTTTAGTGGTTTATTATATTCACTCACCAAAAAAATTATCAAAATCTGACATTAATTTTTAGAAATTTTACTTATATGTAAAATTAAGGGAAAATGTATTTTGAGAATGAAACCTAAAGCCTATCTGTGCTAATTATTCTATGTATAGAACCGGGGTGGCCAACCCGTTGCATGTGTGCCTCAGTGTAGTACTGCTGAGTTCTAATAGTGGCGCATAAAGACATAAGAAAAAATAATAAAAATACCAACTTTTGTACAGTTTTATTGTTGGTTGTCTCGAACAAAAAGAACCCTCATCAAAATGTATTTTGAATTCACTTAATTGAGTTACAGTAGAAAATTATAATGTAAAAGATACTCCTGTGTTATACTCCTGTGTGTGTGTGTTGTTTTGTTTTTTTTTTGGCTTTCCAAAGAAAGTGCACTCGTGAATTTTTGGAATTTGAGGGAGCGTGTCTTAAAATATCTGAAAGAAAACAATGAACTGCCCAGTGAGTGTTTGCTACTCACGAATAATGATTGGCTTTGAGATTTAACTTTTCTTACCGATACTATGGGTAATTTAAATAATTTAAAATTAAAATTACAAGGAAGTTATTGTACTTTTCCTATCCTAATTAATCTTTTGTAAACAAACTTTTCCTTTTTTTTGTCTTCATTTTTGGAAGAAAAATATTAACACATTTCACATTAATGTAGTAATTATCGACCAAAGCTAATAGTGCTGTGAGCTATGATTGATTTAAAAATTGAATATTCATTCTGTATTAGGTTTGATGATTTTTAAGATGAAAAATTGCTGATTCTTTCATACTTTTTCATAATTTCTCTGCAAGATGTAATTTGTTACCCATCTGAAATCCAATTTGGAATTATTGACCTACAGCATCATGCTAAACTGGAAAGAAAATTTAAGGAACTTATTTCAATTGTAAGGGATCCGAATTCAATAAATTGTTCAATTTTGAAAATTAGCACCAACAAGCAATTTTTAAAATTTACGTGATTTGGCTGTTGGATATTGTTGCAGGTTTGGATTAACATGTTTGTGAACAAATATTTTTTTTATTATGAACAGAACAAAATCAAAAAATATCGCTCATATTTAACTGATTTGCACTTAAATCAATTTAATATTGTTAACAGCTTTGAGAGCTTATCCTTATATAGATGACTTGGTAAGAAAATTAGATTCAAAAATCACGCAACAGGAAAATACAGAATGTTCAATAATTATTTAGAATTAAATGTTACAAGTAACTCATTTTTTATATCTAACCTAACTGACTATGTATGTCAATCTGTAAAAAGTTTATTAGCAATAAAACCTAAATTTGTACTTTTGTCTTATTTATTATATTATTAAATTTCTGCTATTTAGACTTACATATAAGTACGCTTTTTACTTAAAAATTCCATAATAAGTCTTTGAGTAACATTTTTTTGCCTTTTCATAGTCTTTTGTGTGTTAGAAAAGTTAGAAATGGCATGTATACTTTTTTATATCAGAAAATGGCACTCTTCCCCAAAAGGTTGTCCACCTCTGATATAGAATAATAGCTTAATTCATAGATCTGAGTTTATTCATATTTCTTTTAACAGGGTAGAGCTAATATGAATCATCAAAATGTCAATCTTCAGACACCATTGCATTTAGCTGTTGAACGTCAGCATACACAAATAGTTAGAGTAAGAATGCTTTAAATTTTTAATAGTTATCTCTATAAATTTGTATGTTTAACTTATATTTTCATTATTTTATTTTCTTACTTCTATTTAAAGTACTAAAAACAAATTTTTTATTATCATTAAAAGATTTCTGATATTTAAAATTTGTTGATGTTATTTAATTATTAGTTTCTAAAAAATTTTCCTCTTCTACTAAATATTACCAAATATTAAAAATTTAGCTTTTTATTTTATTTCATTTTATGTTTTACATGCTTATTTTGAAATTTTATATTAACTAGTTAAAATATGTCTGTATTTATTTAAAGTACAATTATTATTTATTTTACCATATTTTTATTTACATTAAAGTAGAAAATGATGATATTTCTTCTAGTCTTTATGATATATTCTAACACAAAAAAAAGAAGAAAAATTTTAAAATTATATAATTTTTTTTTTTTTTTTTTAAACATGTATATTTATATATGTATTCATTTGTTTCTAATTTAAGGAATTAATATTTGTTAAACTTTGAATTTTTCCGTCATTATTTGAGCTTATTATTCTTCAAAAATAATTATAATCGTTTTTAAGGTTTTTCAATTGAATTTATATTTTATAGCTCTTAGTTCGTGAGAAATGTAATCTGAATATACCAGATAAAGATGGTGATACACCCCTTCATGAGGCATTACGTCACCATACTCTTTCTCAGCTTAGACAATTGCAAGACATGCAAGAAGGTGGTAAAGTAGGAGTAAGCAATGAAAGCACTATTAGTGGTACTTCAGAGGTAAGAGTTTTTCTTAAAATATTTTTAAATACTATTTTAATATTTTTTTTTTCTTAAAGCAGTATAAAGTTATTGCACTTTCATTCTTCCATAAATAAATTTTATTGAGATAAATGCAGCTAAATCCCGAATTGTATAAAACTTTGATTTCATTGTTTGAAATGATTCCAAAAATTTCATTTTAAGAAGCCTGAAGAATTTTATTAGTTATGCAAATATTTTTTGTTGTGTTTCCATTCTAAATTAATTGAAAATTACAATATGTTTATTTAAAAATTGACTGAAATATTTTTAATATAATCTTATTGTTTTTTAAAAATAATATTAAAAAATTTTTTTTTCACTGCTGAGTAGTTTTTAGGAGGGACAATATTCCAGGAATAATCAGAGGAAAATTTATCTCTAAAAGATCCAGACAACTCTCAAAAAAGAATTATGGATACAATTTATTTTGTTAGCATAGTAAACGAAAAACAATTTGCCTTTTATTCTTAATTGAATCAATCTGTAGATTTAAAATTGAAAGTTTTATATTCTAAATTCAGTACTTGCTAATCATCCAGAATTTATCTCTCTAAGTAGCACATTTCAGTGATAATCCAAATAGCTATTGAATAATTTGAATCTAAGTTTTTGTTAAAGAAAAAATCCACAGTCTTTGAAGTACTTATCAATAATTTAATTTGGAAAGAGTTCAAAAATTTCATAATTTGTTTGTCAACTTAAAAAAAAATTATTTATATTTTATAAAATTGTACTTCAATAAATTATTTATTACACTGTGTGTTTTTATTGATGCATTTTTTTTTTTAGTTATGCATGTTCCTAATTGAAAAATGTTATGTATTTTAAATTTTGTATTTCAGCTTTTGATGGGTCTGGGAACGCAAAGCTCGGATAAAAAGAGTAATGCATCCATTGCCTGCTTTTTAGTTCAAAATGGTGCAGATTTAAATATTAAAAATAAAAAAGGCCAAACACCTCTTGATTTATGCCCTGATCCAAATCTATGTAAAGCTCTAACTAAATGTTATAAAGATCAATCAAAGTAAGTATTTTAAATGTATATCTAATATATGTATTGGAAAAAACATTTTTAAATTAAGCTACTGCTCAGTTAAAAGTTGAATTGTTATGTAGAAATTTAGTTTATACATAAATTGCTTGTCTCTTTTGATATTACAAAAAATTAGTTTGTAATATGGTTTGAAACATTTTCACTTTAGTTGTGAGGTAGTACAAATTACTTTCTAAGTGTATCTGGAACAAAACCACTTTGAATCATATACACTTCTAAATTCTCAAGTTGAGGATTTAATTGGTATTGGGTGACTTTTTTTTTCTTTTTCATTACAATTTCTTCATAGAATACTACCTAAAAATGTGTATAATCTTGAAAATATCTTATAGAAATTTTATTTTGTATTGATATTTGAAGTATGACAACTTTTTAAAACTACTGAAAGAACATTTCCAAAATGTCTGTCTAATATCAAAGATGCCTTTTAAAAAAAAAAAAGTGCTCAGAAAATTGTTAAATAAAGATTTATGTCATCAAAGCTAGAATTTGAAATATTTTAAAGTAGATATTTTAGTTGGAAAATGTCATAATATAATTGGTCCTAAAGAATTTTTTAAAAAATACATGTAATTTTATTAATAGCTCTTTAATTTTAAATTGTAAGCAAATAAAAAACTGTATAAATTTTTATAGTGATGATTGTATAACACCGTCCAATACATCACCTTCACAAGATAATGAAGCTCTTGAAGAATGTATGGTGTGCTCTGACATGAAAAGAGATACACTGTTTGGGCCTTGTGGTCACATTGCAACATGCTCCTTATGTTCACCAAGAGTCAAAAAGTGCCTTATGTGTAAAGAACCAGTTCAATCTCGAACTAAGGTAAGCTTTATTCTAAGATATTTAAGTGACATGTAAGAAGAAAACTAACTTTTTTTAGTATTTCTCTTTCTCTCTTTTTTTCCCCTTCAAAATATGCTTTAAATGCTCTACATTTCTTTTTAATATGTCTGCTGCTAAAGATTTTTAAATTAAATCTCATTGAAAAATTGTAATTTTGTATATGTTTTAATTTTAGATTGAAGAATGTGTTGTGTGTTCAGATAAGAGAGCTTCTGTCCTCTTTAAGCCTTGTGGTCATATGTGTGCGTGTGATGGTAATGTATTTTTGTATTTATTGGATAAATTAAATAAATGATTACAGTGAAATATGTTTAATGGGAAAATGCTTAAGATGAAATATCAGTTAACCCGAAATAATACAATGGTCCCGACAAAGTACTATGTATTTTTATGCATTTTTTTTTTCTCTTAGCATGAAACAAAAACCGCTTAACATGAAAAGATCTCCCTTCTGGGAATGAACAATATTCAGAAAACACCAGCCCAAACTTTCAAGATTTAAGAGGGTGTGAAATAAAAGAGAGATGGTTTAAAATGTTTCTTAGAAAGGAAGCTAACTTGGCTTTGAAATAACCCCAGAATAGCCTGAGACAAGCTTGTTTTGTTTATCTAAGCTACTTCCACCCCTATAAATGCCACACTAAAATGTTTCATCTCGCATCAGTTGGCTTTGGAATCTGGTGACAAGTGCATCACAGTGTGAGTAAAAATCAATAAGTTTGGTTCGTGGTGTTTTTTTCCTATTTTAGAAGAACTTTTTTAGAAGCACTATGGTAAAGAGCTAAAAGGAAAGCAAACTGTTATTTCACTTAAAATGAAAGGGGAGCTTCTTAAGGCTGGTGAGCAAAAACAGAACCTGAAAATTTTATTAAGTTCGTGTGAATCATTGATTTGTCATATATATGTATCTATGTAAATAAAAAGCACTTTTAATACACTTAATTTTGTTGAATCTATGGGGTTTTTTTTTTTTTTTTGCAATATCCTTTAACATGATATTCTTTTAATTCAAAAAAATATTTTAACCCCCTCAGTTTCATGTTAAACATTTTTCACTGTATATTGTTTTTCTATATGAATTATTTAATCAAAAGAATATTTCATGTAAAAAATTAAAATTTTCAATAGTAGAAATCATTCAAGAACATTTTTTTTTAAAAAAAAATGATGGATATATAATTTTTGGGGGGGTACTTGTGTAGTATTGTAACCACAGTAACAGTTTCACTGGTGAAGATTGAAAAGTATTTTCTAAGTCAAAAATTATTTATTACATTTATACATGTTTGTACTGTTATATAGTTGGATTGCTTTTTGATTTGACTTTTAAAAAAATGTAAGCTTTTTTAGTAGGTTCTATTGTTACCCCCAACTTCCTTCCCTGCACCTTCAAATATAAATTAAATGTGCAATAGATGTAAAGATAGTTTAAGTACTGCATATAAATCATAAAACTGTGATAAAATGCAGCTGACTGTTTTCAAAACCAATTTACAATAATGGTTGCAAGATAGTTGCGACTGTTAACTTATAATTTGGTATAATTCAACAATTAAAATTTTACACAACAGCAACTTATGCACTCATGTGCAGTGAAACCAATGATACATGAATAATCTATCATATTAATTCGAATCTAAGCCACACCCCAAATTCTCAACACATTTTTGTGAAAAAATATACATTATAAAAAAGCTTATTAATATCCCTTGTTTTTGAAATCTTAAAAAAATTTAATGGGAACTTATAAAAAGTGATTAAATTATTTATTTTACCAGTTTTAAAATTTTTAAATACATGCATGGTACTGTTATTTCTCTTACTTTCAGTATTATGTTGAATTTCTCCCATCCAATAAATTTTTTCATCTTTGATTTTAAGTTGCACCTGATTTTCAATAGCATTAACATTGGAGAATAAGTGTGGCGTAGATTTGAATAAATACGGTAATATATTTTTTTTTTTTTTATGTACATTATAATACATGAATAATATGTATTTTTAAAGGAACAACAGAAATGACCTTATACTTATGCCACTAGTTGCATACCAATATTCTACCCTAGGGATTATGACCTTGTTGGGGAGATTGGCCTGGGTTTAGCTTAGAGTTATGCCAGGGCAAAATACAGTGTTGAAGCACAAGAACCATTTTTTTTTTTTAGTGGAATTAAAAGTGCTGCAAATTATAAACTTAACAAAATGTGTGTTTCAATCTGTTTAAACAAAAATTTTAATGTTTTATTTTTATAATGATTATTGATGTATTATACATTGATAATCACTTTAATATTTATAATTACCTCTTCTAATATAAGATCATAAGTCATATTTATTTTAATGAAAATGCTTCAGCATAAATAATGATAATCTGTTATTTTGAAAAGTATTATTATTGTGTTTTTATTTATGTATACAAAAAAAAATTCAAAAGAAGAATCAAAATAATCAGATATTTATTTTATTCTTTATCTTAGGTTGTGCTGCTTTGATGAAAAAATGTGTTCAATGCAGGGCGCAAATCGATAAAGTGATTCCATTTATTGTCTGCTGTGGTGGAACTGGTATGTTTACTTCTATAAGTTATGTAGAAATTTTACTGAATACTCTTAGCATGGTCTCTCATGTTCTAATGGGGGGAAATTGATCTAGCAGTATGTAATAAAGTTTTATTTGTAAAATGTGCAAACAATTAAGTGCTTTTTCCTTCTTTGTTTCACTTTCTCTTGTATGAGTAAATTGTTGAGAAATACAGTTGAACTTTTTCAAATTATAGAATGCTTTTAAAAAAAGGTATATTGCTTCTGTTTTAAAAATAAATGATAGTTGATATTTTATGAAATATATGTACTTTTTTCTTTGTAAAATGTAGTAAATAAAATATTTGTCAAATAATAATGTACGTTATTATAATTTTTCTGTAAATGTGTACAATATCAAAAAACTTTCAAGTAAAATTGTGTATTTGAAAGTATTGTAAATTGAAATTGAATTAAAATAATACTCTGTTTGCAGAACTTTTTGATTTAAGATAAAATAAGTTTTAATTTGTATATATATTGTTGCAGTATTAACATGGAGTGGTTTATCAATATTACAAGCCTCCACAGCTCCTGCTCCTACTTCTGGAAATATGAAGATGAATAATGGTTGTTTACACAGCGATTATCAAAAGCTGCGAGAGCAACTTCATGACATCAAAGAACAGGTATTAAATCTTATAGTTTATTTATTTTGAACATTTTTTCCCTTTAGTAAAAAGTATTAGTTTTTCACTATCTTAAAAAAAATTATTCTAGCTGAGGGAAATTAGATTTATTAAAGTTCCTTCCAAAATTGAAATTTCTCTTTATTTTAAATCACTTTATAAAGAATTCAAAAGTACTTTCTTTCTCTCCCTTATATTTTTTCCCATTACTTTGCAGTATTTATATGATTTTCATTGCAAAAGAAGGAAAAATGGCAATTAGTTATTACTGATAACATTATTTAGTTATGTATTTTAAGACTAAAGGATATTGTTTTGAAAAAAACATTCCATACAGGTAAGAATGGAAGCATTTTCTGAGTGAAAGAAAACGAAAAAATATAATAAAAACGTTGTTTTCCTGAAGTGTTTTAGCACTGGCGTAGCTAATTCTAAGGGGGCCCTGTATCAAAATTTCTTAGGGGCCCCTTTTTAGGAATGGGAGCTCTGTTAGTGGGACTGTAGTTACACATGTAGGGGCCCCGTATCATTGATACGGCGGTAGCTACGCCTCTGTGTTTTAGCATTGTCACTAAAAAAAAGATTATTAGTCTTTAATCTTAATCCTTATTCTAATAAATGTAAAACAACTCTAAAACTTGATATAAAACTGTTAAATTGCTTCTTACTACTGTGCTGATATTTACAATCTTAAATCAATCAATTACTCAAAATATAAAGAAAATGACATGAATAGTAACATAGAATTATTTTATTAATTTGAATTTTGTAACCCCTTAACTGCTGCAGGCATATGTATACATTTCGCTCAGCCAGTGTGTTAATTGCCCGTCATATGTATATGTCTTTTTAAAATACAGTCCTTTTCTTTGCATTACTATCAGTAAAAGTATTCCAAATTCTTTGGAATGCAGTACAATGACCTTGACAGTGTTTATAAAGGATTTATTTCAGAGAAGGATTTGCTTATTTATGCCTTTTCTTTCTTCCTCAATAAACTGCATATGTGCCCCTATATGATTATGTGGCTCTGGGGAGTGAATTGTGTAACTTTTAATCACAGGAGTTAGAGGTTCAAACTAAGTTTTTATGAATGCTAATTTTTTTTTTTTTTTTAAATTTTATAAATTTGTTACAGATGCTTACAAAAGGTGTAACAAATATATGATGCATAAGTTATTAATTTTATTGAGATAATTTTTTAACTATTATTCTCTTTCTTACAGACTATGTGCCCTGTATGCTTAGATCGCCTTAAAAATATGATATTCTTATGTGGTCATGGTACATGTCAAATGTGTGGAGATCGTATGTCAGAATGTCCTATTTGTCGTAAAGCTGTCGAAAAACGCATTTTATTATATTAGCTTTGATACTTAAATTTTTTCCCATTTCCAACACACCGTATTTTTATGCAGAAAAAAGAAGAAAAAGAAAATGTGATTTGAACTGTGTTGGTTGTTTCAACATTTTAAGCGAACCAGCTTGCTGTTAAATGTTTGCATTTGTTCCATTTTATATATATGTGTATGATATCTATATGTTACGTATATATTAAATCAAAGAAAATTTATGAATTTAGACAAATATTAGATTTATTCTTTCTCTTTATTTTCTATATTTATCATTTTATTAATCATGCTTTTATTCAGTACATATTTCGGTGTATTTCATATGTTTGCTGCTATTATATACTTATGAATTTACATGTAAATGCTTCTTTTGCACATAAACTTTACTAATATTGATATTAAACTAAACACTCAATTAATAAAATCACTTTATATATGTGACAAATTAGAATGCCAGGGTATATATTAATTATTTGAAAATATGGTGGTATTCTTAGTAAAAACTTTGACATTTTTATCACTAGAATAACGTGTTTGCTAAAGATATATTAAACTGTAAAAAAAAGTTCATTTTTTAAATGCATTTCATGGATTTAATTATAGTTTATTTATAGTATATTTTTCATATAGTATCCATATATGAACATCACAAATCAATTTCTGCTCTTATCTTTTGAATGTTTGATTATATTTCCTTCATTCTTTTCAGTACTCAAAAGCTTCTGAATATAATTTAAGATTAAAACAGTAATGTTGCTTAAAATCAAACTGCAATATATATATTCATCTTCGTTGTTTGTTAGTATCATGCTTTGCATTTAATAAATGTCCCTTAACTAATGTATTACATGATGACGTAACAAATAGTTATATATAGTAACATTTTGGCTGTTAAAGTTTGCAAAAAATCATGCATAATCTTTGGTAAATCAGTAGAATGTATAATAAGATTTTGAATATTAATTTGGTGTTTTAGAAATGTACATGATTGCATGTTTTTTAATTGGCACATTTGACAATAAAAATAACAACAATGTAAAATAAGTATAAATAAAATCACATTTTCATTTTTTTAAAATTTTGTTTTATGAATTTTATTTTAAATTGTTAAGTGTAATAAGAATCTAGAGAAATATTATGTTGAGAGGAGAAAAAACAATTGTTATGTATAACTGCTAAAACAATTTTTTTTGTATTCATGATATCTTAAATGTTTCAATTTCTTTAATATCCCACATAATAAATATTAAATATATATATATATATATATATATATATATAATTTTTTTGAAATATGTTCACCTCTCGAGCCATACAGATATGAAACAGTACATCTTTTGTTCTTGTAGCTAAAGAAATTTTTGTCAATATTTAGTCTCTCAAATTTCATTAATATGCTGCCAATATAAATTATGGAAATAAGAAATAAAATTTATTGTGGTAAAATACACTTAAATGAAAGAATTATAAAGGGGCCGTAATTATAATCTACAATTGCACATACTTTTCTTTCAATATCTTTAAGAATTATTGTTTAAATATAATTATGAAAGATTTTTTTGTAATTGCGTATTGAAGCATTAAATTTAACACAATTGTAGTGAAAATGTATGCTTAATATTGAACAATCAAATGTATATCAAAATTATGAATTGGCTTATTTTTTAAACTACCAATATTGGTCAAATTGATTTATACATAACTGTCCTGTCCTGCATGGATCATTTTGCTATTTACTTATGAAATTTTTCATATATACATGTGTAGGATAGTTTTATCAGTATTTATTCCTTCAATTCATTTTTCTCTCCCTTCCCCCCCATGCACTAATGTCAAATTGACTATTGGAAAAATTATTTTTCATGTTTTCTTTTTGAAAAGTATACAAGCGGTTAACAACAAAAATATTTTTTTTGTTTGATTAAATAGCATGGTACTACAACTGAATGTAAAGCTTGGGAATACATGAAAACTTCCTACCAGTTGAAAAGGACATAATTGTGTTAAAGATTTAATGTGGTATAATGTATGAATTTCAACTGTCAAGTATAAATTTGAAGAAAAGTAAATCTAATATATTTTGACGAATTTTTTATTTTATTTTTGATCCATTATACCTCAGTAAAATTTTATTACCTGAAAATATTGAGAGAGAGAGAGAGAGAATGTTTTTTTAAAGCTGAAAGTCATCTTTATAAAATGTATGTACAGAAGGAACATTTTGGTGTCAAAGAACATTTTTTTCAGACTAAAGATTTGGTTTAAAAAGAGATGACAAACTATTTGAGATTTCTGACTAGTTAGTTCTCCTACAATGATAAACAAGGATCAAAAATGATTAAAAGTATCAACAAATATTTATTCAGATTTGTGCATATGTAAAAGTTATCCTGCAAAAATCTATTTGTAATTTTAAAAAAATACATATATGCATGTGTCTAATGTAAATTTGAGAATATTATAGTTGGTAAAAAATGCAACATAGATGTATAAATTTATTCATAAGCAATATATACCTAATAATTAGATATTTTGCTATGTTGTGTGCAACATATAGGGTAACTTCCATGTATAAGCCAATAATTTTTGGAACTTTTTCGAAGTAAAGAAGTTTGTTTATATTTACAAATCCGCTAATCGTAGAAAAAAATGTTGGTTTTTTTTTTTCTTTCTCCCATTAGCTATGGACAAACAGTCTTTAAACTTTTTTGAATGTTTTAAATGGAATTATTTTTCTAAGAGGGAATCACATAAAAACTTCAAAGTTTGTGTCAGAATCCGAGTTTCTGAACTGTAGGTAATATTCTCATTCACTCAGGAAGATATAAATGCATGTGATTGTGAATATCTTGTAAGTTTTCTCCTGGCCATGAAACATAGGTTAATGATCACATGCTTTTTTTTATCTTGCATCTCCTCTAATTCAAAATGTTTTTCATCCCCTTTTGAAGTTATTTCTCATTTGTATAGAACAGCCAAATTGTTATTGAAATTTTCAACAAATGTGATTACCTGGTGTTAACTACATACACATTTTTTTTACATTCAATTTCTAAAGAAAAACTACTGCAGAAAGTAAGACTAGCATAGATAATTCTCAAGATACCAAATGAATGGGAAAAAATATGTTAGTTTTATTTCTGGTAATCCTATCTGAAGCTATCGTGGTTGGGCTGATGGCATTTTACTTTATGTCAATTTGAATGAAAAATGCTTCCTCCCATTTTATTGCTTGCATTGTTTTCAATCTTATGCAACATGTTTTCAAATTACAGGATTTTTCTTTTTTTCGCCAATTGGACTTATATACATGTTTTAAATTTTGAGTAAATTTTTGTAGAAACAATGCACATTCAACCTCAATTCGAAAATGTGGAATATATATATCAGAGAAAATTATACATAGCTTACTACCTTACTTTAAAACAAATAATTGTATAAAAATAGATTATAAGAATTTATTTTGTGAAAGCTATTTCATTTAATATATTAGAAAAATAATTGATACCTGTGCTTAAATGTAAAAAATATTTCTTTTAGGACCTTTTCATTTTGACTATATTTGAAGTGCTATTACTTGGTATTAAATATTTTGTTGGGTATTTTGCTAGTTACCTAGATTTGTTAATGAAGCATGTGGGAAGTTTCATTGAAAAATACATGATAGGATTATACTATACAATGTGAGCAAGCATGTAATGAGTTAATTTACTTTTGAAAAAAATTGTTCTTATATACTTTAACTATAAGGTTGTTTTCGCCTAATTTCAGTCTGATTGAAATTTGAAACATATTCTTAAACAAAAATGTCCCGGTTTTGTTTAGATTTGTATAGCATTGTAATACATATATCCATTTGTTATACAGGATGAGTACAAAAGTAAACCTGATTTTTTTTTAAAAAAAAAACTATTTTATTGAAACTACTGCATGTATTACAATAAGTGAAACAATATAAACAGAAATATACCAAGGTTTTTTTTTTTTTGTTACAAATGTTCAGTGTTTGCCTCTTTTGTTACACGGCGTACAGCCAATCTGTTATCCAGTTCATTCCATACATTTTGAAGCATCACTATCAATTGTTCGTAATGCTGCACAAATACTTGTCATCTTGTGTTATTTATTGGGTCAATTGGAAATGATACAGCTTGAAATTTAATTTTTTCTTAAAATTTTCTGTACTGTTTTCTGGGGCATTCCAAGTTCACAGGCGGCAACTCTCATAGATTTCGAACAAAACTCTGTCTCACCCTTTTTACTGCTTCTTTCGAAACGCTTGGTTGGCTGCTGCTTTTCTTTTTATGCAAGCAGCCTGTTTTCTTAAATTGATGATATTTTTGCAGAATGGTCTTGTTGGTTAGTGCTTCTTTTCCGTAGAGATTTCTGAATGCATGTTACATCGAAATAACTGAAAAAACCTGTGCGTACTCTAATTTTCAACAACTCTTCTCTGCCATTGTTGCGATGTTTGGATTTCAATCACAGCATTCTTGAATGGGCTGTTGATCGATCAGTGACGGAAAAAAATACTTGGTATATATTTCTTTACATTCATGTATCACTTATTATAATATATGTAGTAGTTTCGAAAGTATAGGATTTTTCAAAATCAGGTCCATCGTTTGAACTCGCCCTGTACTGTATCTTAAAACTTGAAAACATTTTAAGTTTAAATAAAAAGACCTATAGAGTTCTTTTGTAAATTGGTGAAAAATCCATAAAATGTTTCTTATTTTTAATAAAATTTCCCTTTTCATAAGATAACAATTTGTATTATTCATATTAATTGCTCATCATAACTAGTACATGCCTCTAATGCTAAAAACAATGTGTGTTTATTGTGTATGTGTTTATATTTCCTTTTACATTTTGAGCCAATTATTTCCTATTTGATTTTAGGTCCCAAATAATGGTCTTTAATTTTGCTATTTTTAGTTTTTAAATTTTCTCATTTAAGCATCAATGCAATTAAACCTGACCTCTTTAATGGAAACGTTGACATGCAGCTTAACTAAAACGTTACTAGCTGTTAGCTGAATACTAAGACCACTTGGCTATTGTGGCCATTTAATTTACTTTAAACTCTACTTTGTTATAATCATAATTACTTTGTTATATGAATTTACACACTTACTGAAGAAGCAATTTATACATGTTTAATAACAGCAATAATTATCCAATCAATTTTGATACAATATGATGTAAGTATCGTGTAAAGTTTGTTGTATGTGTAAATATGAAATTTATGGTGTATCAGTTTTTATTTTCATTCAAGTCTAAGTTATATGGCTGAAAAGTCAGTGTGTATGTATTGTAAGGTCATTGTTGAGATGTTACTTTTTATTAAAAAAAA
>BMAV01011953.1:588905-611478 GCA_019973955.1 Trichonephila inaurata madagascariensis | reverse complement strand
AAAAAAAAAAACAACTCGAAATGTACAATTTTACTCTGGAGTTACAAAAATTCGAAACAAATTTTTGTACAAAAGTACTTGTTTCATCTAATCTTGATCTGTTGACATATATAGCTGATTTTAGTGCATTTTTTCTCGCAGGTAAAGTGTTTTTAATCAGACATTCAGGAAAGGAAAATGGCCTCTTCAACGTTATTTCTATTTTTACAATTAAAAGAAGTTAGGTTAAATTACGAAGATCAATCGTTTATTGGATATGAAAGTAATTTAATTATTAATTACATTGAAAAATATGAATTTTTATTGTTTAAAAATATTAATAACAGAATAACATTTTAAAAATTCAGAAGTTATAAAAAACCTATACCGTAGGAGGTGTTGGTACAACTGACCTATACTACCAAGATTCATATCTAATCGTTTTCCCATGTCATGTCTTCTTATTAGATAAAAATATTCACTCGTTTCTTTAATTCTGATTTCTTTTTCTAAAAATATAAATTCAATGCTATGCTTTAATTTTTTCCCGGTATTTTAATATTACCAGCATGACAGTGATTAATCGCCAAAGATTGCTCGTTACTTATGTACAGTGCCGGTTTATCCACTGGGTGCCCATGGGCTCAGATATAAGCTGGACTTAATCAGATTTTCTGGTTATAAATTTCGATCCTCCAGTGCCAAGGGGCCTGTAGACCTTCTGCGCTGAAGCTTAAATAGACCCTGCTTAGGTATATGCCCGTCTATCGGATTTTGAGAGATTTGCGCCCAGATTTCCCAATAAACTAGTCTATTGTGTTTGAACACTTTAAAAGCACCGCAAAAAAGGGGATAAATATATACTGCATACACATTTTTTGAATCTGCAAACGCTGATGATACCTTATGTTTTCTTTCATTGGTTTTGTCTCTGGAGAAAAGTTTCTGCAGAAATATTGAAAAATATTTGCTCCTCTTTCTTTTTAGTTAGAGGTCTTCAACCTTTTACACATGAGGGCAAAAATATTCAATTTACATTGATCCGTGAACCACTTCAATAAATTCTCAGTGATTCGTGGGCCACACGACTGTCAAATGTTAAATGGAAGTCGAATTAAAATACTTTGCAAACTTGTTAAAGACAAGAGTCCGAATTTTACCGAAAATTTATGAGATTTTATGCACGGTCAGATTTTTTTGTAATTAAAATTAATCAAGATACAGTGAAAGTTTTGAAAAATTCGTCATTTTCAGAAAATTTTATCACAAATGGATATTAAACACATCAGTAAAATGTTGTAAATGTCAAAAATGACAGAAAAAAAATGGCATTTTTTTCAACAAACAGTAGACAAGGCAATTTTTTAAAAAATTGTTTCAAATTCAAATAAGGGACCACTAAAATGCCTTCAGTGGACCATTCATGGTCTGCGGGCCACGGGTTGAAGACCCCTATTTTTAGACGCACTATACCAACGCCACTTCCAAAGGAACTTAGACAGAAAACTGATTTAGATATTAAAATGAAATAGTATAAGGTGCTTCATTCTACAATAATCTCTAATGGCGATTTGTGGAGAACGCAAAAACTACATTCACTTTATAAAGTCTATGAAGAAGCATTGTAATTGAATATTACGTATCAATCACTACTCGATATTTATGGTGTGTACCATGCAACTGCCAGTACAGTTTGAATGATTATGATTTGTAGCATTAATATAGAATGCTATTTTTTAAAATTAATTTCAGGTTATATACGTTATTAATTTTTTTCAATGTGTTGCCAGCTACTCAACCTAAATATTTATTTAAATAACGCGGATGGAAGAGGGAAAGATAGTACTCCAACTTCTCTTTTCTGGGAAGGAAAACTGTCAAAATGTGTTTTGTGAGTGAGGCTGGAGAGAAGTGTGCACTGTCTTTATGAATTTAAATTGCTTGTTCTTGTTTATATTTTAAAAATATGAGGATATAATGCCGTTCCATTATGATTTCTCACAAAATTAGGGACTTGTTTATTGACATGGATCTTAGAAGTTACGATATGTTTGTAAGTATAAGCATTAAGCACATTTTTTTTTAATACCCGTCGTTTCTTTTTTGCACTTTTATTATTGCATCAACGAAACATCATATTCAAGCTCACGTATTTTTTTCTAACATACTTGTATGCAATTTAAGCTTATGATGAGTATAATTGACCCTATATTATTTAAGGGCTGTTATGTTTTGCCGGCTTGTGTTGAATACATGAAATGTATTAAAAATGTTATATTTTTAAATTGATTCTCAATAATGATTACAAAGAAGTATTTCATCAAATAACTAATGTTCATTATGAAACGTAGTCATTTAAATCGGTTAAAAATCAGCGGAAGTACTAAATATTTTTGTGCCAAAGTAGTGAAGTATCAATTTGTTTATTGATTCAAGAATGAAAGATTTGAGTTTAAAAATATGATATCAATTATTTTATGTGTGCTTAGGAAAAATGTGTTATTGATGTTTATACGGATATTAGTCATATAATTTTTTTCAATATGTTTTGAATTAAATTATATTTATAGATGTGATGTGATGAAAAGAAGAAAAAAGTAATTGAAAATATTAATTTTTATTTAGTAGATTATCTTTTCAGAATTTTTTAAAGTTACGGTTATCTGTGCTTAAAGTGTAGTTATTAAATAAAGCATGACTGTTGTTAAATTAATTTTTTTATCACTCAATGAGATTGTCAAGAAGTTTTTACTTACTGTCAAAAATTTGTTTTATAATATCATCGGCTTACATTTTCTTTAGAATTAATACATTTTATAATTGCAACTTGATATTTAAGACAAAAGTAATATTTTTTCTTGGCTATAAAATAAATTAAAATTTTTCTTTAATTGAAAAATTTTGTATATTTTGAAGGACTTACTTTCCATCAAATGAAAAAAAAAAAATCTTTACATTCAGTTAACAAAAATGTTAATTTGGCTTTTGTTAGATAAAGAAAAGAAAACAAAATTAAATGAATTTCATAATTTTTTTTTATTTTGCTTTATTCTAAATGTTCATGTTTTAATTGCAAGAAAAAATAAATTTAAGTGATTTTTGAAAATAGTAAACCTATGGAGAAATTCTTATAAATTGTATTAATGTTGTTGACTCTCATCATGGTATGGTGGTGGATTTAAGCGATTTTTCTGTAGTTTTAAATGTAAAATAATTTAAATATAACCGTGCTACTATATTGTAATATTTTTGTCACCTTTTGAGGTTGTTTTTGCCCAATATTAATGAATATAATTCAATCTGATATATTTTTCTAAATAGAAAAGGAGGCCCAAAATAATAATATTTTAATTTTACTATCATGCAAGTAGTTGCTGTTTATTTTTACTATGTTACTCATTTTTATTTGAATTAGTTTTTATTTACTTTAATCAATGTCTCAGTTTCATTCTCCCTTTACTATAATGCAAAATGCACTCTTAACTTTTTATACTGAATGGTCTGGTTTTTACAGAAACTTTTGAATTTTAAGAACTCAAGTGATGAAGAGATATATACATTCTAAGAGTGACAAAAGCTCTACTATTATAAAGCTCAAAATATTATAATATCTTTTTAAAAGTACATAAATTTAAATTACATGCTCCTTAATATTATACTAGCTGAAGTATCCGTTCTTCGCACTGGTTAAATTTTCTAATAAATGAAATTTAGCTTTTTTTTGCAGAAGGATAGCCATCGCAAGGCAGGGATCCAAAAGTTAAGAGTGTTCACATTGTAATTTTGCTTAACAGTAAAGAATATTTTCATAAAAACGTATATTTGAATATAAGTGAGAAAATTAACATGTGCTAAAAAAGTAAATGGAAATGAAAGAATGAAAATATAAATAGTATACCAGCAATACAAGTTATCTTTTATATGAATAAAGTTTAATTTTATTATGAGGAAATATATATATTTAAAATGATAAATGTAGAATGATATATTTTTTTCATTGTTCAGTAATTTTAATAAAGTTAAATTTTATTGATAACGAATCCTTACACCAGTATTATTTGAGTATATATTTTTTTTTTTGTGTGTGTAAAGCTCAATTATATTATTTCTTTAAAGTCTACATATTCATAAGTTTTTTCATTTACTATCAATTTATTATAAAATAATCAATGGCTCAAAGTTTTTCCCCTGTAAAATAATTATTTAAATTTTGTGTCTTCTTAAAAATTATCATTTTTTTTCAGGTTTTTAGTTCATTTATGTTATATTTTCCCCATTAAAAAAAAAAATTGTTATATCTTAGAACTACAAATTCCACGAAAAAATTATTAAAACTATTTATCTAGCAACAAAATTGTATGAATTCTTCTTTAAAAACACATTTTATGTATAGATGAATATATTGATTCTAAGAGAAATGAGTAATGTTATAAAATAAGCTACTGTTGTGTATAGTAGTGAAATTCATCTTTTGATTTTAAAATCTTCTTTTTAATGATGTTTGTATTGGTAATGATATTGGTTGTAATGTGGTTATTAATTTTGTATGCATGAAATATCTTTTTCTTAATCTTTCTTTTAGTTTTCAAAAATAATTTGTCATATTCTTAGATTACAAAATCAAACTTGGTGAGAGAAATTTAACTTTTATTTTTATGACCTTATTTCAGTTGGTTCTGGAGAGCTCTTGAAATCATTATGCCAAAAAAACTATTTAAAAATATCTGAAATCTGCTAGCATTACATATAAATTGTTTCTACTTTAAAATAATACTATGATTGTACATCTTTCCAGAGAGATTTATCCTAAATTTCTCTTCATTCACTAATAAGTCATACATTATATATATATATCCTTGATTGTATTTAGTTGTCTGTTGTATCATGGATTCTGACATATTTTGGACATTTTTTCACTTGAATTTAATAAATACAAAATGAAAACCTGCATTAAAAACTTCTATTTCTCTGATACACTTTGTAATCAAAAGTACACTGTTTTTGGGAAATAATAAACAAAAATATTCTTTTTATGATAATTGACATTTTATAAAGTGTGAATTGATATATTTATTAAAAAATTGATTTGTTTTATGTAATTTAGTCAATTTAGAAACCGTCTGTGATTAATTTGGATGTGTATACATGTTATTAGAATATGGCCGATTTATGGAATCTTTAAAGTGTGGTATTGTGCGTGTGTGTAATAATTTAATAATCTTACTATTCATTTATATTGTTATTTAATGAGTTAACACCCTGATCATTGTTGCATATTGCTTGATTACATTCAGATTTGGAAAAACTTCCTGGTGACCAATCTCAATTTTATGCTATTCATTTTTCAATGTAATTTTATGTTATATCATATTAGTTTTTGATGTTTGTTAGAGGATTAAATTATATTAGTTTTAGGAACAAACATTTTTAATTCAAATTGAAAAATCAGGTTTACTTTTAATTTATCAATAAAATTAGAAACATAAATTTATTTGTGAAAATTGGTATTTCTTTTTTTAAAAAAAACATTGTTTTATTTTTAATTGAGATTAGTCCAAAAAATCGCTTATATTTTCAAGCTGAAAGATTAAAAATATGTAAAGCATTTAGATTTTAATTACTATCTGTGTTGAGATATTTTTGTGAATGTGTAGAAAATATCAGTATTCTGATGTTATAGCATTAAAGTTAATTTCCTGGTATGTCTTTATAAGAAAATGCAAATTGCAATAGAGTTTTAAAAATATAATGGATGTCTGAAACTATGATTTATGAAAAATATAAAAAGTTATATTTCTATCATTGATCAATAGTTGATTTTTTATAGTTATTAGATTTTTTCGTGGTTCTTTAATCTTGCTATTTTTTTTTTTTTTTGTAACAATTGTCTATATGTTTACTATCTGAATGTGGTATTGCATATCTTAATTTGATTTGATATGTAAGTAAGAAATATTAATCTACATTCTAATAATTTTGGTGTACCAACTTATTCAGCCCTTAAATGAGAAAATAACTTTTTGGAATAATAATTTAAATTCTTTAATATTATACATATATACATAAATTAAAAAAAGGATTCCTATATGAAACAGTAATGTTTAGTACATAAATTATTTTATTACATGAGAAGTAATCTTCATCTTTTTATTTTTAATTAGCTTCCTTCAATCTTACATTTTTAAATGCAAAGTTAGATATGTGTTTTATGCATTTGTAACTTTGTATCTTAATATATTTATGTATTTCCCCCCTTATTTGCACAATCTGCATATTTTTCTATTGCATAGAAGATCATGCTACATAATCTTTTTATTTCAATAAAGTGCTTTGGTGTAATTTCATTTGGTAATTAATAAGTGATTCTTCAGATTTTTTTAAAAATTAAAAAAATGTGTTATAATTTGAAGTTTTATTTTGTTTGAACTGATTTAAAAATTTTAAATCATAAATTAAAAAATTCAAATAAAGTTGATAGAGTATTCGCAAATATCCTCTGGAATTTGAGAGATTTAAGATAATGCGAGCCTATATTTAGGTGTAGTTTCCTTTCAAGTAAAAAACTTATTGATTAACTGTAATAATGTGTTATTGGATATTTAGAAAGTATTAATTTTTTAATATAAAGTCTCACTGCACAATATTTATTCTTCAAGAATATATATATATATGTGTGTGTGTGTATAGATAGCACGTTTTTTCATGTGAAGCCTTTCAAGTGTAAAAATAATAAGCATTCGAAAAAACAAGTGGGGAACTAAAGGAGTAATTCGTTTTGAAGTGTTTGTTGTTGTTGAAAGATTGCATCTATGTCAATTCTCCTGTAAGGCTTCTTTCCGTTGTGACCTTCCAAACATATTGTCATGTGATATCAATCGATTCAATATTTTTTTTCCTGTATGTTTAAATTTAGGTATTGTAAGGTTGTTTTTTTTTATTTTCGGAAAATATATAATTATTTATTTTCTGAAATCAGGACAGAAAACATTTTTTTGCCAAAACTTGAAATAACTAAGTAGTGTGTAGTGAAATAGAAACAAATATGTGCGAGACCATATTAATTTTACATTGTAAAAAAGGCTTTAATTGTGCAATTACTTTAAATTTGTATATATTTAAATATATATATATAAAGATTTTAATTATAATGCCTGGGGTTAAAAGTACTGATGAAAAATTTTAAATAATTCTAAGTATTTCTTTTTTCTTGCTTATGTTGTAAATTTAAATCTTAGTTTTGAGAAGTAATGAACGGTATGTGAAAGACAATTAGGGTTTTCAAAAGTATAAGTGGGGAAAAAAAGTTTGCTTATATTTTGATTAGGTAGTGGAGTAGAATTATATCGATACTCAAAATTTAACTTAAACAATCTAGTCAGGTTAGTTTACTAGAAAAAAATTTGCCTTGATTTAAAAAATGAATTAGTCATTACACCAATAAACCCAATGAAAAAAATCTAAGAGACTGTTGTGAAAGTTTAGGTGTATCTTTTGAAGTACAAGTTTTTAATTTTTGTGTACCTTTACAAGTTTAATTGCAAATATAACTTATCATCAGTATTTTGATCATAATTACAGGAGACGTTATGTTTTTAATCTAAAAGCTGTTATATACACAATGTCTTTGTTATTTATTCTACCTGCGATTCGAACGAAAATGCTTTGGTGTGGTGGGGTAGTTTGAAGAAGGGAGTGCCAGCTCAAGTATCATCTTCATCACTTGACCGTGGTTCAAAATTACGTGGTCCATCTCCAATAGACCTTGTGTTGGCTTATAGAGAGAGAGAGAGAGTGCAACGTCAATACTTATATATATACTTTAGGTGAATTAAAATGCAGTGGCTACCAAGGAAGAGTAACGGAGAGTAGCATAAAATGATTTTCTGATATTTAAGAATATTTATTGCACAATTTGTAAATGCTAGCATTTTATTTGCATTTTTTTATAAAATATTTAAGATATCAAATTAGAAATTCGCTTATTTTCGTAAGGGATTAATCTCTATAGGAAGTTTTCCTTCGTCAAATGTATGTTTTATTATTTGTATTCATTTTTTTCCATTTGAAGCTTTCCATTAAAAAATTTATTTATATATACTCTACTTGTGTGAGCGAGACAAATGATTAGAGTATTACAGAGGTTAAAATAGATCATTCTGAAATGTTGGAAACAATATATATTTGTGACGTATTTGTTTGTAAAATTTATTGGATAATTCCGGATGTGTTAAACATTATTTCACGTACATTTCTACGGAGTTTTCAGAAATCTTGTGAATTTGGTTTCTTTTTTATAAAAAAATTATTCGATTTATATCATAACAAACCAAATTCAGTTTGAATACATTGACTCCGATTCTATCAGCGTGCCTGAATATGTAGTTACGATGTTATTTTCTTCTAAGATAAACTTAATAAAAATACCATTATGAAATATTCACAAGATATCTCACATAGGTCAGTCTCGCATGACAACTATTTCTTCGAGTTCCTGTAAAAATAACAATTTTCCATACAAAATATTTCCGTTTATCAGTGGTTCTGCAAATGCGGCGACTAGTGTCAATAAAACACGGATTCTATTAAATGCGCGCGTGGAACACCTTTGATCTTATTGTTGGAACTTGGGTTCGTATTATTTTTCTTTTAAGTTCGAACTAGAGAGACAGTTAATCTTTTGGTATAGAATGCGCGCTACCAGTCTTCTTACCACAGTAATTAACCCGTTAGATATTGTTCCACATGTCGACCTTAAAGTTACGGTATTGAAGCACTTCTAATTATCTACCGGATCGTTGCTTGGAGGACAAAGTGTGCCCTCACCCGTAACGGATTCTGTTTTTGAATGGGGCTTTTTTTTACTGCATCTCTTGGAAATTGCCTGTTAATTCGGGGAATGCTTTTCGAGTGCTTTTGTTGCTGCATATCATTTGTGAAGAATAGCGCAATGGTGACTGAACGTTAGGTGACTGATATTGGTAATAAATACATTTTTGGCTGCACACTATCATTTTCGTCTCGATAGATTTTACCGTGGACTTTTTTATGTTACAACTGGGATATGATATGGATCATATCAATTTTATCTATTTATGTTTTGCAATACTAGCGTAACGGAATTTTTTTGGAGCGAAATTTTGACTGCATTGAGTAGATTTTAGAATGTTTATTTCATGAACTTATGCTTATTGTGATCAAGATTTGTTCTAAAAATAATGAAATATGCATATATATTGATTGCATTGGATGTTGTCTTCCTATTTAGTTTATTCCTATTCTTAAAATTATTTTTCCATATTGATTTTTAATCCGTTGAATCAATATTTTGATCATTTGCGTAATATACAGAATAACTTCCCTTTGTACATTATGCAGCAGTTGGGCAACGGGGCATGGATTCAATGTTTGCGTGGAAGGTTTGACAGGAATATTTGATCATGAAAACAACAAATCACCGTGCAATTTGTGAAGGTTTCGAGATTGAGGGTCTTATTATCTGTGTTGTGCCGATCCAGATGTTCCCATAGATTTTCGCAGGAATTCCCACATGGAGAATTTGGCGGCTACGGTAATAAGCGAAAGTCGTGCTCATGTTCCTCGAACCATTCACAGACAGTCTAGGTATGTGGCACTACCTTGTTGAAAGATCCCATCTTTCACGGGATACTCCGTTGCCATGACGGGGTGTACTTGATCAGCTACGATCGATATGTATGGTTTTAAGAGTATATTCCAGTGGAATTAATGGATCTGAAAAAAACATGTCAAAAAGACACCCCCCTGACCATTAAACTGCACCTTCCACCTAGTCGTTCGTGAAAATTTATTTTCTGCTGTCTCTCGGTGAATACGTCAGTGCCCATTTACCCGATGCAGTAGGAAACGACACTCATCTGAAGAGGCAATCTTTACCATTCTTCTACAGTCCAATATCTGTACTGCAATACAAATTTGAGACGCTTCTTAACTATAAACGCTTGTAAATAAGGGGACTGTAATCAGATGTCGGCTATGGAGGCTAATTCGTGATAACGTCCGTTGCATTTCGATTGCTTTCTTGAGCATTGCTGATTCATTTAAGCCTTAAATTTTAAGGTATCAATATGTGGACGGAACCTCGTTGATCAGTCTTTATCAGATGTATATATGCTGACCTCTCATAATAAAGATTGCCCGTAATGCCTTACAGTTTTCGTGCCAGGACTGTCATTTTCCATGTATACAGACGCTGTGGGATAATTTCACGAAAGCGGCAGTTTCGAAAATGGTTCGGTCCTGTGTTCGATAATCGATGGTCATGCATTTTTCAAAGTCTATAAGGTATCCGACTACGTTCGGAACCGTGATTTTGCAAAAGCGTATAAATGGATAAAATTTATGAGATTTAGTGTCACTTAGATTAAAAAATGTATATGAAATTGTTTTAAGAATAGTATTACAGAAAAAAATTATTTTACAATATTTTGACAAAAAATAAACAGAATGAACCATTTTCAAAATATTCTCCTTTTGTGAAAAATGCTTCTATTATAATAATATTTTGCCTGTACATAGCTCAGACCTCTGTACAGAGGCTCAACTAGAATTTTTGAAATATATAACTTAGAAGTGGGTTTATCCATGTTTTACGACAATACAAGGGAGAAATTTTAAGAAAAAAACGCCGATAATTATTTCAATTGGTTGTAATTCTGAAAATAATGTGAATTTTTTCAAAAATCCTAGTTGAGCCTCTGTACAGAGGTCTGAGCTATATACAGGCAAAATATTATTGTAATAGAAGCATTTTTCACAAAAGGAGAACATTTTGAAAAAAGGTTATTCTCTAAATTAATTTTCTGCCGAAATATTGTATTTAAATAATTTTTTTTTGTCAAAATGTCCTTAAAACAATTTTATACATGTATTCTAATCTAAGTGACACTAAATATCATGAAAATTATCCATTTATGCGCCTTTTTTAAATCACGGTTCCGAACGTAGTCGGATACCTTAAATCGCGTAATTTACCCATTATGGCATCTTTTGCATTGTATTCTGTTTCAATCTTTATATATGTTTCAGAAAACTAATTTGTCCGTCTTACTTATAATTGACCTCAACTATGAATATGTTGATCTTCGTGGTGGTCATAAAATTATGATTCGACTTTACATAATTTGTATGTGTTTGGACTTTGTAGCTCAGAAATGGAAAGGCTCAAATGTACAAAATTTGGTACGCCGGCAGTATGGATAATGATAGTGTACATCCCGAAATGATTTATTAAAATTCGCTTTAGATTTTTTTTTTAAAAAAATTCATTGTGTCAAAGCGTTTTTGAGCATATTTGGGCCGTGGCGTAGCTTGGGCTTTCGCCGCCTTGGGCCAACTGGACATTTGTCGCCTCTCTATTTTGATTATTAGTCAAGAAAATTAGTAAAAGTAAAAAAAAAAGCAGCTTTAAATTTTTTTTTTTATTGATTAAAACTGCACTTTTCGTGTGTTTTTTTTTCATAACAAAATATTTTATACAATATCAATATGTATGTCATGTTCAATTGCCAGAATAGCTAAATTTTTTTGCCTTAACGTGGACATAGTCGATCTGAGATAATTTTTGATTAATTTTAGCTTAGAGAAGCTTCTCTCGCAACTGGCATTACTGATGGCAGATGTTAAAAAGAATTCTCAACATTATGACAATGTTTGTTAAGCCATCTTCAGGTTTGGATTGAATAATATATTTTAATAAACCCAGAGAGAGAGAGCCGGATCTAATGAGTTCTTTTTTACAGCCTGGGTCGGTTGCAGCTACGAAAGCTTGTAAATGTACGCGCTCAAGTTGGAATTCTTCTTTATTAATGTCTTGAGGAGCTTGATTTAAGTTAAGTTCGTCCATGCTTAATATCACTTCAAACCTTAAAAAAGCATATTTCTGCGCTAGATTCTGCAACTGTTAGAATCTTTCTCGAATTTTCAGCAGTTACTTTGTCTATTGAAGAAAACATTATTCGCCTCAAGTCATCTTCGTACGATAACTGAACATCTTTACTTCCGTCGCCAAATATATGCTTCCTTATTCGTCTTGGGGGTTCAAAAGAAATTTCAAGTTCTTCACATAAGCCTTTAGCATATATTAAAGCGTCATACACGAATTTCTCTCGTTTTGATTCTAATACGATCTGTAAAGCACGTATTTTTGGAGCACATTGATGGATATTTAGTCCCTCTGTTTGCAAATAATTTTGAGCATCATTGACTTCACACAGTACCAGTTGCCAGAAGCATAAGTAACATAAAAACGAATGCGATTGCGTAGCGACTAATAAACTTCCTGCATCTGTGCATGTATTAAAGTTTTTTCCTTCAGTTTCGTCGCGTGGGCGCGATTTGGAGTGTGAAATATTTTTTGAATTTAAATATTGCGGTACTTTCCGCCACCCTGGGCCATGGCCCCCTCTGCACCCCCCACGCTACGCCATTGTATTTGGACAACCTAGCTTTCGAAAGAACATCGGGGATTACGATTTTTGCACTATCTGAGAGAGCCAAATTTTTTTTAAGCCTTATTCCTATCTGGTTCGTAGCCGATTAAAACAAATGTTTGAAAGTAATGTAAATAAGCACCGACTTTTGATTTTTAAAAATTTTTAGAACATTCTATTCAGACGACGAATTACTGGATTCCTATTGTTTACATTACGAACATTTGGCTCTCTTTCGAAAAATATTAATTATTGGATTTCATACAATTTTTTAACTGCACAATCAATAAGAAAATTTTTGCTCTGAGAAAAGTTCTGCACATATTACGCCACATGATATTTTATCTTTGCTGTTTAATTAATTTATTAGCTAATTTTCTCCTTTTTCCAATCAAACATCCCTCAATAAATATATATTCAAACTAGCTGGTATACCCGTTCTTCGCACGGGTGAATTGAAAAATTTAACAATAAAGATTGAAGGCTTTAATGAGTTAATTTTAAGTTAAATGCAAATTTAAAAAAAAGCTTTTGCATATCTCAGCTGAACAAAAAATATATTTGTTAAATTTTAAGTCTGTAGGTCTAATAGCTGATAAAAGGATTTTATTTTTATTTTTATGTATAACGTTCCCCTGGATCCCTTGTGGGTTGATTTTTGAAAACATCCGAAGCTGCTCAGAAAAAGTAACATAATGTTACAATTTTTGTGTAATGAATGCTTAAAATAGTGTAAATAATATATATCTGGATGTGTAATACGTTAATATTACTTTCTGTTGTATATATTTCATGTTAAAATTGTAATATTCGCAAGCAACGCCATTCCTTATATTACGATGGCGATTCGATGGAAACATAGCGAGCTGTTGGCGATAGAGCCAAGTTGGCATCATTTTTTGGCGACCTTGTTGGCAACTTGGTGATTGATTGAACGGTGCAGAAGTTGATATGCTGTAGCGCCACCTGTTGGGGAGCTTGAACAAAGAGGATGGCACAAAAACCTTCTCTACAAAAAAATACATCTACTTGATCAGTTTTTCAAAGACCGTTGAATATTCATAGTTCCCTTTAATCTAGATTTTTCAGTTAAACTTGGAATTAATATTTTTCAATTGCTTAAGATAAAATACTGTTATAATCAACTGCGTTGTAGGAAATTATTATTAACAGGATTCTGGTTTAAAGTGGGAAAATAAAAAAAAATAATAAGTTCTACACCTAATGTTTGGAAAATTAAAAATTTATAATGGAGCACAAGCAGCTTGAATTTTGCAAGTATTCTGACTCCTATTTCTTTATGGTAATAATTTTGTCTGATTACTTGGGAATTCTTATTTTGTTACCCGTCATTTACGAATCATTAGCATTAGTGGCCTGAGAATATGGAAAAAGGCTGTAATTATTTATGGCAGGTGCATGTGGCAACGTTTTTCTTGTCTACAGCTTAATGAATATTCTAGATAAAAAATGCTAACTGCCTACTGTCTGAAATTTTTTAAAAAAGAATGTGCTGCTTTTCATAATTGTAAAAAGTGTCGATTTTGTAGTTTTTTCACAATACCATTAAAATATTAATGAAAAGACTAGTAAGTTTTCTTTTGTAAATCGAGGAATTTAACAAAGTGAAAAAAAGGGAGAATATTATATAAACCATTTATTTATTAATTATTGACTTTGTAATGTCGAATCTGATAAAGAATTACGAATACGATATTTGATCTTTACAATTTGTATATTACGCCAAAAAATGAGACCTAGTTGTTACGGAAAATACATTGCAGTATAAAACACGAGGGCTACTAGCGACGGGCATCGTAATTTTGAGCCTCAGTCAAGCGACGAGGATGACGCCTGAGCTGGCACCCCAGAACTCTTTAACTCGACAGATTTAACCGTGCATCATCCTCTCTACACAGCGGGTTTTCAGAGGTACCAGGACTCGAACCCCTAACATGACCATGAGTTCGTGACCATAACAGCTAAATTGTCGCGGCCACTTTCTAAACTTTGAATCTGAAGAGAGTTTTGAATTCTATAATTAATTTCTGTTCATTCTATGCGAATTTTAAAAGTTAAAATCATGCTTGTTTTATTTAATTACCAACATGATTAACTAAATTATTAATCGCGGGATGTTTCATGCGATTTATTCAGTTCTTACAAGTTCACACTTCCTATATATATATATATATATATATATATATATATATATATATATATATCTTCAAACCCCAAACGTTAATAAAATATTTTTTTTCTTCCACCAAGTTAAATAATTTTTTCTAAACTTGTAGGGGTGACATTTTATTTAAACCCTTTTTCAAATATTAATTAATTTTTATTTAATTAATGAATAAATAGATAAATAGTAAAAAACAAAAAGAATAGTCCGAAGTTAATAGAAAGGGAAACGTTCGTTGTGTTCCTTTGAATGGGACTTCAAATCCAAAGGGGGTTGAATCCCACCTGGGGAAAGGGCCCAATTTCTAGAATGGGTTTCTTTTTTCGATACATTTTTTTTTTAATAATTAAATTTAATTAATGAATAAATATAAAAAAAAAAAATAATCCAACACCAACTGGGAAAAGGGGAAAAGTTTTTTATTTTGCCATTTTAAAATTGTAAAATTGATATGCATATTTATATTTAATTTTAATTTTTAATAAAAAGTAACTAAAATAAAAATTTCTTTTTTTGACCTAAGTAAGAATTGACTTAATTTTTTTTTTTTATTACTTGTTTTTGTTTTGAAAAAAGACTCCACTTTTCATTCTTTGATAGTTCCAGCTTTGTTTTTATATAAAAGTTTTTGATTTTAAATAACGTCTAATTATTATTTTTCCCAAAACGTTGTTTTTAATTTTCACAACTTAGAAGATGTATGCTCATTTGGCGCTTTTTCAAAAAGAACCCAACATTCCTCTGTCTATCCCCCTCCTTTTTTTTTTTCAAAAATGTGCTTTTCTTGAAAATACATCATCATCAGCTTAGTAGAATACCCAGAAGTTTATATAAATCAGAATGCATACTATGATAAGCAGCTTGTCACAGTCGAAAGGACAGGGAACTGTATCAATGTAATCCTTTCACTAAAGGGTTTGCATTCCAAAAAAATATGCCTTGTAGAGTCTTTATTGAAGCTTTACCCCGTATTGTAGGTAACATATCATCGTAAGAGCAGTTTTAAAAATAAGAGACTAGGAAAATTTCCCGCCTTTTTTTTAATGCTTTGTTTCCCAAAAAAAAAAAAAAAGGTTTTTATTTATTTTTGTTTTATTTCTATTCAGTGGCTTGGGTGTGCGTATGTCGCCACATTTGGGCCCCTGAGTTTTTAGTTGTTTAAAGAGGGTGCTTTTAAAAAAATTTTTTTCTTCGGGGAAAAATTTCCGGGTTTTTTTCTTCACCAGATTTTTCAGGAACATCTTGGTATCTTATATAAGTGTGACTCATATTACAAATTTTAATAGAAAACAGGGAAAAAAAAACGCATTTCGATAAGGGTTTTATAAAAAATTGTACATTCATATATCTAAATAAAATGATGAAAGTTTTTTTTTTTTTTGGCCCAAAGAATCTTTTTTTTTTATTGCTTTAAATTTATAATTTTAAAAACTATATTGTTTTTATTTAAAAAGTCATTGATGAAAGGGAAGATATACCCCCCCCATTTTTACAAAGTTTTTTAAACCTCAAAAGAGCCCCCGTAACCCCGGGGTTAAGTAAAGGGAGATAAAAAAAACGGGGTCTGATAAGGGGAAGTAGGGGAAGAAACCCCCAAAAAAAGGGAATTGTAATGACGTTAATATAGAAATAAACAAACACATACCAGGAGGTGCTGAGAGCGAGGGGGGAAGGGGGAATTTTCCATGACAATATGTTATGCATTCAAAAAGCCCCAACCCCCCAAAATGGAGGGGGGGAAAAACCTGTCTGAAAATAAAAAAGAAGTGAAAAATTTGGGAAAAAGGGAATTTTAATGACATTATTTAGCAATCCCCACATCGACTTGCACACTACCCAAACGGAAGCCTGCGCCGGAAGGAAAGGGGAAAAATTAACATGGAATTGTTATACACTGGAAAAACCCCCTGCAACGCCGGGCAAAGGGAGGGGAAAGGGATAAAAAAGGAATATTAAAAAAAATATTGAAAGTGCGGATTTTTTTAATGTGAAGGGAAGGGAAAATTTATAAAAGTAAAGAAACAATGCCGGCCCATGCAGCTAGTATCTAAATAAATTTTTTCAACTTAAATTAATTTTTAAAAAAAAATGTTTATCAGCTTTTTTGTGACATATCGATATTATCAATAATTTATTGAAGTAATACGTGAAATAACTAATAAGGCTGTTAAAATATTACAAATTTTGTTTAAATTCAATCGAAACTTTTGTTTGAATAAATACATTTTAATGTGATAGGTTAAAATTAGAATTCAATATCTTTTGAACGGTATGCGAAGTTTTAAATCTCTTTGCTGGTAATGACATGAAATGGAATTACATGCATTTTAATAGATAAATAATCCTACTATAGAGAAGTTTTTTTTTTTGTCATTGATCCGCATTCAAAAAATTAAAAGTACCGAGAAATATATTTTCAGATAGTTTTGTGTTATTTTAAATGCTTTATTTGAATATTTTATGAATGAGAGTATATTATGTCATAAAATCGGACAGTTATTTCAATGATGTTCAGTAAAACTTAATTGACTTAACTTTAAACTTAAGACTTAAAATAAACTTAATAAATAAACTTAAAAAGCTTTTTATGTGGCATTATATTGTACTAGTCGTTCCCCGCCCGCTTTGTTGGGTATTTCCTGATGATGTGTGAATATATACCGAGATTTTATGTGTATAAAGTATATTAATATCTGAATACTAGCATCAAACGTTCAAAAGATAAAAACTTTTTCTAATAACCCCACTTTTGATTTAAAAGGACAGGATTTTTGGTTTTAATTTTGGGAAGAAGGATTTTTTTTTACGCTGCTTAACTTTTTCTCCCAAAATGGATTTCCGTAAAATCCCTTTTTATATAGTGGATCTCTACTCGACAAAATAAACATGCTTGTCAAATTTTAAGTCTAACAAGGAGAGTGAAAGATCTTAGGGCCACGAATTTAGTTGAAATTTTGTTTTGGTAGATTTATTTTCCCCCTGTTGATGAAGATTTTTGGGATGGGGCCCACTCAAAAATTTTTTTAGATTTTTAAAAAATTTAAAAGATGCAATTCCCCTGTTAATTGAGTTCTGTAGCAAACGATGACATGTAAGGGGTTTAAGGGCAGCAAAAGGTTTTCGGTTTCCCCCCTTTGTCGTTAGGCCCCGAGTCCGTGGAGGGTGAATAACTTTTTTTTAATTGTATGTCTATTTTTACACAAAAAGATACATAATGGTGTTTAAATAAATTTGGGAAAATGAGAGAAATGTTTTTTAATGGGGCTAGCCCCCTTTAAAAGAGTTTTTTCATTATCTTGTAAAAAGTACAGAATAATATTTATTAAAAAAAAACAAAAAAGATTTTGCAAGAAAGGAAAAAACCCCCTTTAACTGCTAGTTAATCGGCCCCGAGAAAAATAAATTGTAAAAAGGAAACAATAAATCAAACATTTATCAGATTAACAAAATTTTTTATAAAAATAGGGCCCAGTTTTACCCTCATTGTGGTCCTTACAGTGGTAAAATTTTCAAAAAGAAAATGTTTAATTTTCGAAAACCATCCCGCGCATGGGGAATTATGCAGTATTACCCAATGTAATCGTTTGTTGCAGAACTGCCCTTTAAGGGAGTGAAGGGGGCATTTTTTTTAATTGCAAATATCAAAAAAAATATTGTGTAGTAGCCCTATAACCATATATTTTCATAACGGGGAAACCAATTCACCATCCTAAAAAAATTTGAGTTTTAAACCCGTGACCCGCAAGATTTTTGCACCCCCCCTTGGGGGAAAATTTTAAATTATTCAAAAGGGAAGTTTTGTTTGTCAGTATGCCTCGTAATTCCCCTTGAAAGTCGATTTCTGTAAGCCCCCGTTCTTAGCCGATCTCTACTCAACAAAAGAAACGTATCAAATTTCAGATCCCTAGGGCTAATAGTTCAAAATCTGGAAATTTTGTTATCTATAAAGTTCTCTGAACTCCTCGCAACCCCTCTTAGACATGAATGAACGCAAAATCCGTTCTTAGCGGGTCTCTAATTAACGAAACAAACACGTGCCAAATTCATTTTTTTGGGGTGGTCTGATGGTTCAACGAGGGGAATTTTTTTATCAAAAACGCCCCAAATTTTTCCCCTCAACCCCCCTTTTTGAGGGTCGATTTTTCAACCCCCTTTTTTAGCGGATTTCTACTCCATGAAAGGGAAAACATGCCCCCCAAAATTTTCCCCCAAAGTCTTAAAATTCCCAAAAATTTCCCGGGATATATTGATGAGTGAATGAATCTCTTTTTTTCCTTGTAAAAAATTTTCCAAGGGTTTTTCTTTACAAAATGCCCCTTATCCTTTTAAAATTTAAATTTCATTTTAAATTAAAACAATAATTCTACTGCTAAAATAGCATTAATATAAAAAGATGTGTGTGGGGAGGGGTGAGTCGCACCCCGTTCAGCTACACGGGGGGTTTTTTGGGGACGGACCACGTAATTTTGGGAAATAGGGGCAATGACGTGGACGACACCTGAGCTGGCACCCCCCTCTCCTAACCCACCACACCACACCAACGGGAGGACGTTTCAGCTCCGGAAAAAATGTAGTGGTATCGATACCCCACAAAAATTTTTTCCCTTTTTGTGGTACTTTTTCCCCGGGAATTTCCGTGAACCCAAAACCTGGGTACAATGGGTACCTATACCACTCGGGCGGCCAATATAAAAAGATATGCTCGATTTAAAAATTATAATAGGGCTAAGATTCCGAATTATATACTACCCTTCGCTTTGATGAGGATCTCATTTTGCATAATCTTTCATTATACCTTTAAAGCAAACAGTAAAATCAATTAAAAATGAATTTTTCACACTCAATGAAGGCAGTAAGTATTTGTATGTTCAAAAAGTGGCCTAAAATCTATATTCATGAAGAAATCTTCTTAGTAATAATGTCACGAATAGCAGTGCCCTGATTCAAACGTATAAGGAATTTTTAAAAGAATCTGATGTTTCCCCAATTTTTTTTGAAAATTTTTAAAATTTGATAAATTAAAAAATCAGGGGAAAGTGGAGTAAATTTTGTTTATTTTATACATTACATGATTATTTTGTAACGGTGCATGAACTTCAAAAATGTCTTCTTTTAGAATATATGCTACGCGTTTAAAATACCTGAAGAAGTTTTCTTTTTCTTTTCGTGATTTAAAAAAATTGCGATTTTTTTTAAAATTTTTTGGGCGAAAAATGATCTGAGGTGGAAAATGTATTAAATTATGTAAAAAAAAAAAAAAAAAAAAAAAAATACTGCAGACTATTGGACCATTTTGTGTAAATATTTTACTGAAACTTTTTCACAGAACTAATCAATCACTCACGATTTTTAGGACAAAGCAGACGAACTTTGGAAAAAAATATATATATATATATATTTTGGTTCGAAATTCTTTTTAGATGACCAGATACGGAACTGAATTTATTTCTTAACATTTTATGGTATTTTAATAAGTTTTTATTGAAGAACCCGAATGGATTTTGATGTCTGTCTAATTTTTAAAAAAATATTTTTTCCCCCAAAAAATTGTACTATATACAACGCAGAATTTTCTTTTATAGTGTTAATGTTATATTTATTCAAGTATTTTTAGGTGAAATTATTTTTTTAAAAAAATAGGAATATATATACTTTTGACAAAATGCGAATATTTTAAAAAAAAAATTTTTCCACATAGTATATTTCTTGAATATAAAGGGGGGTTGGGGGTAAAGACCTTCAATATATATATGAAAATTTATCGTTAAACTTAATCGTCTGATTAGAGTCGGATATATCTTATAACTAAATAAATTGAAAATAAGTATCCACTTTCACATTTTTTATTTCACCCTTTTATATTTTTGTTGAAATTGTATGACCTTATATAGGCATAAAAACTTTAGCTTAGATCTTCAATTTATATTTATTTTTTAAATTTATTTTAAAATTTTCATGCATGTTTTTAAGTTTTGAATTCTAATAGTTCAGTTATCTATTTCGTTGTCGCTCAAAATCACAAACTTCGTGGGCCAGCGACATTCAAGTCGAGCCTCAGATTTTAGTTTTAATTCCACCAAAAACCTACCGAACAGTATAAATTAAGTTGAGCTTTAAAAATTCTAACTTCTTTGTCTGTGGCTTAAAATTACTAAGTACATCGCTGGTAATCTTCATATAGCTCAAATGGCTACATTAATTCAAACTCCATGTTCTGCCAGAAATATTAGAACAATTTTACTGTCTCTTTAAATGAAGGCCGCCGTAGCCTAGTGGTCATGGTCACACATTGGTGACCACCGTGTCATGAGTTCGAGTCCTTCCTAGTGCCACTGAAGACCCGCCTTGTAGAGAGGCCGTGGCGCGTTAAATCTATCGAGGCTCAGAGTTCTCCTGTTGACCTGGTGTGGAAGTTAGGAGAGGGGTCCCAGCTCAGGTGTCGTCCTCAAAATTACGAGGTCCATCGCCAATAGCCCACGTGTTGCTTTATAGTGCGACGTTAAATAAACGCTCAGTTCACTTAATCTTTTTAAAAAGAAGATTCCGCCCATCCGGTATAGTGGCTAGCGACTTATATGCCGTAGAGCCTGGGTTCGCATCCCGGAGAAGGCATGGATGTTTGTAAATGTATAGTGCCTTCTCGTCATGGGGGTTACTATAAATAGCCGTCGAGCCACAAGTCCTCTCGTGAGGTTGGTGGAAGGGGATGAGAGGTGGGAGGCCTCTGACCACTCCCTGGGTGTCCTCCCTCAAAATTGGGGTGGAAAAATGGGCCAAATCGTACTGTCACCTGTATGGTGTCCCAAGCTACGGCTAACGAAGGCGTCACTTAGCCCTTTACCGTGATGAATTTCGTGGGCCTCAATCTGACCTTTGCCAATCAGGTGGCACTAAGAACAACAACAAAAATAAGAAAAAGACTTATTTCTACTATAATCTTCTCTATTTTAAGTTTCTTATCACAAGTAGACATCTTTGAGCGATTTTTTTTTCTTAATTCTTAGGGATTTTTTTTTTTTTTTAAAAAAACTTTTGAAAGTTGTTTTTACTGTAGTTTATAAAAATGTTTCTCAATTGTGTCTCAGTTTACATATTTTTAAAATTGCATTTTATTCTTTTGAAGAGCAAAAACATTAGAAAGTCAGAATGGGAAGCCCGGAAATTTTATTTAAAAAAAAAAAAAAAAATTAAAGACGAGTTTTATTTGGATGTTGCTCTTGCATCATCGACCGCATCTAGAAATAATTGTTTTATAGCATTCGAACTAGTGTTTCCGTTGTTGTTGCATTTGTTGCTTTAAATATATTGAGTACTCATAGCAACAGGGTTGTGAGAAAAGAGAGACAAAGGGTTGCTATCCTAGCAAAATTTAGATTTTTGGAATGGCTTTTATAAAAAAAAAGATGTTTGTGGTTGGGCGATACACGCAATACGAGTTGCAAACAATGCTCAGACATACTGGTAATGTCACGCATTGCAACTTAATGATTTTCTAGTTTTAGTGAATGCTCAAAAGCTTTAAAAACCGAATTAAAGTATCATTCTTTGAGATGAAGAATGGTATATATTTATATTAAAATTGATGTGACTGCCATGCATTTAATTCATCAACAAGTACACAAGTTTCATTCTAAGAAATTAATATTCTAAAATAAATTTAGGTTTGAAATGCCGGATGTTACGCAAGTTTATCTCGTTAAAATTTTTTACTATCTCAATAAAATAATTCTTCGCATTTATGTTTCAGTTCATAATAAGCATTTGATTAACTTTGTCTGGCACGAAATTAATTATATTTCGACTGACGTTTTACAAAAAGTTTTAAAATAGGATATATATACTGAACGAAACGAAGTCCGTCGCCAATAGCCCTTGTAAAGGATCTATAGTGTGGCGGTAATAAACTCTCACTCTTCAGCATCTTCCAGGACCAGTGGCGCAC
>BMAV01011953.1:570094-588805 GCA_019973955.1 Trichonephila inaurata madagascariensis | reverse complement strand
CCAAAGCCCTTGATTTTTTTCCCGATTGATTATATTTCTAAGTATATAGTACGTAAAATTTAATTAAATATTTGTTATTAATGATTAATTTTATTAATTAATTAATTATTAATCAACAAAATCGAAAGGAGCATGATACAAGAATGGTGAACTTTCGGCCCCGGACTTCCCCCCCTTGAAAATTTTTTGTGTGCGCTACTGGTATGGACTATTGTATCTGTTATCTAATGAAAAGAGTTTTGTCTAAATGCAAACTTACTATTAAAAGAGGAACGTGTGGAAGGTTTACTATTGGAAATTTTGTGAAAGGCCATTTTGTACTTTTTGTAAACCACTAACCGTATTAAGAGTCCGTTCTTCGCACGGGTTAATTTTTTAAAAATAAAAAAATATCATTCTTGATATAATAACTGAATTATAAGGAGAGTAAAAACCCGGTACAAAATAATGTTTTGAAGAATGTAAAATACTTTTTAATGAGTGCATTTATTATTTAGCTATGCCCAGTAGCTGAGTGCTAATGTATCGCGCTTCCATGCTACAGGTCCGGGATTCTAATTTCGGGCTGGGCAAAGCCTAGTCAGCCTTTCATCCTTTCGGTGAGTCGATAAATGAGTATCAGGTTTGCTTGGGAACTAAACACTGGAGGTTTCACGTCAGACTAACCACCTGACCTGAACATCTGCTCGTGCACCTCAGGACCCAAGGTCACGTTATACTGAGGTGGGTACAGCTAGCCTTGACCCTCATGGGCCTCTGTTGCTCCACTGAGTTTGAGAGAGAGCACATTATTTATCTATAATGCCCCTTAAGGCCTCGCGACGCCCCTTGGAGGTCGTTTCGCAAACCCTCTTTTGTAGTGGATCACTACTTCATAAAAGGAACGTGGCTACAAAATTTCAGTCCTGTATGTCTAATAGTTCAAAAACAGGAATATTTATCTGTAACGCCCTTTAAGCCCTTGCAATCCCTCTTGAGTTGATTTTCGCAAAACCCCTTTTGAGCGTATCCATGTCGCAGGAAAATGACAAAATTAGGAATTTCATGAAATCCCTAAGGGATAGGATCAATTGACGGGAGATGTTAAAATAACGCGTCTCTTCAAGGTCATCTCCATGATGAAAGTAAGTGATTTTATGAAACTCTGAACTGTTTCAGTGAAGTGATGAAATGAACTAGTCAGGATTTTTGCATTGGCGAAATGCTGTCCAGAGGGGAGGAGATACCTGGGGGGGAGGGAGGGTCAAGGCCTTGCACTTCCTAACCATACAGGTAGTACTATCGATCCCTTAAATATCAACCCCATATCTTAAAAAAAAAACATGGCACCATAGGATTAACATAGGGATTGATATTTTAGTCTGTAAACAACCGAGAGAAAAGATGTTACACATAAAAAAAATAGCAGCCTAATTTTCTAATTATTTGTTAATTAGTTTCGAATAAATAATTTGTATTTCATTGACTATTGTTGTATTACTTACTTATACGTTTAATAATACGCCATATTTGTGTTAAATACGCACTTTTAAACTTGACAGTATTATTTCATCATTTCACTCAAACATGTCAAGGATTTGTTCAAATCCCTTACTTTTATCAGGGAAATGACATTAAAGAGACGTCATTTTAACACCTCCCGTCAATTGATCATCTCTCTTAGGGATTTGATGAAATTCCTAATTCCATCATTTTTCTGCGACATCTATACTTCATGAAATGAAGGCGCATGCTAAAAGTCTGGATGGAAATCCCGTTTCCTTTATGAATAAGGGATGAGGCAGAATGTTCTCATTTTGGCTTGGTGTGTGTTATGGAAGTTTGGAAAATAAGGAGCTAGCCAGGGACGTTTTAAAGCATAGGCCTGGCCCCAAGGCCTCTCCCTCGGTGGGGACCTCGTTTCGTTTTCGACTCTGTCTTAACAAGATCATAATCCGGATAATTTTAATGGTTCCCGGGCATATTCTCTGAAAAAATGGGAAATTCTTCAACTGCATGTTAGCTGGCAAAAGTGGCCAGACTATTATTATATTATGGCCATTGTCCATGTCTAGGCCGTTGCCTAATACCTTAAACTAGGGGTGGGCAAACTTTTCCAGAGTACGGTCTACTTCTAATTTTTTCAGGGTGTTGCGGTCCACCCAGTGGCCTACCGTACACCCCCGCATCGCGAGGGGCCCAAGATTCTAGGGGCCTAAAGCCTGACTGACGCGAAATACGCAATCCTTTATAAGATCCGTCTTTGGGTCCCAAACCTGATTTTTCAGGGGGCATAAATGTTCTCTATTATGCCCTTATGGCGTAGGCGTGGTGAGTAAATAAAAAGATCTACACTATTTATTATAACGTAATAATAAATAAGGAATATGTATTTACCTACATAGCTACAATAAAATTAACTTACACTTTTAAGATCACGTTTAAAGCGAACGCAAGATTCAAACGTAATAATAATAATCACAAATATAATTATATCAGATGATGTATTTCTTACGAAACAATTCAAAGTACAAAAAATGTAACATTTTTATTTTGAGTTCGTCCCTACAGTTATAGTCAGTGGAAGACTTAGTCTGCATACTGTCAGCCAATCTCGAAAATTTCGGTATGTAATTACCAACTGCTAATTTTCAGTCGATCAC
Organism: Trichonephila inaurata madagascariensis; assembly: GCA_019973955.1. NCBI lineage: Eukaryota > Metazoa > Arthropoda > Arachnida > Araneae > Nephilidae > Trichonephila > Trichonephila inaurata. The sequence continues at coordinate 586,163 of BMAV01011953.1, read as the reverse complement.
CCCAAAATGTCTTGGCTATCCACCGGTCGACCGCGATCGACATAATGCCCACCCCGGCCTTAAACAATAATTCAACTCATTTAGTCGGTGGAGCCAGTTTGTGCCTAGGTTTGTGAGATTGTGAATCGTGCACATTTATTTGCTTCAAATTACCATTTGTATGAGTATTTGACAATACATGCTATATACTGTCTACTTTTAAAGATCACAGGCAAGTCTTAAAACGTCCCTGGAGCTAGCTAAGTGTCGTCCTCATCACACGATTGGGGTTCATACTTACGATATCAGTTGCCAATAGTTCACATGTTGCTTTATGGTACTGTAACGTCGTCAGTCATTCGTACACAAGAAAAAATTTTTACAGCCTCATTTTAAAAATTTTAAATAGTATTTAATAGATTCAAAAATATTCATTAAATAGGCCAAGGCCGGGCGGACAGTCTTTATCACTCGAGGTCAATCCCTAGCTTTTCCGGGCTCCAGTTTACTCCATGGCTCTATCTCTCCAAGTTTTCAGGTTTACTCTTCTCAGTTTTCTCTCCGTCCGTTTTTTTCCTTTTCCAAAATTCACCCCTTTTAAACACCAGGGGCGGGTCCACCACACGCCCCTCGTTTTCCTCATAGGCAGGTCAAAAAAGAAAAAGGTCTGCTCTCGTCTTCCTCATTGGCAGGTCAAAGAAAAAGGTCTGCCCTCGTCCCCGGGCCACTTTCGTCTCCCATTTGCCCGGCAAACACAAACGCATTACCCGTCCGTCTGGAATCCAAGGGCGCCATAACTCTCCTCTATTCATCTCACACCTGGGTCTCACAGCCCCACTCTCAATGCATCGACTTGCATACAGACCTCGCTTATTCAAGACTTTCATAAAGGAATGCCTATTGACACCGGCATTCCTTAGCCATTGTAGATTCCAGACCAGATGTCTGCGCTTGTCCGAGGCCAGACAACAAACAATGACCCCATGGCCACCTGCTCCTGTCATCCAACATCTGTTTGGGGATGAATGGATAGGGTGATTTCAGATGAATTGACAGGGTGGGGTTCACATCAATCTAAGACGTTACAGTACGATGTTAATAAAAAGTCAAGTTGAAAGAAATTGAACTAATTTGTTTATTTCCTTGGATGTATCATCTTTTATAAAAATATTCGTGTTTTTTTTTTTAAATTTTAGAACGTATCGTATTTGGAAAAATTGTAGATTTTATCTTGCAAATCTCGTTGGTGTAAAATTAAATTCAAATGTAATTAAATGAAAATTAATTTATGGATGCATTGTCACTCAAAAGAGAGAGAGAGAGAGAAGATATTTCGAAACACGATCCACATTTAAAAAATAATTTCAGTTTTTTGGAAACATTGAAATTATTAGGAAGGGGTAGGAATCTAAAACTTTCCCTACGAATAATAAATACACCAATAGTCATCTGTTTTGCATCTGTAGGTAATGCGCATATGTTTTTCCTGACACAGATATTATCTGTTAGATAAATATCTGTCTTTACATAGGTATCTGGAATCTGTCAACTTTATTCAAGATAAAGTTGACAGATTCCAGAATCTTTATGCATCTAAAACAAATCTTAAATAAAAATGAGATTTATATCCGTAAAGTATTATTTATTCATTGATAAAGATGTTGATTTAAAAAAATATTGTGAAGTTTCTGAGATTAAAACGAATATCGCTTAGTCTATCCTGTTTTAAATTTCTTTATAGTTTAAAATTGTATGAATTGACCAAATGTAGATTAAAATTAATTAATACATTTTAAATAAATTTCACTTTAAAAATATACTGTAGTTGTCTAAAAAAAGATATGTTTTTGCTGTTCTGCGTGAGATTGAGAAATGTGTATGAAACATGGCCAAGGTTCAGAGCTGTAATTTGGAACATCCGTTTTTTAAATTTTTAATTACTTCACCCAATTGTTCATCAAGTGCAAATTACTAATAATTGTTTATGCAGTATCTAATTTTCGTTAACTGTAGTTTCAGTTTATCATTTTTGCACATTATTTTGTCATGTGACAAAATTTAGTTATAATGAATACAAATAAAAGTAGATGTATTGCAAGTTTAAATTACAGTGTATTACAAGTATATTGCTTGTAATTACATCGAACATGAAGTGTATGAGTTTCAGAATTTCACGCTTAAGGTCCGACCAAATCCAAATATATCATGAGGTTGATATAGTAATATTCTTCTACATTATTAAATTTTTTGTATGTATATCTCTTTGTGATTTGTCAACTATGAGTTTATTTTAATTGGTGTTGTGTTTTTGAAACGTAATATTTTTTAGGTAATCATAACTCTTCATTAAACATCTGTCTTATACAGGCAGTAATAGTTGTGTTTTATTATCAGGTAAACCCGTTCCTCGCATGGGTGATTTGAAATGCATAACAAACGAGACGGATGGATAAAAAAATTAATGAGTTCAAAATTATATAAATTAATATTTTGAATAATTTTAACTGAATAGCAAACTAGAGACATAGACTTCACGGGAAGAATGATTTTTCGAATAAAATATAGCTTAGTCAAATAAATAAATATACCGTAAATTCCGTGTATAACGCGCACCTATACTTTCAAACTGCATTTTTTAATTTTTCGGTATATTCGCCGTATAACGCGCACCCCCTTTTTTAAGAAGAAATCTGAAATGTATGTATACAATGCTGTTATGTTTTTGAAGTCATTTATTCAAGATATTATCTCTGAGACTTGAAAAAATAATGTATTTTTAGAATTACATTTCTTCGTTCATAAGGTACATCATTTCTTTTAAATAAACATTTTTTCGATGTTTGTAAATGTCTAATTTTTTTTATATTTATCTCTTTTTTTTATTTTTAAAGCTGTCATTTTTATACCCGGCGTATAACTTGCGCACCCATAAATTTCGATCTTATTTTTTGTGTTAAAAGTGCGCGTTATACGCCGGATTTTATGGTAGTGAATTACCTGGTATTATCTGTCAGTCCATACATAAATATTATCTGTGAGTCTATTTTCAAAATATAATTTTTTTACACCACTTGGAAGACAATTTCTGTAAATTCCGTCCTTAGCGGATCTGTACTCAACAAAAGAAACATGCATACCAAATTTCAAGTCTGTAAGTCAAGGTCTAATAGTTCTTAATATCTTGCGATGAGTGAATGACTCGCTTTTCCCCAAAAATATTTCGAAAAATTATCTTTTACGCCCCTGTAGCCTTCCTTGGGAGTCCCTTTCCTCAAAACCATAAGCGAATCTCTTTACTAAACAAAAGAAACATACCTACCAAATTTTAAGTCTGTTCGTTTAATAGTTCTGGAGAGCTCATTTGGATGTTCTGATTGTTTGAATAATCTGGTTTCATTGCAATGTATTGGCAACATTTATCTTAATCTGTAAATTTGTAGCTACAAAATGTCAATTAAATATAGATCCTTGCTGATGTATCCATTTGTATATTTTAGTTGTATTTAATAAAAGTAACACGCGTAACATTTTTTAAAGTATGTTCATTTGCTGTTCCTCTTATCTCATACATGTTTATGAAATCCATCCCATCAATGTTTTACAAAATAGTTTGATTGAATGAAGCACCTCTTTTGTCATTTTCTAGTGGTCATCGAATTGACCTAAAGATTGAATCTAAAATATTGTTGAGTTTTTACGCATAATTTTTCTAGCTCATGATTAAAATTCATTGTTCGATGTAAACAATCATAAAAGAGAAAGAAAAGTGGTTCTGTATAGAAAAAATTTAGCAAAGCCCCTCCTCTCCCCCCCTTTTAAATATTATAAGGACGTAATATTTAAAAAAATACACTAACTTCTTGATAAACATAATGCATAGGTTACCGCTGAGGTAAAATTAAAATTAGTTACGGATATACATTTAGATTCAAATGATGAATAAGATGTTTTATTGAACATATCTTGAATGAAACGTGATACAGTAGAGTCCCGAAAACTCGGTTCTCGATAACCCGGCAGTCTGGATGACTCGGCCACTCCATTGCAGGTCGAAAAAATCCCCCCAAATTATTGTTTCTGTCACAGTTAATGAAAAAATGCGGGTATGTAATGAAGATGTTAACTTTGAGGACACCGTACAAACTTCTAAAATATTTCACAGTGATGGACTAATGGCTGTAAAAATCGCCCTTCAGTATTTTGAATAACAAGGTGCGTCGTTAATGGACTTACTGTTCCTTCGTCGTCTTCGTGATGAAGCGGCAAAACGCTGAGTGAAGGGCGGGAGACAACAGGACATGACACATTACTTTGAAAAGAGTAGCCAGTTTTGGCAAAGTCGCTACTTAATTCAATTCTTACTATTAGTTCACACTCTTCCCTATTTGTATTTTATTTATCTTGTTCAAATTTTGTGTCTTTAATAAAATGCATTTTATTCGCTCACTCAATTTCAAATGCATTTTTTAAAACTTGTAGTAGATGACACTTGATGTTAATACAGTTTTTCAAACATTAATTCATTAAATTTAATTATAGTTTAAGAGATTTTTTTTCAGACGATATTATTCCTCTAGATGGCACCACTATTGGATAAAATAGCTTTTGTTAAATTTATAATGAAGATTTAACTTAACCTGAAAACAATCAAATGCTAGTTAGACGTCGGCAATCATTTTACACTGGTTTTAAGTTAAATTTTTACCTATTGTTTTCAACTTTTATTAAAAAATGTTATTACAAATTTAATGTGGTTGAAAAGTTTTTAATGTTAATTTAAAAGGTGCTTTGCCACATAATATTGTGATTCTGTCATTTGTATATGCATATTTATATTAATTGTAACTATTTAATAAAAAGTAACAAAAATAAAAAATTTCTTTGTTGACCTAAGTAAGAATTGACTTAAAAAAAAAAAATTTTTTTTTTTAATTACTTTTCATTATAGACAGCTTTTTGCCTTCATGATGTATTTTTTTGAAAAGTGTCTAATCAGGTAAATTAATGTATATTGGGTATTCATTAACTTTCGTTTTCATATAGTAAATGCTCTATGCCTTCATAAAGTACGTACTTTTCCTTTGTTTAAGGGTATTCAGGCAGTTTATTTTCTGTTGTATTCTCAAGCAAACAATACATACAAGTGCAGTACAATATTTTCTGAGGAAACACTCGTTTTTATTTTTTTTCAACCCCATTCTCGATAACCCGTCATTTTCACAAACTCGACCACTTCGGTCCACTTTAGGCTGAGTTTTCGGGGCTCTTCTGTATACACTTATTCTTTCTCTTTCTACTCCAATTGTTCTAAGTTGGGCTGAGGAATACGTCGTTGTATTGTTTCAACAACTAAAAGACTTTAATCCAAACATTGATTTCCATTCCGTCATGTTATTTTTCATAATTCATTTTTCCCTCTTTCAACGAAGTCTGTTCTTATGATTAAGTTTATGGTCATTATTTTCATTTTGTGTTTCTCTTATGTTTTTTCGTCTTAATTGTGTCTTTTCTTATAAGTGTCATACTGAGAAGAAGCGGATACCCTCCTGCTAATATTTAATGAAAAATTTCATTAGCTAGTTTTTCATACAGTCTGCATTGATTAAGCAGTTTTTTCTTTTTTCTTTTTAGGTTAGTCTAGGTTAGGAATCGGGAACACGTGATCTAAAATCAAGAAGAGCAATTTTATAAATGAGTTCACATTTTACTGAAGAGAAGAAAAAAATTTTTTTCCCATGAATGCTGTTACTAATTTTTGCTCCCCTAGGATGATGACTTGTATATAAAAATGAAATAGACACTATTAAATATTTTAAGAAATGCGATTTCAGCTTCTTGAAGGCTGTCTCTTACTTTATAAATTAATGGGGCTTGATTACACCGGGAATAACTAAAGCAAAAATTCCATTTTATAAATTTACATCTTGATTATTTATTTGCTTTATCCTCCTTTTGATTTTACTTTCTTTAAATACCGAGCAATTTTTCCTCTTTCCCGTGGGGTTTATTATACTTTTGTCCAGTCAGCATTCATTTTATATGTCTGGGGGCGCATTGTCCGTATTGCATCACCCTCCTGGATGCTTTAATCTTTGTGTTTCAGTGTTCCACTGCATGGAGTACCTAAATTCATTAGCTGCTCAACCGTTAAATTCCACTATAAAGGAATAAAGATACATTTACAATTTATTTTGAACTATCCTTTATAATCATTGAGTGCAGCAAAATACACTACTGACCATTAAAATCGCTACAGCAAGAAGGCTACATGCTACAGACGTGAAATTTAAACGACAGCAAGAAGGTGCTGTCATATGCAAATAATTAGCTTTTCAGCGCATTGAGACAAAGCAGGAGCAAGTGTTTAAATGAGGAAATTGTTCATTTGAATGTTGTTGCCTGGTGAAAAGTTGTTGTGATGCCTCGTGTAAAAAGTGGAAATGTGTACCAGCACGTTTCTGACTTTCATAAAGGACGAATTGTAGCCTACCAGGATTGCGGTTTATCGTATCGCAATATTGCTGCTCGCGTCGGTCGAGATCCAATGACTGTTAGCAGAATGTGGAATCGATGGGTTCGGAACGATAATACGGGAGGCCTTGCTGGATCTCAACGACCCCTTATCACTAGCAGCCAAGAAGACAGGTATGCTACTTGCATGGCCTTAATGGATCGTGCAGCCACATCACGAGCCCTGAGTGAAGAATTGAGGTCGTTTGCAAGACAATAAGTGTCTGCTCGGACAGTTCGACGACGTTTGCAGCAGCATGAACTCTCAGTTCGGAGACCATGGCTGCGGCTACCCTTGACGCTGCATCACAGACAGGAACGTCTTCAATGGTGTGAATCAACGACGAACCTGGGCGCACGAATGGTGAGACATCATTTTTTCAGATCAATCCAGGTTCTCTTTGCAGCATCAAGATGGTCCCAACCGTGTTTGGTGGCATCGTGGTGACACATTGGCAGCGTGTATTCGCCATCGTTATACTGGCTCATCACCTGGCGTGATGGTATTGGATGCTTTTGTATACACGTCTTGGTTACCTCTTGTTTGCATTGACGGCACTTTGAACAGTGCACATTACATTTCTCGTGTGTTACGACCCGTGGCTCTACCCATAATTCGAGCACTGTGAAACCCTATGTTTCAGCAGGATAATGCACGACCGCATGTTGCCGGTATCGTACGGACCTTCCTTGACACGGAAAATGTTCGGCTTTTGCCCTGGCCGGCTCGTTCACCAGATCTCTCGCCAATAGAAAACGTCTAATCCATGGTTGTCGACCATGGATTCGTCACGATACGCCAGTGACTACGGTTGATGAGCTGTGGCATCGTGCTGAAGCTGCACAGACGTCTGTACCTGTACATGACATCCAATCTCTGTTTGACTCAATGCCCAGGCGTATAAGTGCTGTTATTACTGCCAGAGGTGATTGTTCTGGGTTCAGTTTTCACAGGATCTATGTACTCAAATTTCTTGAAAATTTAATCGCTTTTTATTTTCAGTATAATATATTGGTCCAATAAATATCATTTTGTTACGTAAAGCACATGCACAATCATCGAATAATGTTGGTTGTGTTCTATCACCCGCAGAATCAAAATAGTACATGCAACGCTCACAAAAAATTTACCTGCGTACTCCTTGCAGCCTAAATAGATTGCCTACCTTTTTTGTTGTTGTTGCAATTCAATTGCTTCAAATGTTTAACGATTTTCCCTTATTTTCGACTTTCCGTCTTATCAACCCATACCTACTTTTTTTCTCTTCTATCCTTTCCTATACGTTTAGAACGCGGATATACTTTTGTAACAATTATTCATATGATTAATTTGTTTTATCAAAGATCACAAACATTTTTTTTTTAATAATCATAACAAAAAATTGTTTTCTCTAATTTTATGGTTTCATTAAATTTTTGTATTGGGTATTTTCGAATAATTTAGAATTTTGTCTCATTAAAATCATTATTAATATTTTCATTTTTAATCAATAGAATCATTCGTTCATGGAACGACGGTTTTACTGTTTCGTTTTTTGAAGCAGATATTTCTGTATGTGAAAATGTAACGGATCAAAGAAAATGAGATGTATTGCAACTTACCGAAACGCTCTACGCATCATACTCAAAATTGTTTTTAATTGTAATTCTTCGTTTGGAGAATCGCATTTTTCGTGTGTAATTCTAAAGTAGGAATCATATTTTTATAAACGTAATTGTTCATTTAGAATTTTATGTCAGATTCTGTAGTTAGTTTTAAATTGAAGGTTTTTAACTATGTATTTAGAAACGAACCAAATGCTTTGATAAAATTGTTAATTTTGTTATTAAAACGTGGAAATGATGATTCAGTTGGTTGAATTCACAAATGATCAGCATTTCAATTTCGAAATTTTGAAAGAAACAACGAGGTGTTTAATGTTTAGTTCATAGACAAAATAATTAACGAATGCTAAATTATTATTTGCTTGGTTAAGTTTAAATTGCGAATTATAGTTTTAAAACATGTGATTTGGATAATTTCCAAATTTTGAGTAGTTTGACATTTTTTTGGTCTCAAAGATAGGAGAAAACTGACAAAACAAGCAAATTTGATTGCATAAAAAATTAAAATTAAATACGATTAATGAGTAAATTGAAAACAAGCTATATGAAGAATTAAAATGTTTTGAATTTATTTCTGGCATCATAGTAAATTACCATTTTAACCATTGGTGTAGCGAGTTCTGAGTGGACCCTGTATCAAAATTCCTTCGGGGCCCTTTTTTAGATATGAGAACCCTGTTAGTGGGACTGTAGTTACACATGTTGGGGCCCCTGTAGCTTGGGGGCCTCGTTTCATCGCTACGGTGGTAGCTAACGTCCCTATAATTTTAACCAAAGTAAATTTTCAAATAATTATCGATTAGAAAATTGGTATACAATGTCCACAAGAATAACCGAGTAATCTTTTAGCAGACTTTTATATATTAACATTTTTACTGAAACGAGAGAAAGAAAGAAAATAAGGTTCTTGCGCATTATCGCAACAATTGTCAACTCTATTAATAACTCGCCAAGTTGGCAACCCCGATTTCTTATGTGTCGTACGCGCTGAATTGGCAACCAGGTGCTTCGTTTCATATAATGTCGCCAATAGGTTGTGATAATACTTAAGTACTGAAAATAATTGCGAAAAATTCACGTTACTCTTTTGTTGCGCTTTTAACGTGAAATAAATTAAATTTGATATGTTTGTAATAATACTAAAGAAAAATGAGAAATCATTGCAATTTTTATAGCAATCGGCTGCAAAATTTCTAATTTACATAAATACTCGATAAAATAAGTTAGTGCACATATTTTATAGTTAAAAAAAAAACTGTATGGACTGAAAATGTTTGAAAAAGAAACTGTGTTAATTTTTATTACGCAGAAAAGTTGAGCTTTTTAGTTCTGTATTTGAACCATCTGTCGTTTTTCTTTGAATCGTAAATCCGCGTACAGCTGGACAAACTGATGTGCATGGATAATCAGCTTTAGATTTATTCAATTCATTCACGTTATGATATACAATGTGAATGACCACTAAAAACTATTTTTATCAAAGTACTTTTTTTTTCCTCCTATAATACTCCGAATTCGAACATTTCCTGAGGATAAATTTAAATTGCATGAAATATAAAAAATATGTATTTATGCATACACATGCCAACATATGGTAAAAAATAATTTTGAATATGTTAATTTAAAAATGAAGTGGAAACTTACTCTTAATGTAACAGCAATTAATTACTTTTCAAGGTGAATTATTTAATTATTTCAGTAATGGTGACGTGTTGCTTTCCGTGTTTTTAAGATCTGCATTATTTCGATGAATTGATGATAGCTTTACACTCGTTTTATGAGTCATTTTTTTAAATCTTTTTTGTAAAGATAACTTTTTATGCATTATTTTTATTTTATTGATATTTTTCAAACCTTCGTTTAGGTATCTTCACATTCATGTGTTTTTAAAATTTACTTTCTCTATTCTTTATTTTTCAAATATTTACATGCTAACCAACCGTGTTGTAAAAGAAAAAGGATAGTATCATGGAATTAACCCCGCATATTCGGTCCTGAGCTCGAAATTGCATTTTGAGCTACAGGCTCCATTCTTGTTTTTTTGTTCCATTTCACTTTTCTACCTCATATAGAATATGTGATATGTTTTGATAAATTTTTCTAACTAATTCATAATATATATATTATGCTTGCGTGCCATTTGGGCATGTCCTTAATTGAATGTAGTTGGCATTTTTAAACACCCTCCTGACCTTTCCTTCGTATAGATAATACCTATTTACGCTTTTAACAAAAGAATATCCTTTGTATTTAAGGATTAGCGTGAAGTTTAATTTTGTTGTATGATGAAATGATTAATGTTTGTAATCAGAGACATTTTAATACATGGTCCACCCAGGATCTCGGATCCTGTAGATGACTTTGACTCAGCCCCTATAAGATCAAAAATTCATATAATTTTAATCGTCAAATGTTATTCCCAGACATATTCTCGGAAAAACTGTGAATTTCGAATTATATTCCAACTATCAATAGTGGCAAAGCTACATTATTTCATGTCTATCATCTTTTCTAGGCCTTAAACCTACCATCATAGAAGAGAAAAGCGGCAGTCAATAGAGTCGGTTTATAATTGAAGGTTTGTGAAATTGTGAGTCACGCACATTTATTACCGTACTTGATTACTTACCGTTTTAAGTACTTGACAACGTATGCTATGTACTGTCTTCTAATAAAAAAATTATAGTTTAAAAAAAACTTAAAAACACGCTTTTATAGTTAATCGAACAAAGCTGTAACTTAATGTTTTAGTCGCCAAATCTGGGAACGGGATCTGGAATTAGTCGCCAGATGCGGGATGGGATCTAAAAATAGGAAGTTGTCAATCCTGATGATCCTGATCAGGACAATGGAACAAAATTATTAAATTATAGTATTGTCATCAGTCCTTGACAAGTGAGTAAAATTTCGAATAAATCTGTTCTTTTAAAGTGGGTAAAAATTGAGTTCAAAGATTCCGTTACAAACAAGTGAAGCTTAAAAAAGTGTGTTAATAAAAATGGATTGCATGTGGGTCCCACTTTGACATAGGCTCAGGGCTTCAAGAAATTTAAAAAGCCACTGTACGTAATGTAATGAATAGTATAGAAAAAATGTAAAAAATGTTAATATTATCTATGCAATACAGTCTTCGGTTTTTCTTTCTTTCTTTCTGATAATGATGTTGTATCCATGGAACCAAATTAGATAGTACCATGGGCCCAGATGACTGTTCTGGCAATTTGTTCAATATTGTTCACATGTAGGTTTATCGACGAGAACAGGACTCGTTGAATAGCTGGACAGTCAAAAATATGAGCAGGTGTTAGCTCTGTATCTAACCAGTTATCACAATTCCTTTTTCTCCTCTATGAATCAACATTTTAATGATTAAATTTGTCATGCAATGTCACATAAAAGGAAATTTTTAAACCTGCGTTAGAGCTCTTAGATATTAAATGTTTGTTATTACATTTTGAAATTATTTATTGAACAAGATTTTAGAATAATTTTTTTGGTTCCAGTTATCAATTTTAACATTATATATTTAAAAAAAAACAGCTGTAGTTTGTGTAAGAAGAATGCTGACTCTCATAAGAGCATACAGTAATCATAGACAACCTGTAAATTAAGAACTATTTTAAGCATAATGGCAAATTTGTTATGTCAAGCTTAATAGATATTCAAACAATTATAAAAAACAAAACGTCCAAAGGAATAAAATTGCTGTAAATTCGAATCTGGGTGTTTTTCGTGTGAACGATTATACTAAGGGAGGAAAAACATCTTAGATGAGATAATTCTCAAGATAAATAAATATTTACTTTTAGTCGTGTTGTGTATATGCACAGGTAAGTTAGCCTCCATTTTCTTGAGTACCGCATCTATTCTATTTGTTCAGTTGTAATTAATAAATTACTTAATAAAAGTAATTAATACTGCTCCACTGCAAATGCTTCATAATACTCAGTTTTTGTCTCAGAGCATGCCTCCCACATGGGGAGATCTCAGCTAAATGATAACTAATTTCTTTTAAGGCGTGGCGTTCTTGCCAGGTTAATCCGTTTTTAAGTAAATCATTCGCTAGACTGGTTGTCAATTAAATATGAGTGGTAATCTTTCTCCGGGGAAATTGGAATGTTTTCCTGACCTTTTAGGTTAGCTGTCTGGCGAGAATGTTTATGACTTTTCATGGATTTCTGACATTTTTACAGGCAGGGAAAAAAATTCTAACTTAAAGACAGATTTGAAATTCTCTGTGGGAGGGGCGCGAAACAATGTATATTTCTGATCAGTTAACGATCTTTTTTAATTATATGGGTATGAGAAAAAAATTTGCCTATTTTTGCATACTGTCAGCTATATTAAATAATTAGAAAAGCAGGCAATATTCTAATTTTAACTTAAGACATATATTGGAATAGCAGGTAGTGGCTGCCAACGCATTCGAATACAGATGTCCAAGAGTTTATCAGTGAATCTATTTCTGTTCTTATATTTAATAAATATCATACTGGAAAGAGAAATCTCACACAGATATTTAGAGCTGAATATTGTCTTCACTTTGGGATAAACTTGGATCAAAATTGGGTTTCATTTCTCAAATCTGAAATAATTTCAGGTGATATATCAGTGGGGCAGTGGTGTAACGTACACCCTCGCTTTGCGGGGAGGGGGGAGTTTTCTAAGGGCCCAAAGCCTGATATGGTCTTACAATTCTTTGTAAGATCCGATTTGGGACCTAAAACCTGACTTTTCAGGGGGGCCCTAATATTCTCCGTCACGCCACTGAAGGGGAAGATTCAAGGTTAGCCATCCGGGCGTTAACGCTATCTACCCAAAATGTCCCCATGAGAGCTACTAGTAGCTCACAATCGACGGTTTGGTGACCACTCATTTTGAGTTTTAATCATGTATGTAATGCAAACGCTCAATAATACACCTTCTTCATAGAATTAACTTTACTTTTGCTAAAATTTAAATTTCTTTTAAACTTTTGAAGACCTGCCCCCAAACGTATTTTCTTTAATTACGGATATTTTGCATGTTTGAATTCAGTATTTTCCTCATTTAACTCGCCATGTAGAGAATCTGATGCATATTAAATCTGTCGAGGTTCTAAGTCCTAAAGATGGCGTGGTATGGAATCTTGGAGAATAGAATGTCGTCTCTTCACTTGACTGAAGTTTAAAACTTTTTTTTCCCCTCTAATGGGGTTGCGTATTGGAATTTTTTTTACCTTTGCAGACCTAGTTCATTCCCCAGAAGCTGGTATCACTTTTTATTTCGCCACCATATAGGCGATACCAATTGCCATAAGTAATTTTGACTCCCAGTTTCCTCCCCGGGGGAGGTACCTAAGCTCTGGCGATGCAAAACTGAACTTAGGAATTTAATTTTGCCGAGGGCACCCAAGCTAATCGGGCACTCCAAGGAATTTTTTACATACCGCATAATCATACGACATGGCCGCTGTCAATTTTCTGCATCATGAAAATCCACCGACTTGGGTCGGGGTCGAACCCGCAACCTACGGTGCAGAAAGCCAGCGATAAACCAACTACGCCACCCAGTCGGCAGTTTAAAACTAAGAGGTCCATCACAAATTATTTTCGTGGGGCCTCCAAGCAGGGGCGTAGCTACCGCCGTTTCAATAATATAATTAATAATAATTATTATAATTATTATAATAATTATTATTATAATAATTATTATAATAATAATTATAATTATAATAATAATTATTATTAACAATTCAATAATAATTTCCCAAGCTACAGGAGCCTCAACATGCGTCACTACAGTCCCACTAATAGGGGTCTTATATCTAAAAAAGGGCCCCGAAGGAATTTTGATACAGGGCCCCCCTCAGAACTAGCTACACCAGTGCTTCCAAGTATAGCGTTTTTAAAACAATCAATTCGCTAATTAAAATTATGTATATATCATATTTTATGCTTTTATGAGAAAGTTTTATCTTTAAGATTGCACAGAAACAATTTCTAAATAAAAGATTTTCCAGTGGAAGGAAAAAAATGGAAGAGCGAGTATGTGTGTTACCTGGATTTTTTTTTTTTTTTTATTTATTTCCTTTTCCGCAATATCAAGTTATACTTAATCATTATTTTTATAACTAAACAAACGGATAATAATATAAATTATGCGGTTTTATGAAACTATTTTCATCGATCTTGTTTATTTGTTTACGAACGTTTCTTTCCATCCGAGATGCACTTATAAAAAGCCAATAACATTATCGGTCGAAACCTTTATGCGCATTAAATGATGTTTATATATCCTATGATGACACTCGTGTGTAAATTACTGTACATATTTTTTAATGATACATGATAAAATGCTTACAGAATACGTAACTAATTATTTTTCCAAACATGTTATTACCCTTAAGGTATCCGACTACGTTCGAATTTTTTTGTCAAAATGTCCTTAAAACAATTTTATACATGTATTCTAATCTAAGTGACATTAAATATCATGAAAATTATCCATTTATGCGCTTTTTAAAATCACGGTTCCGAACGTAGTCGGATACCTTAATGTCATGGTTTTTTTTTTTTTTTTTATGTACACAGGAAGACATTTTTGAAAGTTAAATTCACTGGCGTAATTAGTCTTGAGTGAGCCCCGTATCAAAAATCCTTGGAGGCCCTTTTTGGTCTCAATATTTTACTATTTTTTTTTATATATTTTGGGGCCCCATATCATTGATACGGCGGTAGGTTAAATTCCAGATACGTTAATTCTGCTATGAAACAGTTTGTATTAATGGAATTTTTTTTTATGGGCATCAGAATATGAATATTTAACTTTTAATACGTGTAATACTAACTACTTATTCACGTACCAAAATTTGCGGATTTTAGTTTAGATCAGTGGTTTTCAAACTGTGTTCCACTGACCCCTGGGGTACCACTAGGCATACCCAGGGATTCCACGAATAACAAGAAAAATTACGAGGGAAAATTATAAATGTGTATTCAAAATGGATTCACGTTCTCTATGAAATTTGTATAACCTAAATTATCTAAAGTTCATTCCTGTCATTAAAACCGAAAATTTTATTTATACTTTATTTTTTTTTGTAATATTTTTTTAAAACTATTATTGTAATATAATAAAAGAATATTAAAAAGCTTTATTTTTTTATGCACCACCGACTAGATAGTGAATATACTATTGTTTACTATCCCTGGTTTCATGGAGTAATTTTATGCTTGTTAGTACAATATACAAAACTAAATAAGTTTCTAATGAAAAATACATCTTTTTCATTTGTGGGAAGGGGGGAGCGTTACACCTACAATGAAGAAGAGGGAACAATTTATCGACATATTTACAGATTGTACGTTAAGATCTAAATCTAAGCAAAAATAGCTCCTAAATTTTAGGTTGCAAATTCATGCAAAATACACAGGATTTCTTACACATCTATGACATTTTAATGCCATTCGGAACAATGTATTTAAGTGAAAAATATTTCTCTACTCATGTGACAACAAAAACTTAATATAAAAACAAATTAAATACAGAATATGAAATGCGACTGCAGATAATTTCAACAGACCCTAGACTTCGACAGTTAGTGTAAAAAAAATGCAAACATGTATCCCAGTTACTGAATATTAAGGTGACCATCTGTCCTCCTTTAGGGATAGGTTTTGTCCTTCCTTGAAAAGTGTCCTCTTGTTCTCCCCTTTTCAATATTTTAAAAAACGGATCTATTAATCTCTGTTCAGAGATGAACCAAACATGTTTCCAATGTATCGAAGAATGGTCTGAAACAAATATCACAGGAAATAACAGTTTACAATAGTATTTTTTTTTTTTTTTATTTCATTGCAAGTAAATTGGGCAGATATAGAAAAATGTGTGGAGTTTTTATCGAAAGAAATGCCCGATATTAAAATCGATGCAATTGTCTGTTTGAAGAAATTAGAAGACTAAATGTATATTTAAATTCTAATAAAATGGAACA
>BMAV01011953.1:552696-565094 GCA_019973955.1 Trichonephila inaurata madagascariensis | reverse complement strand
GTCATTAAAAAAAGTTATACTCATCATTGAACTTTAAGCATATGTCATATATAAATTAGAAGATAACTGAGGCGACAATTTCACTTAGTGACTTCATTACGTATTCAGAATATTAAAATAAATATCAGTAATTTAAATAGATGCACTTAATCATACTAACATGGTCTTCAGCAGGATGGATAGATGTTTCTGAAATGTGTGGGACTAATCATCAAACGTTCGCCAACTCCATGCTAAACAGGTTTAGGAAAAATGTATAAGTTCCACTAATTTGATTTATATGTCTCATTTTGATGCCTTCCATCTGTTTGCAGGACGAAATCATATTTGTAAATGCTTCTCTTTCTAATATTGCTGTTCAGTTGACTGTTTGATACAAAACCGCGAGTAATCTCTTAAAGTGACAACATTCTGTATTTCGAACTGATTTATAAAGAATTCCTTTGACGATGTTTTTGGAGACTCGGTATTTGGGGAGATTTCAGATTTTTTTGGCAAGTTTTCAGATTGTAATTTTCGCTGTTGATAAACGATGCCGACGCCGCATTTTTTAGAAAACTTTGCCAAAAATAAATATCAAATCTCCTTTTCAAAATTTGTTTCAACTTCATGATATTACCAGTGTTATATATACGTACGTCAGTACTTTTTTGCGATTTTTTTATACCAAATTAATCATCTAATAAATTATGGCTATATTGCGGATTTTTCTTATGAAGATAAATGCTGATATTTTTCATATATTCAACACATATTTCGTGCATTAATTTTTCAGTATCATAAGCTGAGAATTCTTAAGATTTGTTTAGTTCCATTGTCATTTTAAATTTATGGAATAATTTTAATCTCTGGAGGAAATAGTGACAAGTATAGTTTATAAAACAAATATATTTATTTTTATTTAATAATTCTTCAATTGATATAATTTATTGAAACACTGAGAGTAAAGCTGTTGCTAAAAATGACGATTTTTTTTTTAATGTTCTGTGTAAAATGTGTTTAAAATTTTTTTTGCAACTTATCGAATTTTTTTCATTAATTGAAAAGTTTTCAGAGTTTTGTCATGTATCACTTTGAAAACGGTAATTTTTTTTTAAATTATTGGATAAAGGTCAAAGATTTTACTGTCGACTTTCAACTAATAGACTGTTTATTATTCATCTTTTATGCATTCGAAGCAATTGAGTAACATTTTGTTTATAGAATACATTTTTTGTTTATATATACCTAATTATGATCTAATCATTGAATTTGTTTTCCTTTTGCAGATCTAAATCTATATCATGGGAAATCTTTTAAGGCTTTTGTCTAGAGATGATAACCCAAAATATGACGTTTTTGTTGATTTCGAAAGTAAGATTCTTAGCATTTTTGTGTGTTTGTTACCTTAAAACTTAAAATTTTTTTTTTACTTATCTTTCTGAATATCTTTGTAAATTTACTTTATTAACTATTTAAAATTTTCATTTAATAGAAATTCTTTCCTTTTTCTTTCATAATTTTTTTTTATCTAGTTTCTTCAAAGTATTATATTCATTTTGAATTTTTTTTAAGTTAAAAATTGATATTCTGTGTCTCAAAATTCTTTTCAATTAATTTTTTATTAAATTCAGTCCATTAACTTTCTGAGTAGTTTTCAATTCTTTCTGTTGATCGTATATATAATAATCTGCTTAATTATATATTTAATTATGTATAATAATTGGCATAATATAATATTTTCTTCACTTGAAAGTTTTTAATACAATTTCTATTAAATTGATTTATTTTACTTATTTATTTAAGATCCGTAATGTTTAATTAATTTCTTTTTAAATGCTATCCTTTTTCTTTATCATGCTTTAAAGTATTTTTGTGAGATGTATTCCACACTAGCAAAATAAAATTATTAAATTGCATCAAAATATTTAAAAAATGCTCATTTCACTGTAACATTTGTTTTACAGTTATATAATATAAGACTAATGGATAAACTATTCTGAATATATATATTCATTTACTAAATTGCCAGAAATTTTATAAAGTTAAGCTATATTAGAAATATAACAAGACAGAACAGTTCAAAAATAAGACAACCACTGTAATATAATTCCAAACTCAGCCTTAAGAGATTAAAATTTTGGGGTTCAACATAGTTTTAAGGCCAGCCAACATTCCCCTATACTGACCTATACAACTAGATTGAAAGCAAGAGAAAATTGTCTAAGAATAAGATTCTAAAAATACTAAAAGATTATCAACATAATACTAATGATTAATGCTTAAAATACTACAAATTAGTTGTTAAACCATGTATAAAAATATTAATCTATATATTTAAACCAAAAAAGCAAAAAAAGTCTACATAAAAATAGTAAATTTGTTGAAACGATACAACAGCGCACTACAACACTTTAGAACTGAAAGATTCCCGCCACACTACAAAACAGTATCACCTATAAGGAAAAATTTATAAAATAGTAAAAAAATAAATATAATTATATAGCTACGGCACTTATGATAGTTGGCATGTTTGACTTTCTTTTTATAATTTTTTGTAATGCTTTTAAGAATAGAGTTAAGTTAAAAATTAGAAATCCATTTTCAGGTAAATCCTGCCGGCTTTTATTCTGACATGCTTCAAGTTAAAACCCAAGCTTTCGTAAAAACAGTTGTTATTCATCAAGCCATCTACCCATATTCTGTCTCACTGAGAGAAAACGACGCGAAGGAAAAATTTATAAAATAGTAAAAAATAAATATGATTATATAGCTGAAGTAACATGAAAAGAGGAACAAATTTATTGGAAGAAAAAATTCAATAAGAGACTAAAAGAAAGGAAAAATTATGTATATATATGTATAGCCTAATTTTAAAATGTCTTTAATCTATTGCTTGTTCTACTCTGAATTCATATGGTTATGATTTTCCTCAGATGCTCAACCTACAGAAATGGAAAGGGAGACTTATGAGATAGTTGATGAAGTTTTACAGTATTCCAAAGATATTTTACAGGAACTTCAAACTTATAAAGGCGCTGTAAATGAAATACGTGAGGTATTGATTATTTTATTGCACTATCAATCATATGCTTAATTTTTGGAAATCATGAGAAAATTATTGTTCTAGTAAATATGGAGTGTATTTATGACTTGTTAAACATTTTATATAGAACTTACTGTCCGTGTAAGTATATGAAGGAAATACTTTTAATTATTTAACAGGCAGCTTTATAGATCAATAATGTATTTTGTGTGATGTTTTTGTAAATATTACAGTATTTTGTAGATTTATTTGTTTATAATAGAATTTGTGCAGATACCCATGTATTATAATATCATTTCAAGTGTGAGGGTGGTGTGCCAGTTCAGGTGTCGTCCTCATCACTTGACTGTGGTTCAAAATTACAAGGCCCATTGCCATTAGTAGCCCTGGAGCAGCATGTAGTGTGATGTTAATATAACTCTTATCACTCATCATTTCAAGTGTCTCCTCGTATTTGAGACATTATAAATGGTGAAATTAGCATTAGATGCACTTGAAAATCAGCATATGTTTTCTAGCTATAAATAAGGTATAAGGCTCATTCAAATGAAACCTGGTCAGTGTGTCTAACTTTGCGTTACATGTAAGGTGGCACTTTGTAACTGTGTGTATGGTGGTACCATCTATCGGTCAAGATACTGACGCTTGTGCAATGCTTGACGTTTCATAGCGACAGCATGGTTTCATGCCGAAGAGAAGGTGGTCACACACGTTATCGTCCACTAATGAACAATCAGATGAGTAAGAAGGAGCAACAAGAAGTTATTTTTATTTTAGCTGCAGATGGAGTTGGAGGATGTGAAATGCATCGACAGATGGAGGCTGTGTATGATGATTACAGTCTGTGTCATTCAAGTGTTGTGGAATGGCACAAATGAATCCTTGAGAGGCACGAGTTACTGGAAGATGATGCTTTACCTGGACAGGCTCATTGTGTCATCACACCAGAAATGTTAGCGGAAGTAAATGCTTTAGAGTTGGACAGCCACAGAATCACTGTGGACAAGATCCATTGATTACTGGGTATTAGTGTGGGCACCACTCACACAATAATGCATCAACACTTGAACTTTCAAAAAATTTGTGCGCAGTGGGTTTCCAACCAACTGACTGCCGAACGGCACTTCCTGTCTTTGAGTCATCTGCAATGTTATCATGAGGAGGAATATGGCTTTCTGTTGCAAATTTTCTTTGATGACGAAACATAGTGTTACCTTTTTGAACCAGAAAGCAAGTGTGAGAGCAAGCAGTGGAAACATGTGACTTCATCACCTCCAAAGAAATCAAAGGCTGTGCACAACAGGTCTGGTAAGGTAATGATGTCCTTTTTTTATCACAAGGGCCCTCTGCTTATCGAGTTCCTAGAAGGGAAACCACCTTCAATGCCCAGCTTTATCTAGCCACTTTACAGAACCTTAGACGAGGCATCAAATCGAAATGCCCAGGTATATTGTCCAATGGCGTTATTTTCCTGCATGATAATGCCGGCCACACACGGTCAATTCGGTGAAAACGACATTGCAGCAGTTTTGGTGGGAAACGCTAGAATATCCGTCAAACAGTCCAGATCTTTCACTGTATGATTTTCATGTTTTTGGACCTTTAAAATGAGCGATTCGCGGATATCGATTCACAACGGATGACGAAGTATTTGACTTGGTCCAGGCCTGGATCCTACAGCAGCCTACTAGCTTCTTCAAATAAGGAATTACCAGCTAGTGTCCCAATGGGATAAATGTGCCAACAGTTTCGGCGACTATTTTTTAGTATGTGTACTGTGTATAACTATATTTTTGAGTTAATAAAATTGTTACCGTTACTTTTCACTAGTGACCAGGTTTCATTTGAATGCCCCTTATATATCTTGTAGAAATAGAGACTGGTGATAAGGTTATTCCAATTATAGTGATATGCTGTTAGGGAAAGGGTCTTTAAATATTTATATCAATCATGAATTGTGAATTTTAATGCTCAAGTTTGGTGGATCCTGATTTTCTGTTTAATAAATATTAGTATGATTTATCTGTATGTAAATATTTAGTTTAATTTCCCTTTGTGGTCATTGTACTCATAGTAAATTGAATAATTTTTTTCAAATATATGGCCTGTATCAAATGTATTTATATAAAAAAATTAATATCGTGATATATATTTATCATATTAAAATATGTATGATGTGTTTTGTGTGGTCATATATGTTATTATTGAACTATGCATAATTTATCAGTAGCATAGCAGTAAGATGAAAATATTGCTTTTTTGTTAGCTCATTTAGTATGATATTTCATTTATGAAAAAATCTTTCTTCCTTTTATATGAAGAAAAATACTTTTTACAAGTAAATAATAATAATAATCTTGAAAATAGTTAAACATTAAAATTATTTTTCAATATATTTTTTGGTGATGCTTGGAAATCTGATGAAGTATTTTCTTATGAGGGTTGAACATTTGTTCCATACAGTTTATAATTTTTTTTAATGTATTTCTTTAAAAAAAATCTTTCTGTGATTATTTTTCAGTGGTTTATGCTGTTTATTTTAAGAGTAATGTTATTCTAGCATAATTATTGAAAAACAATGTAATATATACCTGAATATGTCATTCCAGGCTATTACCAATCCACGCAATGATTTATATCAAACACGGGCATGGGAAGCTGTTCTTCCTTTAGTCTCAAAGTTAAAAAGATTTTATGAATTTTCCCAGCAAATTGGTAAGTTCTTTAGAGGAAAAAACAGTATTGTTTAAAAATTTGAATATATATACAGTCGAACCTCCATATAAAGAACTTCTATATTGGGTATTTTTCTATGTAGCAAACATTTTCCTGGAACCAAGAACATTTCACGATTTTCTTCTTAAAATAACCTCCCAATAGCGAAGTGTATTTTCTATATAACAAACTTTTTTCTTGTGATTCAATTTTTTTTCTCCCTATGTTTTAAGTATTTCTGAACATTTCAAGTTATTCTCTTTTTTAACAAATTTTATGATGATCATAAAGGGAGCTTTAATGCATTGCAAAGATGTGAGGCATGTATATATATATATATATATATATTATGAAACAAAGCATTTTTTCAATAAAAAAAAACAATTAACAGATTTTATGAGTAATTAAATTTAAGGACGGATTTAGTAATGTATGTTTCGAATCTCTAATTGTAAAATAATGTATGTGTTTAGAATTATTTGTATACTTTAAATTAAAAAATTGCCTTAAAATTCATTAATTTTAATTCAAAATTATTTTCTTAATGTTGAAAATGCAGTATATTTATTACTTGACATTCTTTTCCTTGCAGTTTTTCTTTCTTTTGTTTTGATGAGTAAGATATTTAATATATAATGTTTATGAATTTAAAATTTGTTTTATTTGGTTTATATAAAGTATATTAAAAGATAAACCTCTATATAACGAATTTTTTTTCGGGATATAGCGACTTCGTCATGTAGAGGTCCGACTGTATATATATAATATATATATATACACAGTTGGGGAAAAAAGTCATGAACACACTCATTTTGTGCCTAATTTTTGTCTTTGACACTTTTTTGGTATGAAGTATTGTACTATTTTAATTATTTTTATTGATTCTAACATATTACCTTATGCTGGTTTCAAATCTGTTACTAGTTTTTATAAACACAACTAATATTTTTTGTGGTACATCTGCTTGAACACAAGAATGTATAGTATGTACAGAATAACACAATTTAAAAAAACCTATTATGCATTGTAGATTAACACAAAATCTTACAAGTGTAATACATTTAGCATGCATTTTAAAAATTACATGATCATTGTGTTTGAATATCAATATTTTGTAGGCCAACCATTTATACAGTTTTTTGGCTTTACAACTCTACAGCTTTTTGGTATGGAATAACACCATTTTCACAAGCTCTTTTATGACCATATGGTTAAAAGAAAACATCAAAACTTCAATTAACTCAAGTTTGTGTGAAGGTTTTCCCTTCAAAATATCATAATGAATTTTTTGCTGCAGGTTTTTATAGAATTGATTTTGAAACGGTCCTGGTCAGCTAGTTCTTTTCACAGTGTTATCTTTGAACTATTTCTAGACTACATTTGCATGGTGATATGAGGCATTATTGTTCTGAAAAACATGTGACTGATCTCCAAAAAGATCTCCCGCTCTTAGCAGCAATTTATTTTGTACTATGCTGTATTATTTTGCAGTATTCCCTGGTTTTCTCTGCTCTTATCACAATGCGAAGTCTTCTAAAAACATGAGAAGACACATCATCGCTTTCGTCAGATGTTTTATCGTGGGATCAGACACTAAGGACTGAATTCTCTATGAGTTTGTTGCCTTACATAGGCAGTATTTTTGTTACCTGAAATACAAAACTGACTTTCATCACTACAATTACCTTTTCTAAGTCTTTAACAGTTTATCATGAAGGATCCTTTCTCTGTACCGATTAGTTAATAAGGGTTTGGGGCAAGCTTTGAAGCCTTTAATCCAAATTTCAGCTGTCTTTTTCTCGTAATTTGTGGGCACACATTCATATTCGATGTCAAAATCTATTATTTCAAATTTTGGGGGTGAATTAAGCCATGTATATAAAGTGAAATCGTGTGCAATACTCTTCATGTAAAGTTGTTTTTCTCAGGTTGTTCAGATTTCTTACTGTTCGAAATAGAATTTGTTTCTGAATATTTTTTGATGCTTCTCATGGTAGTAGAAAATCCACTTGGTACTTCAGTAGCAATTTGGTGCATAGAATTACCTTCCTCCTTCAAAAGTATTACTTTGTGTCTTCCTCTTTAACTCAGAAAGAAATATTTACCCATAATTCCAATGTTATCTACCCATGCACTTCAAATTGTAATAGACAGCTACTTTCAATACATTCAAACATTCTACACATTCTGTTTTCAACCCTTCATCACTGCAGCTTTCTAATTGGTTGGAATAATGTATTTCATAAGTTGAAAAAACAATAACTTATTTTTCAGTTGCCTTGTGATGTCTATCATGTTTTTTTTGTTTTTTTTTTTAAAAAAAACATTGATAAAACTATTTACTTAAAATAAATTATGCAAACAGATTTGTAATCAGCTTGAAAAAATACACTAGAACCAATAGCAGTAGTTAATATAGTACTATAATTTCATAAGGAAAAATAAAGCCAAACATGAAAACTAGGCAAGAATTTGAGTGTGCTCAAAACTTTTTAACACCATTGAAATATATATATATATATATATATATATATAAAATTTTTTGAAGTTCTGTATATAAATTTTTTTTATTTAAAAATTATTTCAGATGATGTTGTACCTCGTATTCTTTGGGAACTGTGTTCAGGGCCTCTACCTCCTGCTCAACATCTACATACTCAACAAGCTCTAGTCAAGCAATTTGCAGAAATTTTAGACTTTGTCTTAAAATTTGATGATTTGAAAGTATGTATTTACTGCAGTGGGATTGTAAGATATATATATGTGATACATAAAAATTAATGGTTAAATTTTGATTTATTTTCAGTATTTAATGTAAATATAATTTATTATTATTCAGTATCATTATTTCGAAAGTATTTCTAGTTTTACTCAGACTTAATGCTTGCTTAGTTGAATTTGGGGCTTAGAATTGATTTTATATTATTTTTAATTAAAACTATATTATTCTTACTGTTGGGTGAAATTTTGTCATCAATTGCTGTAAAAAAAATAAGTTATCAATACCATTTTTCAATGAGTAAATTTTTTTAATGTTGACATTTATATTTCTGCTTTTCCAATGTATAATATATTTTTTGATAAATATTCTAAATCTATTTATGAAAAATATGTGTAAAAACTTTAATATGTTCATTGAATTATTTTCAGAGATATATTTTTGACACAAAAGTAAGTTTTGTGTTTGCTTTTAATGAAATGTTATATTCATCTTAAAATTTTTTTCCAAGTTCAGTTTATCTAAATTATCAAGTATACCATCTTGTTTATATATATTAAAACCAAAAGGAAAATGGCAATGTTTTTTTTAAAAATCAAATTTATTTTAAAAGCTGTCATATCGAATCTGATGAGAGCTTAAAGTATGCAATTAACAAACTATAATGGAATGGAGCTATTTTATACTGGTTTGGTAAAACTGGTATTGAATTTTTCTCTTAAGTTGAAATGGTAAAACTGTGACAAAAAACTGTGTTTTCTTGGCAATAAGAATTGATTTTATATTACTTTTTGCTTAAAAAATACATAAAGGTATATTTTCAGGGGATACATTTTTTCATGTACAGTAATTTAGATTTTTTCAGCTACAGCCATATCATCTGAAATACCATTTTTTGAACATAAAGCTCTTCACAATTTACATTAATGAAGGAAGCTGTGTGTCCATTGTTGTGATGCTTTTAATCCTGGGAATTCATAACTGTAGTGCATTGCAAGGCAAAATACTGGAATATCAGTCCTGCACTATATATACACTTTGTTCTTATGTCAGCAAATCATTCATAGAGAATGTCTTCATACTAAGATGACAAAAATGATGGATGCTGATATTTAACATTTCTGTTATTTACACTTGTTGATAGAATTTATCAAAATCTGATCACTGTTTTCAGACTATTTGAAGATCCAACTTCTCTTTGCAAAAGGCTGCAAGATTCTTACTCAAGGAAAAACCTCACAATATATTTTTTGTATTTTATGGAGTAGTTCTCTTTTTTCTTTCATTTTATCTGAGGGACAATATATTATTTTCTTTAATTTTAGTATTCAATAGAAGCCCGGTGGCTGAATGGTAGAGAATTGCGCTTCCATGCCACAGTTCCGGCATACAAACTCCAGGCTTGGCAAGGTCCACTCAACCTTTCATCTCTTCAGTGGGTTAATAAATGAGTACCAAGCTTGCTTGGCAACTAAACACTGGGGGTTTTGTATCAGATAGATTGCCTTAAAAAGTTCATACACCTCAGTGCTCAAGGTCCAGAAAACTAAGATGTGCACAGTAGGCCTTAGCTCTTTATTGGCTGTTGTGCCTCTGGGTTTAGTTTTAATTAAGTATTCATTAAATTGTTAACTGTCCAGAACACATGTTGTATCAAGTATTGAAAATTCTAATCAATTTCAACCATATCTGTCAGTCATCAATTGTACATTTGTGTTCTATCTGAATTTCAATTGATCATTCCAAAATATCTGATGTCCATTTGGCTGACAATGTTAATGAGGCTTATTTTGGGGTGAAGCTGTTATGTTGTGAGTATCCTGAAATCATGCTAGGGCTTGATTATAGAATAGGTATTATTTTTAAGGAAACACAATAGTACTAGGATCAGTCTGCCATTTATAAACAAGAGATAACATCCAACAATCACATTCAAAAAACACATAGACAGTAAGAAAATCACACAATGAAGGACACAGGAGCAACCGAGATTAAAAATTATAAAATGGATACTGCAGTATTATAAACTTTGCTGATTTAGGACAGCTAATATATAAAATAATTTACATAAAAGTGAGGTTGAACATGTTTTTTGGCCAGCCAACCTTCCCCCTTTATGTAAATGTATATGTAAAATGTAAATATGTAATATGTATGTATATATATATAATAAGGAAGCAGTATGGAAATAGCTTAAATAAAATTATATATATATATATATATATATATTTGTAAATTTTGTACAGCATTATGCTGCTCTGTAAACCCCTTTTATTTCACTTATTTTAATTATACTTGTATGACATGATGACTTACCTTTAAAATTAAAAGAGGCCCAAGGAAAAGCAAATACATTAACTATTTGTCTTTGAGTATCAATGCAGCCATATAAAAATAAGACTGCTTTAAAGAATAAGTTGTACTTTTAAAAGTTGCTGTAAAGGAATTTATTAAATGCTTTTTTTTTTTTTTTTTAAAATTTTTTTTTTTGTTTTTTTTTTTTTTTTTTTTCAAAATATAAATGTGGAAACTTACATTCTGAATATAAATAAATTTTCTGAAATGGGAAATTTTTAATTGAGTATCATAACATGCAATGAATTCACAAAATAGAAATGTGATTAGGGATTTATTTTATGCATTTTTATTCAAGGTTATTTTTATTATTTTTTTTTAGATGACGAATCCTGGAATTCAAAATGATTTTAGTTATTACAGAAGAACAGTTAGCAGACTGCGACTAGCAAATCAAGTAATTTTTTTGTGAAATACTTTTTAAGCTTTTTTCCAAATATGAAAACTTCTTTTATAAATAAATGTATTATTACCTGAATGTTCAATATTAATAGATGATACTTTGAAGTTTTATTATTTTAAGCATTTACAATTATAAATTCAGACTAAAACTTGTGATGACCTTTTTATAAGAATGTAATATTATTTATTGAAAAAGAATTGCTTTTGTGTGATAAAGAATTGCTTTTGTTTGTTCTTAAAATAAATTTTCTTTAGATGTGAGAATTAGTTAATGTTGTGATCTTTTGCATAAAATAAATTACCTGTACTCAAAGCTTGAATATTAAAAAAAAATTATAAATGCTTATTTTTTTATGTCTATAATTTAAGTTTTTTGCTTTAATTTTTTTAAAATCTTGTTAAATTTGTTATTTTGCTTTCACAGGAACCTATTGATGAGGAACTTGAAGTGCCCAATGAGTTAGCTAATAAAATGTCATTATTTTATGCTCATGCTACACCAATGTTGAAGGTACTTAGTGATGCAACAATGCGCTTTGTGGCAGAGAACAAAGATTTGCCTATTGAAAATACAACTGAAACTTTAGGGACAATGGCTAAAGTGTGTCAGAGAATGATAGAACACAGGTTAAACCTTTTTATTATTTCTTTAAGAGGTCTTAATATTTCCTTTTATAAATAATTTCTGAGGAAATTTAATAAGTAAATATTAAGAGTTGAATAAACCAATTATTTAAAATTTAGTTTTTGTCTTCCAGATAGTAAAGAAAAATAAAATAGAAATTTTTGATTATGAATATTATGATAAATAGAATTTTTTATTCTTAAATAAATATTTAATGAAGGGAAGTAAGTTTGTGCATGTGTGTATATATATGTATTGATAATTAAATTAGATTAAAAATTAAATTCCCTATCTAGTAATTCACTTTTATATTACCTCCTCACCTCTTCAAGTATCAAACTAATAACCCATTTATTTCTTCCTAACATATGGCCAAGCCAATAAACATGTCTAATTCCAGATCGTTATATTTAATAGCCCTATATGTCAGCATTAACTTTCAAGAGCACTCATGGACGCCGCAATCCGTGTTTTAAGTGCTTAATCCACTTAAGATTATTCGGTGGCGTTCTTTCTCTCTCTGCATCTTGCGTCAGATGATGTGTAACTTTGATCAA
>BMAV01011953.1:537267-547696 GCA_019973955.1 Trichonephila inaurata madagascariensis | reverse complement strand
ATTGACAATTGTGACACAATTCTTTAAGAGTTGCAATGAACAGAAAATTATACATGAGAACCTTAAAGGAAAGAATAATTAAAAACTATTATTAAAGAATATATGTGAATAGCAGAATTTTTTCTTTTTATCAAACTAGTGAAAATAAAAGAATAAATATTATTTTCTTACATTTTAGTTTTACTATTTATATCCTCTACAGTACTTTAGAGTGCATACTTTCTTTCTTTGTAATTATGTTTTTCTTCTGAAGCTTTCTGATCAATTTATTTCTAAAATTTAAAATGAAATTTTTTTCTACCTCTTTTAAAATTGATTTAGTTACCAAAATTTATACTTTAAAATTATGCTAGATATTCAAAAAGTGTGTATTGTAATATTGCTCTAATTTCAGCTTTAATTAAACATGAATAGATTAATTCAAAATACTACTTCATAAATATTTTTACTATTTTTTGTATTTATGAGTATACTAGAGTTATTGCATACTTAGCAAAAGTTATTATATATAAAAATATTAAAAGCTTGCTTGAAAATTTTAGGAGTAATTAGCATTGAAACCTTTTCGTATAAATTGTTTTTATTTGAAATATTTTTTGAATTCTTAGAAAAGTTAGCTAAATGATCTGTTGATTTTCACTCCTAAACTGCTTTTGTATTTAAATTTGTGTAAATTTTTACAGGGATTTCTGTAGTCGATTTAGAAATGAAGAAACAATTCTTTTTGTTTTAAGAGTGATGGTTGGTTTAATTATTTTGTATGATCATGTACACCCAGTCGGAGCCTTTGCCAAATCTGCTCATATTGATGTAAGTTGTCAGGAATTCTTTTCTAACTGTATGATTTTAGTAAAATTTTAAGTTTTTGTTAAATCGTTATTTTTCTTCCTGATTGTTTAATTCTTTATATATTTTAGGTAAAGGGATCAATTAAAGTTTTGAAAGATCAACCACCTAATGTTGTAGAGGGCTTACTCAATGCACTGAGGTATGTATTTATTTTTGTACATCTATAGTAAAATAAACACTGTCATCATCAACCATTGCTCATTTATTGGATGGCAAAGCTAAATTAAAAGCACTTTATAAATAAAAACTGATGTAAGAAGATAGGTTTGGAAAATCAATAGGAATAGTGTAAAGCTTTTTTTATCATTAGTGGCTTAATATGGCTAGAAGTTTAGTACTTTATTCTACAAATTCTCTTTTTTATTTTGAGGGCTCAGTTCCCTTAGGACTAATGCGGAACGAATCCATCAAAAAATTTTTTCCCTGGCTTGATTTACTGAAATATGTTTACTTACCCTTAAATGTATAATACAAATCACATTTTTTTTTCCCATCTTGACCTCTAAACATTGCAGGCTGTGCATGTTAAGTTTCTATACTGGTTATTTTTACTTCCTTCTTACTGATTTAGTGTCGAACAACAGCATTTAATTTCATAAGTTTGACAAGTAACCTCTTGTGATATTTCATTTTCTCGAAGTATTGTGCTTTTTGCTTATAAAGATTTATTATATTTCCAGAAGTTTTTTGTTGAGGAGGAGAAATGTGTGTAGCATTTTACTTCTGTATAAACCTAGTTCTACTAATCAATCCAGAAATTTTTTTGCTCTCAGCTATTTCATGTATTTATTTGTTAATTTGCAGATATCCAATTCAAATTGCTTTGTAAAAACTATTGACTTTTTATTCTGATTGCACATACATACAAGATCAACAAATACAAGCTTCGATAATGGATCTGCCTTAATTTATTCTAATGGAAATTTTTAATAGATTTTAAATTAATGAAATGATTTGAAATGATTTAATTTCACACATATGTGTAGAAAGTTATCATTTACATCTGTTTTAATTGGTAAATATTTGAAATTCATTTGATATGAAATATTATTAAAGCACCTTTCTAAAATATCTTAATTTAGAATTCCATATTAAATGTGTGTGAATTCTTTATAAATTTCACCTTTCTAAAATATCTTAATTTAGAATTCCATATTAAATGTGTGTGAATTCTTTATAAATTTTTTCATTTATGCATGTACCACATAAAATAGGTTAACTCTAAAAATTTAAAGTGATTTTTTTCATACTTTTTTTTTTATTGAATGAATATACATTGATATAAAAATTTGTTATAGGTATACAACAAGGCATTTGAATGATGAGTCAACTCCAAAGCATATCAAAAGCTTATTAGCATGATCTTCTGATATGAAATATTTATCGAATATTATCCTCTCATCTATTTCTTGTCAAAGAAAATTTCATGAAGAGCACATATATCAAATGTTGTCTTGGACAAAATAGTAATTGAGATGTGGAAATTTATATTGGTGTGAAGTTGAAAAAACAGTAAAATTATACAAGAGTGAATATGCTGATATTATGTGTGTGGTGTGGTGCTTTTCATCAATTTTTCTGGGTGCATGATAATTTATGTGATTGCTAATTGTCATATTAGCCTCAAGTAGTAAATACTTATATACATGACACGAAAATAGCGTATCATATTTCACTTATGAAAGAAGTATTTTTAATAGCATTGTATTAAGTGCTTTTAAGTTTGAACTTTTGCAACTTGAATAAGTTTTTAATTATTCTACATGTTGTAATATTTTAGTTTTATTTCATTTGTAAAATAAAGGCATGTATTATATGTTCATGGAAGTGGGGAAAAGAATTTTTTTCCCCTCTCCTTCAAAATGCTCAATATGGAGAAATTTTTTTTTTTTTAAGAAATTCTTTTATTTTTAGAGAATTGTTTTCTGTTACAAAACTTATTTCAAATTTAATGAATACTGAGCAACTGAAACTGTTAGTAAGTGAAGATCCATGATATGCTGTCAGTACTATATTAAAATGGCAAAAATGTACTTTTGCTTATGTATATTTTTTATGTGTACAATGAGCTTTGAATGCAGCTTCTTTGTGCATCTCATTGTCCTAGTCAAATCATCTCATCCGATCAGCTATAGGAATGAGCTGTATTCTGAATATTTCCTTGTCATTGCTGAAGATCTTATTTTTTTCTGTCCAATGTTCATATTCATTCATCTGTTAACTGTTTCAATGAGCATTGATATAGTGCTCAGTCTCTTTGACTTTAATCTCAAGTTATTTTTAACCTTTACATGACAGAAAATCTTTTGAATTGAATACTGTATTATTCCATCAGAGATGCTAAAGCTTCCAAATACTTCAACATTTCATATTAAAACTATATAAGAATATACAGGGTGGGGGTCAAATAAAAGTGGCTCGGAGAACAAAGTTTCAGGTTACAAAGAAACATGACTTAAGAAAGGAAATAATTCATTAATCTGCTTATAGAAGATGTCAAAAATGACCACTATTCATCTCCTGGCACCTTTGGGCCCTGATCAGCAAGTTCTGGAAGGCAAATCGTAGCTGCACTGCTAGAATAATGTTCTGCTGCAGTTCTTGGAAGACTATGAGGGCTGTTGCTTTACACCTTAGACTTGTTCCCTGCGAAAAGTAATCTTACCCAGACAGACCAACAAAGGTCGATACCAGACTTTCACTGTGAACAACTCTGTCTTGTGAACAAATGTAATCCATGGTTTGGTGGGATGTATAGGCAGTTGCACCATCTTAATGGATGTATTTGTAGGCCTTTTCCTCTTCACTTAATGTTGTCACAAATAGATTGGCACTGGCACAGCTCGCACTATGATATGAACCTGTTTTGATCACTTGGGGGTGCATGTCACATCCACGTCCAATCATATCCATTCATCTGGGTCACTTTTATTTGCTCCATCCTGTATGTTCATTGAAGAGGCATCTGAGTTATGTGAGAATCATCATTTAATATTCCAAAATGTCAGAGCCTTAGATTAATTTTTTCCTCTCATTCCATTATTGCTGATAATAAGAATCTTGAATAATAGTCAGAAAACATTAACTTCCCATTGATTTAGATATAGGTTTGGAGTCAATATAGAAAGTCAGAGACTCCTTTAAGAAGGTGTCAAAGTGAAAGCATTCTTCCATATGTAGAGTTTCCCTCCCCCTTTTGAAAGAGAATTGATCATGTACTGTTATTTTAGATTTGATGTTTTGTGAAGGAATCTTGATTGTTGATATTCTTGATAGATTCCTCACCCCCTTTGAATTTACACATTCTGGTCAAAAGATTAAAATCTTGTCCTGAAAAGGTTAAAAGGGATAATTTATTGAATGTGCCTGCTTGTTCTGTAATATTTGTTGGTTGTTGGTAAGATTTCAAAAAGTACTAAATACTTGCGTACTTATTGATATTTATAATTCTATTGATATCTTAGTACATTAAATAACGGTTTGATATAATTCAGATTTTTAAAAATTGTTTAATTAGAATTTAGTAAGTTTGATCATGAGAGTCTATTATTAAACAAAATAAAGGGTTGGAATAATGATAATTAAAAAAAGATGTAAATTTTAATTCTCACTTTAATTATTTTGCTAAACAATTTGATAAACTTGCATTTTTTACAAACTAAATGAAGATCTGAAGTAGCTAATATTTATTAAATTTGCAATTGACTATTAAAATGAAAATTATTTAATAATTTTTTAATGTTTAATATTTTTTATTAAATTTTTAAAATTATGCATTACTTTCAGATTTGGTTGGAATGCATTATTCATTACTTGATTATTCTGTATTACTTTATCAGTACGAATTATTGTGTTATATTTATAACTACTCGATAGTCTAAGATTATTTATACCTAACAAAATAATCTTGACTCTTAAATAAAAATATATATATTTTTTTGTATTTTTGAATGATTTAGTTATTAGTAGCAGACAGTTTAAATTTGTTGAAAATGTGCCTATAATTTTTTAAAATTTCTATTTTACTTAGAAGAAAAGAAATAACTTTTAGATTAACTTTTATATAATGTCTGACAAATATTTCAATTTATAATTGCTGTAAGGTTATGCTCAAATACCTATACAAATAAATTGAAATATCAAAATTCTAGTTCATTGACACTAAACAAATTTAAAGAAAAGATGCAAACAGGAAGAAAAAAAATGCTTATGTTTGAACATTTGTTAAAATATGTAGAATTAGATCTAATTTAGAATGGAATTTAGTAATGATTTTCTTTAAAAATATGAATTGTTCTTTTTATTACTGTAAGGTTCCATTTTTTATACTCTTATTGACAATTCACTGATAGTAAGATAAATTTATTTATAATATATCCTGTATGATTAAAAAAAAATCCATCACCACAATTTACAGTGTTGCAATTTTCTAACATGAGCATTAAACATTTACAAATCACACATGTTGTTCAAAGCATTTACGCCATCGATGAAATTTAAGTCATTTGATATTAAGTGTTAGTCTGTTTTATGAATATCGACTATCTTTATTCCTGATCATGTAATTTGTATTTAACTTCAGATCATTATGAAAAATATTGGAATGACTTATATATGTATATATATATTTGCAAAACAAAAGAAAGAAATATTTTTGAAAATCACGTTTTAAAAAAGTCTAAAAATTTATTTAGTACTCGTATATGGTAATAGTTTAGGTATCTCATGTGTTTTAATTCTTCTTTTTTTTTTCAAAAAAATTAATTTAAGAGAATAGTTAGAAATATGTTCATATAAATATTTTTCTTACAATTTTATTTAACATAATTAAGTTAAATTTATCATAGTTTCTTGTATTTTTGTAAGAGCTATGAATGTATAGTAAAAAAGTATAATTGGATCATATGTAAAGCTTACATAATATTTACTTATATTGCACTTCTTGATATTTTATGTTACTTTTTGTTTGAAATTTATCTTTAGTTTCACTCTTTATGGATAAAAGATTAATTTCAAATTTGGATTGTGTATGTAATGTGGTGAAATACATTGCAAAAACTCTCAAGATATCTTGTTATCTGGGGTAAACTATAGATAATTATTGTATGTGATGTGTGTGTGTTTTTTTCTTAACTTCATCAAAACTCTTCAGCAGAAAAAAAGATTAAGACTAAAATCTTTCTAAAGCATGCTTGGCATACAAAATCTTAACACGTTTCTAAAAATTTATGGAAGGCACAGCTTAATATTATAATACTTGGTCATCTGAAATATTCATCAACCTCAAAGTGCAGTGATTAATTTGAATTCATTTACATAATTATTTATTTCTGTGGGAACTTTTCAGTTGTAAGTTAGATAAATTATATATGAAGTGCTACTCTGTCTAAATGCCTAAATGTATTTTTAAAAAATATGCATATCTCTTAAGGCACTAAATGAAAATTGTATTATGGATGTCATCTAGTTCGTAATTGTTTTTTAGAAATATAGTAATCAAATATATTATGTTTTATTTAGAACTAGTAGAAGTAATTTATATCAATACTTAGGGCTGTGTGTGTAAAAATGCTATTATGATCAGTTTAGTTGATTTTTCACAGATTATAAAAGTTGATATTGTCGCTAAAAAATTTAGTTACTGTTGGAAAATAATTCATATTGTTGAATTTTTCAAGTAATTTTGTTGCTTAGTATGTATACGAGCATTACTTTCCATTAAATAAATCATCCTCGTTAATGGTTTAAGTGTATATTTGTTTAACAATTTGCTTAAACAAATATAGTAATTTCTTTATGCATTTTGAGCATGTACCTAAAGTATGCTGAATAGGTAAATGTTATTGATATAAATTAATTTTGCAAAATATGTGAGATACAATATTTGTATAATAAGCATTTGTAATTTGAAAGCTTTGGTGTGGATTAACATAAATTCATAAATATCTTCAAGTCTGTCGTCGCTGGAAGTTCATGTTAAAAGTATTGATTGTTGATAAAATATATTCACCTTTATTCAGTTAACTCTAGTTATTGTACTTTTGTAATTTAACATTTTAAGATATTATTTATTCCCATTGTTAATGGGTAATAATGTTTTACATTTGGAGTTGTAAATCTCATTGGTGTACATATATATATATTTTTAATCTGCATAAAATTTGAATATATTTCTTCTTGTAAAGTAAAAGAACAAGCTATATAATTTAGTGCTGAGTAAAAATATTGAAACAAAGATGTATGTGTTGTTTGATCTTTAATTCTTTATTTAGTTTATTAATATTTTTAATAAAGTATTAAATAACTAATGATTCAAATTTATTTTATTTATAGATATGAAACTGATTCGCATTCATGAGATTTCCACGTAAGAAGAGCAAACACATGTTTAAAACATAAATTTCAAACTGGATCAATAAGAAAAAATATGTGTTAGATGTGAATTGTGCCCCCCTCCCCCCCAAAAAAAAAATTACTAAAATTTAATCTAACAGTGGTTGAGAGGGAGTGAGAAATTTAGGAGAAGTGTAGACACAGTTATATAAACGTTTTTAGGTTGAACATTTTTTTTTTCGATTTAAAAAGTAATATTTTAGAAAATTATAATGAGTAATTGCATTCATTCTGTTAAAATTATTGAATTTCAAAATTACAAAATGTAATTTTTTTTCTTCTCCCAAAATCCTCTTTTCTCTTTCTCACATATACTTTTTCAGTCTGAAAAGCTTTATATTTTTTCCTTGAATATTAACATGTCTTAATTTCAAACTCATTGTTAGCCTGACTTCCATTCTGTGTTAGGTATACAATGAATTATATTTACACAGCAGTATCTATCTTTATGTTTTATAAAATGAAATATCAAGAGTAATGCAATTAAATAATCTTAAATTATAAGTTGAATTTTTTTTTTTTGATTTATTAAACTGCATAAAACTTAAATTAATTTTTAGATATATTTGTGTTACTGAAGATTTATATTTTTCTGCAATTATAATTTGATAAATGAGATATTGTTTAATAAAATTGATTCTTCAATAGTGTTATATTAATTCTCTGGTTAAATATTGCAAAAAAAAAAAAATTTGTATTTGGTAATCAATGTTTATGCCAATAATTTTTTAAGAGAACTTTTTAATTTTTATTATTTAATTTTTTAATTGGTGTTACAAGGCGTTAGAGGCATTTATTTTTAAAAAGGTTGAAGAAAGAACGTTTCATACATGCAGACTTTCATAGACCATGTCTATGACAGGAAGTGCTAGTCATTATCCCCTTTTTTAAGATGTGCCTAGATTAGGGAAGAGGACCAACGTAAATCAACGGACCTCGTAATTTTGAACCTTGTTCAAGTGACGAAAGAGGTCGAGTGGTAGCGTATCGCTCTTCCACACCATCTATTCCCGGGCTGGACAAGGTCGACTCAACCTTTCATCCCTACTGCTGTGGGTCGATAAATGAATACCAGGCTTGCTTGGGGACTTAAACACTGGTGCTCTCGCTTCAGACTGACCACCTGATCGGGACATCTGCTCATGCACCTCAGCGCCCAATGGTCACGTGTACTGGAATGAGCACAGTATACCCTCATGGGCTGTTGCGCCACTGAGTTTGAGTTTGCTTAGATCAGAGAAACATATTGCTTTATTTACAGAAACTCAGTATACAACTGAGCCATAATCTCTCACGCATTGGAAAATTTACTTCTGTATCTTTTTTTTTTTTTTGCATTAACGCTGCATTTTGAACAGGGTATGGGTTAACTGGGCCTCCGCCTCGATGGGGGCCTCGTCTCGTTCTCGACTCAGCCTTAATAAAATCATTTTTCATATAATTTTAATGGTCAAGTGTTATTCCCGGAAATATTCTCCGAAAAATTGAGAATTTCGAACTATAACTATGGCAGAACCGCATTATAATGTAACGGCCGTCATCCATAAGCCTACCACCATACACCTCATTTAAACGAAAGGTGGTAATCAGTTGAGCCGGTTTGTGAGACTGTGAGTCACACACATTTATTTGTTTCGGGTGACCGTTTGTTCGAGTATTTGACAACGTATGCTTTTTACTCAGGGACGTCTTAAGAATCTTTGAGGCCTTGGGCAAAAGTAGGCCCTACCTGAGATCTTTAATATTAGACAGTTATAGCATGCATAGTCAAATGAAACAAATAAATGTGCACGACTTACAATCTCAAAAACCTAGCCGCATTTCGATTAAATGATTGTTTATGGTACTAGACCTAGACATGGACAACGGTCATCACATAATTATGCAGTCTTACAATTTTTGACAGTTTGTGATGGCCCGGGGGTATCATCTCTTCATCTACGTGACCTAGATTTGTAGGAATAAACGATTGATCACTCAAATTCTCCATAATAAACCAATTTATTATTGTCTAAGTATATATTGATCAACGCAACACAAGTCTTACTAGAGGAATCAGACCAGGAGAAATGAAAGAGAGAAATTAAACTCAGAATCTTTATCTACGGTAGATTCCTTAATAAGCTAAAGTCCGTTCTATAATTAATATCTTACCAATATCTCACGGCGAGCAGCACCTCGGCTTTCGGTCTCTTCTTGTATTCTTCCATCCTATTACTATCCGACTTCTATTCAACTCATAGCGCTGTCCGGCTTCTATTTGACTAACTCGGGAATGCTAAAGTTCCAATATATATCTATTAACTCATCTGCATATCGTGGTTTCTTCTCGTGAGCGTTGGATTGAAATAATGCCATTCTGGCCCCAAAGATTCCCCAAGAGGATTAGTGAGAAGGCGCGATAAAGCCCCGTCACAAGTTGACAGACAATTTGAAATTCCCTGTTTTTCGAAGAATGTGTACGGGAATAATGTTTCACCATTAAAATTATCTGGATCATGATCTTATTAAGACAGGTTCGAGAACGAAACTAGGCCCCCAGTTGTCTATGCCTTAAGACGTCCCTGTATTTCTGTACTTTTAAGGGCCACAGATAGGCCTACTATTACATAGAGACCAAGGGCCTCTAAAAGTCTTGAGACGTCCCTGACTTCGAAGCAACACAAGACCTATTTGCGACGGGCCTCTTATTTTTGAACCAGGTCAAGTGATGATTTTATGTAAGGCAGCCGTGTGAGCACTCGATGGATTTCATTAGCTCCTATACAAGACATGTAATGGTATCTTTTTCTTTTCTTTTTTTTTTCCGATTCCTACTATTAGCTCGCACTTTCTATATATTTATTTATCTCGGTGGAATTTTCAATCGTTAATAAAATACATTTTAAAGCGCTCAATTGATCTGAAATTTTATATACATGACTATTTTGGATGACAATACAATAATTTAATTATAATTATTAAAAATTAATTGATTTAAACTAATTATTTAAAGAATTACAAATTCACACAGCCACGTTGGCATCATTTTTGGCGACTTGTGTCAAAACTTAAAAAGGTTTTTTTTCCGTTTTAAAGCATTCAGTTGAACTGAAATTTTATATACACAATTGTTTTGGATGATAATACGATACTTTAAAGATAATTAATAAAAATTAATTACCACTTGTGTGATGTTGTGATTCTG
>BMAV01011953.1:448374-537167 GCA_019973955.1 Trichonephila inaurata madagascariensis | reverse complement strand
TTTTTTTTTATATTACTTGTTTTCCTTCTTGTTGAAGGACAGAGAGCAGTTTTCGGCGGTGAAATAAAGAGTGTAATACGCATATATTTATTGTTTTGTGTTCTTTCAGTTGAGTTAATATATAATTCAGATGCCAGTGATGTGCAACAGCCTTAGAGTGGTCATGAATGGCAGCATCTATGAGAAAGTAAAATTATCTGTATTAATTTTTTGAGTTAAGGTCTGGAAATCGTCGGGCAATTTATCAGGTACTTTTGCGTCCCGGTTGCGTAACTAAAGTGGCAAACCAACATAAGAGAGTACTTAAGAGTTCTAATTAAATTACTTGAATACAATAAAAAAGTTAAGAAAATTCGAAACACATTACTAGAATTGTTAAGGTTGTTAAAGAAGAATTCTTTAAAGCCGAAGTTGATCCTTGTTCTTAAGCGACAAATTAATAAAATTGGAAAAAATGTCACAATTAAAAAGGCTGGATCCAGAGGTGATAAATAGTAATGCTGTACAAGGATGCTCTATTAATTCAGAATTGGAAAACTATAAAGAATCTTTAGATGAATTTATAACTAAAACGGCTTATAAAAGAGCTTTAAAATGCTAAAATTAAAGAATCTGTATCCTTAGTAGAACTAGGTGGTTCAAACAGTGGCGTGTGGGTTGTTGTGGCTAATGACACCTGTGTGACGTAGTCAGAACGAGGTCTACGAAATTCATCGTGACAAGGGGCTAGAAGTACGCTTGTCGTTGGTATAGGCCTTGAGCACCATACAAATGACAGTACGAATTAGCTCGGCGAAATTCCCCGAAGGGACGATAGATGGCGACACCACCTATCTCCACCTCCACAATTTTGGTATAAAACTGAAGGGGAGGGAAATGTTCTTTAGTCCTCTGCACTCGTGATTATCCCACAAGACTTTCGGACCCACTGATTTAACGATCACTTACTCCGTGTGTACTCGGAGGTTATTTGGTGGCATCGAACCCAGGCCTTTCGGTCTGGAGTTCGATGCTCTATCTACGAGGCTGGGTGTACGTTACGCCACTGGGTCCAAACACGACGGAAGAATTTCCTAAAGAAAATTGTTATAAAATACTCGAAATTGAAATTAAAAAGTTTGATGGGGAACTCATTAATTAATTGTCATTGTTGGCTCAGTTTAAAAGAATATTTAAGAGAAAGAATTGTATACAATCTTATACTTAAGCAAGATAATTAATAGAGAGTTTACCCCTCACCACTGAAAGTTATGCATTATTTTCTACTTTAGAACAGTGACAGTAACGTACACAGAGAAAGACATTAAGCTACTTTCTTGTAAAGAGTTATATTTAAAAAAAAAAACCGAAAAGCACCGAGTAGTAAAATCTTTGTATTAAAAGTTAAAAACCAGTCTGTGGGAGGGGTTTAATTCCCCAAATCCTACCTAAACTAAACCCCACCCACCATTCTGATCACTTAAGCTTATACTTTTACCTTCTTTTAAAATTAATTCTTAATTTCATTTGCTTCAAAGCAATTCTTTTTCCTTAATTCTAACAATTTAATACTATACATCAGTGATTCCCAAAGTGGTCTATATCGACCCCCAGGGATCTACGGTGGCCTACAAAGAGTTTATATCAGCAGGGAAAAAAATTGAGGGTTCATGAGTTGTAAATGAGGGTCTACGGTTGTGGCTCTCATTTAACCAGTTCGTGACTTTCAATGAATGGAATAAATATTCCACATACATGGGGGTTATTATACTTATTTTCATGCGTAATATTTTATTATAAACGGAGATTAGAGCCGGATGGAGCTACATGCTCCTCGTGGGATATTTTGCATTAAACCTTATGGTACGAAAGAGGGCTTCTTCGATTAGTCCTAATAAGAAAAGATAGAAAAATTTAAAGAATTGTTGTTTAAGGTGTTTAAAACCTAGGCACAAGGCGAAGAACTGTATCCATTGTTATATGTCCTCATTACCTTTAAAGTAAGAAAATGATTTAAAACAGATGATCCCATTTCTGTTCAAAGGACTATATTCATGCAGAAATGCAAGAGTGGCGTTGTTATAGGGACATTAAAGGTGATTATTTCGTACAAAAATAACTGAAAAAGGGAGAAAGAGATAGTGGCTCACACAGAAGGTCATTCCTCTTAAAGGATACGTCAAAATCCTTTGGATTAAAAGCAATTAAATTGAGAATATCGTACTCAAGGGCATCGTGGACAGGGATATCTGTCAGAGGCTCAACTGATCTCCACATCTTTCATCCTAGTTCAGCGATAGCAGTTATTTATCAGGATGCAACCTTCTATCAATATGTCCGTCCATATCTCTGGCAGTCGTGGGTCCTAATGACATGTTTATGAACGATAACGCGCCAATACATGGAGCTCGCGTCGTCAACCAATGCTTGGAACGTAAAACATTGCTTCAAACGGAATTTCCAGCACGTTCGCCCGACTTGAACCCAATAAAGCATGTCTTGGAATAATCGGAAAGCTTCTTTTTGTTCTGTGAAGTGCTCACCGAAGCCGCAATGATTTCTTAACATGATTAATGATTTCTAACATGGGCACAAATCACGCAAAGTGCGATTGACGACCAGCTTTCAGGTATGAATTGTCGTTGTCGAGCCTGCATCTCCAGTAGAGGTCCCACAACCTACTAATGAATGTTTGCAACTAAACATTTTTAGCATAAGTTATAGGGATATTATTGTTTATACTGATAATTTGATAACTAATTACTGCTTTCCTTTTATTTTTTACTTGACTGGAAATCTCTTCTTCTGCTCAACAACCTATAAAAATTTCATTGCATTTCAATAAATTGTATCAATTTTATCAACATTTTTCTGTTTGTTACTTTTTTGAGACAGTGTATCAGGAAAAATAAATTCTTATAATTTGGGTCTAATGCCCGAACACCAAGAAATCGAAACTGATGAAAAATGTTTCTCCGTAAGATGGAAGCTAGCTTCCCCGACTATTTAGTGGGGAGGATACAGGGAGCTTTTGGAATGTTTCATAAAAACTCTTCTGTCACGAGGAAATCATCCCGCGACTACGAGGAACATTTTACAGTAATATCGGATGTAGAATCCACCATTAATCATCAGCCTCTCTCTTATAAGTCTGATACGTCAGAAAAAATAGCACCTCTTATTCCATCTATGTTTCTGCATGGTTCAGCTTAAATAGGAGTGCTTCATTTGGGTACCACTGACTCTCACATATTAGCTCTAACCTGGGACTTATTTACTGCATAACTCTCAAAGAAAACTTGTGAAGCTGTTTTCGAAATGAATACTCGGGTTAACTGTTCTAGAGAACCGTGACCTTGGTTCAAAATTACGAGGTCCATCGTCAATAGCCCTCGTGCTGCTTTATATTGTGACATTAATAAACGTTCAAACTCGTCAGAGAACCAGTGAAAAACACCAAGAGGGGCAAAGGGGATATTGATAAGACAACCAGAAAAGACACATTGACCTATGGATCGAAAGGAAAAGATTTATCCTAGCAGAGATGGTTTTTCCAAAACAAAGAGTATAATTGCTTCTCTAACAGTTCAAAAACTTTATCCTTAGAAGTTTTTACCTTAGATAATCCTATTTTTCTTAACTTATAAGGCCAAAACTAGTGCCACTAAAGACCCACCATGTAGAGGGCCTGATGCACGTTAAATCTGTCGAGGCTCTAATGCATGGTATGGAAATTTGGAGAGGAGGTGTCTGCTCAGGTGTTATTCTCACTTGATAAAGGTTCAAAAGTACGAGGTAAGACACCAGCAACCCTCGTATTAATTCAGAGTGCGACGTAAAGTAAAATCAGAAAGCCACCTCAGAGACTATATAATAAGTTAATATAACTAAGCTCAATGGAGTAACAGTCTATGAGGGCCAAGGCCTACTGAGCCCAACTCAGTATACGTGACCTTGGGCCCTGAGGAGCATGAGCAAATGTTCCGGTCAGTCTGACGCGAAACCCCCAGTGTGAAGCTCCCAAGCGAGCTTGGTACTCATTTATCGACTCACTGGAAGGATGAAAGGCTGAGTCAACCTTGTCCAGCCGGGGTTTCAACCTTGTACCCGTCGTTTGGAAGCGCGATGCACTAACCACTCAGCCACTAGGCTTCAAGGACAATTCTTTCTTTACAAATTAATGTGCAGTTATTCTTCTAAAGTGTAATTTTCAAATTTTACTGTTAGTAGGTTTGGTTAATTATTAATCTATAGTTCATTTTTAGTTGAGCATTGATATATCGTTATAAATTATTGTCAAGTCAATAATAATAATACCGATAA
This sequence comes from Trichonephila inaurata madagascariensis, assembly GCA_019973955.1. Taxonomy (NCBI): domain Eukaryota; kingdom Metazoa; phylum Arthropoda; class Arachnida; order Araneae; family Nephilidae; genus Trichonephila; species Trichonephila inaurata. The sequence goes on along the minus strand of BMAV01011953.1, from coordinate 532,865 downwards.
TTTGGATATTCCTGCATATTTCGACTATATAACTTGTGTGTAATATATTTTTATTTTGTCGTTACAAAATCGAAGTGGGAGAATGTAACGACATACAGTGGATTTATTTAAAAGTTTTAATTTGCGTGCCTATTTTTTTTTATTTACTGTTTGGGGAGAAAGAACAATTTCCCGCGGAGAAAATAAAGAATATGAAACGCACATGTTGTAATATCCAGTAAAAGAAGAACTGGGTTTTCCTTTCAGATTTAGCTAGCAGCTAAAGTTGAAAAAAGGGCATTTAAAGAAAATTACCCGTAGATCTTAGACCGGATGATGGATGCATCAGATCATCATCATCCACGGCGCGACGCCTAAGAATGAGTCAAAGTCTTCTGAACCAGACGTTTCCAACCGCCTCTACTGGCATTAAACTCCTCCAATTCTTAGTTTTTAAGACCAAATAATCATCTACTTCATCAAGCTATCGAAGTCTAGACCTTTTTTTTTCCCTTTTAGTTACAAGGTCTAGCCGAAAAGATTTCTTTTAGAATGTTACTTTCGTTCATTCGCATAACATACCCAATCCAAATGAGGTAGGGGCGTATCTACCACCGTACCAATGATACGTGACCCCCAACATGTGTATAACTACAGTCTCACTAACAGGGCTTTCATATCTGAAAAGGGGCCCCGAAGGAATTTTGAAAAAGGGGCCCACTCAGAACTAGCTACGTCAGTGAATTGAGGTGACTCATTTTAATGTAAAAAACTCCTGGCTCTTTGGACATTCAGTGTAATTGCGTCCTCTCTACTCCAGTTACTATTTTCTAAATTCCTCCAAAATCACTTCTCAGAACCTTACATTCAAAAATACTCCCAAATCCCTTCTTCCTTCATAGTCACTGTTCAGGTCTCCGAAGCGTTTCTGGTATAGGGTCTTGTAGTGTAACAATTTTGTCTTTCTAAATAAAATTAAAAAAAAATTTTTAAAAATTTGGATCTAAGTAAATGTTTTATTTTATCAAAAACTTTATTAGCAGCAATTATGCGTCTCTTATTTCAGGTAGGATATCATTGTTTTTTTTTTTTAAACATTGATCCCAGATAAATGAATTCTATGAATTCGAGGTGGCAACCGAATGATCAAACGTTCGCTCAGATGCATCAGAACCTGACGGAACATGGATCTTTCAGAGTCACGATTGAAGGTACTGGGTGGCCGCGAACAGCACGGGCACCCATATTTGAAGAGGGTGTGTTGTATGCTGTGGACTGAAATCCCGGTACCAGTGTACGGGCGCATGCCATTGCAACCGGAAGATCTCGAACAACTGTCCATCGTATACTGCATGTGGAAGCCTTACATTCTTTTCATGTACAGAGAGTGCAGTTATTACAGCCAGTTGATCACCCACTACGTGTTGCGTTTACACAGTAGTTTGTTAACAAAAGTGCGGAAGACATGCCCTTTTCCAGTTTCGTGTTGTTCTGTGATAAAGTGACCTTTTCACGTGAAGGAGTGCTAAATACTCATAACGCGCACATGTGGATCTTCAGCAACCCACACAGCATCCGACCACAATAACTCTTCAATGAGGTACAGTAAGTATCATGAGGGACAGTTTACTTGCCCCATACATCTTACCGCCTCGACTGGACTCTGGCAAGGATCTCGTATTTCTGCAGGAGGTACTTGCGGAACTGCATACCGATGTCTCAGCACCTGTTCGGAGACACATGTGGTCTCAACAGGACGGGGCACCATCTCATTATGCAAGATGTGTGCGTGACCATTTAGACCAGACGTTTCCAAACAGGTGAATTAGATGTGATGGTCCCGTCGCTTGTCCTCCCAGATCCCCTGATTTATCTCCTCTGGATTTTTTTTTCTCTAGGGTACCATGAAGAGCCTTGTGTGCGACAAGGTCCCTCTTTTCTGAAATTGCCATGGTGGTGCGAATATCCATCACTACTGCTACGATCCGTGAAACGCCTGTTATTTTCGAACAAGTCCGCCAATCCATGACACGCCGGTGTCGTGTGCCTCAATTTCGAATGCCTTCTATGATGCTTTTTATTATATTTATTATTGTTTTTTTGTGCAATGAAGTGTTTTATACTACATTCTGTGTTGAGGCCTTACTGTTTTTGTGTCTTATAACCTCGATAGGGTTACCTTTCTGTCCATGCTTTCCTATGTAATTATAGTTCCTCAGGATGTTCTGTACCTCCCCTCCAAGTTTATAAGCGGTATTCGGGGGTACTCTGTATATATTACATTATATGGAATTTAAAATTTTTAATTATTCTCGTTTTAGATGTACGTGATCAAAAACGCTTGGAGATACCTGATGAACTGATCACTGTCGGCTGTCTCTTGCAACTTTTAACAAAAAAAAAAAAAAAAAAAAAAAATGATAGAAAACTTTGATTAAGATTCGATAATTCTACAGATTTTATTTTGATTAGAGAATGAGGTTGATATTTTCGCTGAAGCTCACTACTCTGTAAAGAATGGCATGGCAACGGGAAGACTTTGAGCCTTGATAAATTTAACAATCTTTACATCTTCTGTTCAACGAATCTTACTTTAAAGGTATAAGTATTCAAATACGATTGAAAAAAAGCCAGTCACAAGATCAATAATAAGACTACTAATCTATAGAGGCCTCATGAAAAGAAACAGGATTGAAATAAAAAAAATCCACTTTGATATATGTTTGAAATTTTTTATTTCACATCAAGACTTTTCTTTTGTTTTTGTGATTGTTTTGTTTTAATCTCTAATTTGTATTTTCGAAATCAGTTTTAATGTGGAATGAATACAGCGGAGGCAGCCTAAGGAACATCTTAGTTTTTTCTGTTTGTCTCAAGAAATGTGTTTCCCTGAAAGACTTGCTTAGCTTTTTAAAAGAATTTCCGGTTATCAGACAGTTAATAGAAATTTAAAATTTATATTATTGTTTTTCTTGCATGCTCTTGTGAACTTATTTGATAACATTAAATGAGTTTACAGTAGATTGAATCTTTTTTTTTTCGTTAATTTACAAAATTTTCACACTATGTAAGTACTGATTGATTTGTTAATTAAATCACAAATTAATTCGTAATTTGGATTTATTTTTATTTTTCGAGTTTAAGAAGTGATTTTTTTAATGTTTATGTCAGTAATTGAGAATCTCAATTTGCGTTTGAGAAAATTTGCGTTTTAAAATTAGCGCCGTTTTAACAGAAAGGAAAAAAAAAATATATATATTTTCTTACCCATAACAACAACGACCATGAGCTGCGCTAAAAAGTAAACAGAAAATGGCGTCAATAAACAGTGTTTGGGTTTCTTGAAATCTGCTTAATACTGCATTTATGTTTCCGTATTTACTACAATGCACAAATTAACGAACATATAAAAAGTTATTCTAGAAATGTAATGAAGCATGCTGATTATGTTTCTAAATTTATATTTTTGTTCTTTGTTTGTTATTTCACAATCTCGAATTTAAGACGTCATTCTGACCCACAGTAGCAATGATCCTTCGAACAATGAATAAAGCTTATTTATGGTTTGATAAATTTGGAGAAAATTTTTTTTACAGAATTATTGAAACAGAAAATTGATTTTTCTTTATTGAGAAACTTTCAAGATTTTAAATAAAGGTATGTATCAAAATATATTGTTAGTGATTTAAAAACTGATTAAAATTCTACCGAGTTATGTGATTAGTTGCATGTAAATATAATATAATTAAAGTATAATAAATGACTAAAATGATTTTTCTCAAAAAGAAGATTTTGCTTAAAATTTCTCTGAAAATTTTTCAATTTAAACAAATCTTAAACATTTATTGCAAAAGTAGTGTATAATTTAAGTATCATCTAAATTTTTATTTTTTGTTACGCAACAATTTAAAAATTAATTTATTTTGAATATTTAAGGATATATGTATATTTTTAATACTTTTATATTTGTTTGTTTTTCGGTATTTAGACGAATTTGTTTTAATTCCATTCAAAATTCTTAGAGTTTTTGTATTAATTTATTTTATTAAAAAAAAACAGCTAGGTTATCACTCTTTATATCACTGGAAGTGTTTATATATTGGTCAAGCGAACTGATATAGAAATAAATCAGCTATAAAAATTGGAGAATTATTTGTACTTTCTGTGAAATTTACTGTGATATCATTTGTGTAATGCTATTGACCTTTATTTATTATATTTTATTGTTATATATGTTTCTATTTTTGTATTTTTTGATATTTTTAGCCTTAGTTTTTGATTTTGAATTGACAGAAAAATTATTAACACATTTTATTTTAAATATGTTTTTAAGGTGTAATATTACTTAACATTAACTGTTTTCTTGATGAAATATTAAATTATAGTGTCGCAATTATAAATAACTTAATACTATTACTTTCATTATGTATGAAATTTTAAAAATTTATTTGTTAATATCAAAGGACTTCTATTTTTAAAAGTAAATAGATTTTTCGAAAAAAGCAGTTTGGTGTATGATAATAGAGCCAATGATGCAAAGCAGATATATGATGTAAAATCTATAAAAATAGATTCAGCTATATCAGAAGTATAAGACACTAGATTAATTTTTAGGTAATCGAAATAGAACTTTCAATTTAAAAAATGTACATCTGTAATATTTTAAATTGCAAATTAAATGGAAAAAATAAAATATTTTACATATTTAAAATATACAAAATAATTGCACCAAAGAAATATATTCATGTTTTTACATATTTTTGAGGTCACGTTAGCCAAGTGGTCATGGTCCTGAACTTATGGCTGGATATTCTAGAGTTCGATTCTTTGTCCCACTGAAGACCTACTGTGTAGAAAGGCTGGTGCACATTAAAGGTATCTTGGTCCAAAGCCCTTTTAATGGTGTGACGTGAAAGTTGGAGAAGGTAGTCTGCCAGCTCGGGAGTTGTCTTCATCACTTGACCAACATTGAAATTTGCAAGATCAATTGTAGTAGCCCTTGAACTACTTTACAGTGCATTATTAATAACATAAAAAATGGAAAAGATGTTTTTTTAATGATAAGAATTTAAAAAAATGTCCCACTTATCAGCTGTTCTCTGCACTCAACTATCTATGTAATAGTTTTCTTTTTTGAAGTCTATATTTTTCTTTGTTATCCTGAAAGAATTTTTATTTTTTTGTTTTATTATTAATCTTAAGGAATAATTTAGAATTTATATTTATTAATAATTATTTTCTGTCTCTTCTACATAAATTTAAAAATATGAATTTTATTTTCAACTACAGTGGTGGCCAAAATTATGGACACTTTTGAAAATTGTTATCTTTTTTAAGTTTGCATGCTTGTAGAAAATGTTAAGTTACACAAAATGCAAAGTCTTTTATATCATTTGAAGAGAATTTAATACTGAATTCAATTCAAAGAACAAAATTCAAATATTTGGTATGCAAAAAAAAAAAAGTTATGCTGTTATAACTATTGGTATATATTAGATACATTAACTGTAATACATTTTGGGTTATTTGTACTTAGTGGAGTATCCTTTATTTTTTATTACAGCTTCAAATTGATGTTTGATTGAGCTGAAAATAGTTTTAATCTCTTCCTTTAATATTACCTGATGCCAAAAAACAATTATAGTCTCAATTAGTTCCATTTTATTTCATGGGTAACTCATTAGGACAAGAGTTTTCAGTTGGTGCCACAAGTTTTTGCTAGGATTTAGGTCAGAAATGTTTCCTGGCCAGGACAACAATTCAATGATCTTGGAACGATACCAGTCTTTTGATTACTTTACTGTGTGGCAAGAAGCAGAATTTTGCTGAAAAATAAATGAAGCATTGTTGGTAAGAAATCCCTGATAGAAGGTAAAAGTTTGGGTTCTAGAATGGTGTCAATGTATTTTCTGGCATTCAGTGTCCCATCGATGATATGAAGGTGACCGATACCATCTGCTGATATGCCTGACCAAATCATAAAACTTTGTGGGTACTTCACAGTTGCCTGGATGCAGTCAGGATGTAGCATTTCTCCTATTCTATGTCTTGCATATTTTCGGTCATCACTACTGAATAACGATATTTTAGTTTCATTGCTCCATATAACTTGTGACCACTAATCATTTGTCCAATTAATGTGTTTCTTTGCACACTATGGTCTTTTATAGGACTGCTGTAAATTGAGATAAAGCTTTCTTCATGGAATTCTACCTCACAGTCTTACCTCGTAGATCTGCCAATTTTCTCCTGATTGTTTTTGAACTGACAGAAACACCAGCATCATTTAGATAGCTTCTGTTGATTGTTGATGGCATTCTTTATCTTGGAGATGTAGTATTTTTGTTCTTCTGGCATCAAAAGATGTGGTGCACCTTTTACGGCCTTTTCCTGATTTGTTTTTTTTATTTAATTTGTCTCCTGACATCATAAACACATTTTTCAGTCTCCAGATGTATTTCAGTCTCCTTGTTCCTAAGAGTCCTTTTTTAGTGATTGAACCACATAATCAAGGTCTTAAATGAAGTATTAATGCATATTAATGTGTTCTCTGTACCAATGATGCATTTCTAGGTATATACTGGAGATATTCATCTTGTAACCTTTTAACTGGCAAGGAAAAGCTATGAAATTCACTCTCCCCCCAGTGCCACCGTTTTTCCCCACAGGCGTGCATTGTTATGTGGTTTATTAGGGGAAAAGATGAGACAGTTTTTTCAATCTAAAAATTGTTTACTTTCCCTTTAAAAAAGAAAAACAGAAAAGAAAAGGATAAAATAATAAAATGAAAATCCAAAATTTAATGTCTAGAGTTAGAATGTAATAAAAATTATAACTTATTTGTTGTGTGATATATTCTGAAACACATGGCTGAACACATAAACCATCATCACATTCAATGCATTGACAGCGAAATTCAATGTGAATATTTTTCCTTCCACACAAACAACTCATTTTCATATTACTTTTCTTATAAGACAATCGTACTGAAAAAGTGCATTAGCTATAAATTTCCACTTTCATGGAATATACCTTTTCAAATTCCTTCCCCATCTCTTCAAAATAAGTAAATTCTTTAGAATCACTGTCAGTATTATTTTATTGTATTCCGAAGTCACGGGATTAGTTTGAAACCGAGCAGGATGTGTATATACGCCCGTGGCACTTAAGGAGTTAAATTAGAATTACAGATTTCTTTAACACAACTTAACGAATCTCAATTAGAATGTTTTAATAAAGATTTTTTTCCAAATATATAGCTATTTGAAAGACATTTCTTGTAAAATCATCTGTTTAGACTTTAAGTATTAAGCGCTTTTAAAGTCAACATATAAAAAATGTTATAAAATAATAATTTTGAAAATTGGTTGATACAATTTGTATATACACACCATTATCAGTAATTCTAAGCTGAAAGATCTTTGTAGTCTGATGAGAAACTTAGTTATATCAAATCATAATTTCAAATATCACAATTTGGTTAAAAAAAATTTCATTAAGAAAAAAATATGTAAAAACAGAGTTGACTGTATTCTCTTAAAAATTTTTAAGTTATTTTTTAATATGTAAAATTACTTGTATGAGATTATAATTCTTTTAGACCATAATAATATGCATAGTTTTGAATATGTAATATCTTTTGTTAAATTGAAAGGAAGAAAGTTATACTCACTCAAATATATTGTAATTTGTATATTTATGACGAAGCTATAGAAGGTTTTAATATAACTTTGATATATATATTAACTTGTTGGAAATTACTAATTATATCGGTACTTGCTTATTATCGCAATCGTATTGGCAAAGTTGTATGAAATGAAGTACATGGTTGCCACAATTCAGCACATACGACACATGCAAAATCGGAGTTGCCAACCTATTTTGAACATTGGCATTGTTGCGATAGTATGTAAGGGCCAATACATCTTATTATAAAGGAACTTTTTTTTGTAAAAAGTATTTTTGCCATGTCCCACAATATTTCTCTGTATGCAAAATTTACATTTTATTTTTTAATGATTTTTAATTTGAAAGCTTTGGGTTATATATAATTCTAAGAATTTGTTGCTTGTCTTATGTGTTGCTTTCTCCCTTTTTGTATGTAACCTTTTTTGTTTCTTGTTTTGTTTCTGTCATGTAAACACTACACGAACAGTAAAGGGAAACTTACTTGTGCTTAATTATTCAGAACTTGCTCCAATTTTCAGGTTTCCATTTTTTTGTTAATTGAATGCATCATTATAGCTGTCAAGATGATGTACAGTCATTCTACAGATAAGGTAAAATTTGACCTAAAAGAAATTTTTAATTTTTTAAGAAATCAGTTTTTTTAAATAAAATTTGCACTTTAAATGGGAAGATGTTGCATATATTTTTAAATATTTACATCAAATTTTTTAAACATAAATATGATCATTGCATTTCCTTGAATTAGGAATTCTTTACATAAAACATCCTTTTTAATTTGAAATTTAATTCAGTTACTGGGAAGTAGAGTTTACATTTTTAAACTACCTTTGTGTTTTTCTTCCTGTTGTTTTTCTGTGTTTGTGATTTTGTTAAATAACAGCTTATGCAGTGTGACATTTTCTAGTTTTATCTTTAGTTCTAGCTATATATAAACATGTGTGTATCCTTGTTAAATCTTTCATAAGACTGATTTAAAAAAAAAAATCTATTTGTCTGAATGTGTAAGATTACCTTAACTTAGGCCTTGTGTTTGACTAGACAAATTTTTCTACCTTCTGATGTCAAAATGAAGTTGACTTGTTTATAATCAAAACAGTGGTCCAAAAATGATTTGCCCTTGTTATTGTAATTCACAAATAAAAATTTATGGAAAGTTCAAAGCTTTTTCCTAAAGTTTGGCAATAATACTTCAATCTTCAAAAACTAAATATTAGTTGAACTAAGGATATTTCCTGAAATTTTTTCTAACTTGTTATTAATTGACAAATAATTTAATGTATATTTGTTTTGAATTTAATTAGTTATTAAATGTTTTTTGCTTGATGGAAATTTTTCTTTATTTTTCAGTTTTTTTATATTTTTTGTCAATAGTTTATATTTCAATTTCTTTTTTTTGCAGGACATGTCCCTGTATGTATTTATTGTGAGCACTGGCACAACCTTAAAGTTCAGTGTAGAGTTTGCCGTAAAAAAGTAATTTGTTTGAAAAAGATTATTTATACATATGTATTACATTTTTATATGTTAATATCTAAGCATACTTATGTAATTTTTTATTATTTTTGATGTTTGCTTAAAAGTATGGTCATGACCATTTTAAGCTTCAAAGTATGTTATTCGCACATTCATGCAAATAATTTGATGGAAAGAAATTAGTGTTATATATTTAATGAATTCTATTGAAGCATAAGCTTTAATCATTCCATTAGTTTCTATTGCATAATTTTATGTTGGAAGTTGCCAGTTTCAAATTTTTAAAAAGGAGCAAGTGCAACTGAAAAAAAGATTCTATGAGAATATTTGATCAGATATAAAATATTCATACATTATGAGCCATGTATCCATAAATAATGGATGTTAAGCATTTTGAATGATAATGATGTCATTTTTTTCATGAAAAATTTAATTTTCTTGCAAATTATTAAATTTTTAATTATAATTGTGATTCTTTGTAAATTTATTTCAAATATATTTTTTTATTTTCACATGTGCATTTAATATTATTGCATTCATTAATTGAAAATTAAAATGAGACTAATCATTTTGATAAAAATGTGGTTTTTTAAAAAATTTAAATGTCTAAGTAGGCTCTTAATATTTATATGCAATTGATTCTATTTTTATTCAGAAATGATTTTATAATGATCAGATAATGTGAAAAAGGCAAAAAAAAAATCTGTATAGAATATTTAATTATCATTATTTTGGTTACATTATTTTGTTTTCATACTAACATGTTTTGTTTTTGAAAAAATTCTAGAGTCTTGGAACTTAAAAATGCAATTGCCGAAAGAAAGAACATCCCAGTTGCAGATCAAGTTTTGTTGTGCAGTGGAGGAGAAGAATTAAAATGTGACATAATAGTTGGAAACTATTCAGGAGCAGGGACTGATACCAATCCAATTTTTCTTTTTCATAAAGGCCTTTTTGATCCAGAAAAAAGTCATTTTGATTCATTATTATCAAATGCTCCTATTGTTACATCTCTTGGTAAATACTCTTAATTCCCTTTTTATAGAACTTTTTTCCTTGAATAAAAAACAAGTTTTAGTTTATAATGTAATAAATTAAAAAATAGACAATGTATGAAATTTTAAAAAATATTTACTAGAATTTTTGACTGAAAATATATTATTGAATCTCTTCCCTCCCCTCCAATATTTTTTGTACAGTGTAAAAAACCAGGTATTAATAGTTAAGCATTTAAACAATATAAATAATTAAATTAGTAATTTCTTGCATTTCTTTTATGTATGCTGAAGAGACTTTGGCTCTGAAAGAAGGTATTTCTGTTTTGTGTTTGATTGAAGTCCTGACATGTTTTACCCAGACAAGGGCTAGGGACAGATTTCAGAAAATTATGTAATATGTGTGCTAGTCAGAAGACTACTAACTGATCTGTTTGTTCTTATTTTCTACATTTAGAAAACTGTTCGTGTTTTAAACCTTGTGAAAATATAACAGCGAATGAACAATTGTTTTCCATGAAAACTGAATGCTAATTTATTCATTGGTTGCCCAAAAAACTTGATAAAATTAACATTAAATTTTGGCCTGCTATATGGGGAAAGATGAAACGCCATTTAGAAAAATTGTAGGTGAACATGCAGCTTTTTGCTTGATTGACACATACTGGAACACTAGAAGAAACCTGGCGACAGTTTCTTTACTTCACAGAAATTAGTAGAATGAATAGGGAAAACAGGGAAAAGTTATTTTCGAACAATAAATCATTCAGAGAAAAAAAAATTTCTTATTTCTTTAAAAAAATAAAAAAGGTCAGATCCATTATGTTAAGATTGCTAAGCATGGCAATATAATGCTTACACTAAAAAACAGAAATACCCTACTCTTGAGTACCTTGCACACGACACTAGAATTCACATTTAATGATAACAAAGCATATGAAGTTGTAAATTTTGGCAACTTGATTCTGTATATATATATATATATAGACTTGATGATGTTTTAAACCAGCTTGTGATATGGTTGACCATATCGTGGAGTTTCAGCGTAAGTTAGAGGTATGGGATCCTCGAAATGAAGAGACATTTTAGAATTCTTAATATGACTTTTATTAAGAGTTTAACTTAAATTACTTATATATCGAACAAACTTATATTAAGTGAGAATAAACCAAAACACGTAGCCGTAGTTAACACAGATCGCGCAATTGGATCACTTATCTATATAATTATATTATATCCGCCTATACTCTCAAACCTAATAATATTTCGAATTCGGAAAATAATCTTCCTACCTAGAATTTCCAATCAACGGTTCAATCAACTTCAGATATTCTGTTAGACTCGAGTACAATGATATGTACCTTGTAGTATTGGCTAGATATATTTGATTCTTGGGTAGGCCGTCAATTTACACTTCTACCTTTTCTACACTGAACTTTCTCTAAATTGCCATCGTGCTTACTAAAACTTCTGTCCTTTTAAAGGTTATCTTATTTGCATCTATCCTTCGTTTCACTTCTTGGATTTGGGTTGGAAAAGATTTGCCATTAATCGTGGCCGTCAAAGAACACAGAGGTTATGTTAGAGAAAGGACGCGTGAGCCGTCACAAGCTTACCGTAAAATACTCAGTCAAGTCCTCATCTAGACATTGGCCTGTTCAGCTGTTAAATATTCTTGATATGCTATAAATGAACAGATACTTTACTAGGAGGCATTTAGATACATTTGGATTATATTTCTTGAAGCTGTTTAGCCACATCAAGATGCATTTCAACAAAACCTTCTAAATCTTCAGTTTCTAACCTAAGAATTGATGCTCAAGACATATCTTTCCATAAAAGTAAACAATATCAAATGTATGCAAAGGAAATAAAACTTTGAACATTTAAGAAAATTATAGAAAATATGTGGTCTATAAAATTTGCACTGATGAAGTTTTTTGTAAAAAAAATCTTTAATCTGTGTGTGTACTTTGCCTAATCAAATAATATAAGTAATACATTTATTCATTATTTTAAATTTATTTCATTGAGAAAATTTGTAAAATAAATAAATGTAAGCGTAAGATTAAAAACATCTAGAATGATGACTATTTTTGTTGAATTATCCCAGGTTTGTGTGTGTTTGTTACACTTTCTTATTTAACAGGCAAATAGTGTAATCTAAGATGAAATTTTACAAAATGTTAGCAAAATTTGTATTTTTTTTTTTTTTTGATTTGGGATAAGCAATCAAATTAAGCTAATTCTATAAATTAATAATCAGTTAATTAATTTAAATTGGGATAAGTCGGCTCTAATTAAAATTGCAGTTTACGTAAATATGGGTATATGAGAAATGCTGTAATGCTAGTGTTAATAACTAGTTCAAGTTGAAATTTCTTTTCATCCTAGTTGTCTAACATATGTAGAATGTTGGGCTGAGTTCTGAATAGGCAGTTCAAATAACTTTGCCCTCAAGAACCAAAATCACCATGGGGGGACTTATCATCAACACATCTTGTAACCAAAAATATTTTGTAAACTATTTTTAATGTGATGCTAAAATTTCATGTTCATTTTTCAATTAAAAAAATAGGAATTATCAAACTAAAATTTATTAACTTATTTTGTTAATTTCTTTAGATTTGGATCTTGTATCATCGAAAATATTAGTCATAAAAATCGGAGTTATTAGCACAGAAATCTAAAATATAATTTTCTTTATTTTTACCTTAAATTTCTGTTCATTCTAATAAAGGATCTTGCAGGTTAAATTTATTTATTTTATGACATTTTTTACTTTCATTTATTTTTCCAACTTCAAATTTTTTCATATCTTTCCCCCCTACTTTCATTTAAAATTTTTTATTCTACAAAAATTATTGCAGTGTTAATTTCACAGTAGAGTTTAATTTCTATTTCTATTTATGTTTTATCTGTATAGATCTTAGTATTGAAGATGATGTTAAGGGTTGTGCTAGTATGATTCCTAGTATTCAAGCAATAACAGTGAAAGCTTCTCTTGCTCAGGTACATTTTAATATGTTTTGTTAATTCTATTTTATTTCTATACATATCTTATTTTTGTACTTTATAGAAAGTAAGTCACTTATTATGGGGACATGATACAATTTATGAAAAAAAAATCTTTGATTTATGATTTTTACAATTTTTTTCTTGTAACCTATGTACATGGTTTATGTAAAACTGTTTTTGTGCTCAAAATACCACACAAAGTTTGGCATTGAATTTTTTACAGAAAAATTTAAGAATTTATGAAGGAATTTTAAAATGCTACTTCTACAATAATTGACACATGCACAAGAAATTTGATTTACCAGTACGTCGAACTATGCATAACAAAAGTTGGTATGGGTTTTCTTTTAACATGATTGATATTCGTAAAATGCATTTCATTGAAAATTCTCCAAAAAATTATAAATTGTAAGTTAAACTATTTTTTTTTTAAAAAATAGGTTTTGATTTGATAAAAAAATGCATACCAATTTTGTTGCTGTGCTAATAGCAATAGGTAAAAAAATATCAAAACATTTGGCACTGTAGTAAATAAGGTTTTAGCATTTTAAATAAAGATAAACTAGTTATTTCTTTTTTTCTGAGATAAATCGGTTTATAGTTTTTATTTGTTATTGGGGTGTAAATAAAAGCGAACATAAAAGTTATCATAACTCTGATTTTTTTTTAATTTATAGAGTTTTTTTAATTTCCTTAAATTATAGAAAGTTATATAAAAAAATAATTAAGGCTAAAAAAATTATTTGAATTTTTGACTGATAATTGTCAATTGAATCATACTGAGTCCCCGTAACCATGTATTCAATGCAAAATAAAAATATTTTTAACATAAATTTATGTATGATGAACACGCATTATGAATTACGGTTTTTTGAATGTGATAAAACGTTTTTTTTGTGATGGTTATATATGTTCATGAAATTAATTTTAATATAATTCATTTAGCGTTTTGCAGACTATGCTTTAAAAGGAAAAGAAGAATGTATTGCCTTAGTTCGAGATCAGCATTTGCAGCAACAAGGCTGGGCTGCTGTTATAGCTAATTTAGATGATATTAAAGAGTAAGGCATCATGATTGAAGTAATTTATTGAAGTTATTTGAATTATTAATTATTACGATTCATGGAATTTTTTGAATATTTGTCTTTTAATGTAGAAAGTTGCAAATATTTAATGTTTTTTAAGTTCCAAAATGTTACTCATATGTGAATCAAGTTAGGCTTTTGAAATTATTCAAATTCTGTTCTTTGATTAAATACTGAAATTGAAAGAACCTCTTTCCCTTAAAATGAGTGTTAATATTTGCAAATAAAGCTTGTGTACGATGATAAGAGTATTCTTTTTGATAATATTATTGGTAATGAGAGAGATAAATAACATATAGTTCATTGCCCATCCGGTATAGTGGCTAGCGACGCTGACTGCTGTACCGTTGGGCCTGGGTTCGAATCCTGGAGAAGGAATGGATGTTTGTAAATGTATAGTGCCTTAGCGGCATGGAGTTACTTTAAATAGCCGCCAAGCCGCAAGTCCTCACGTGAGGGTGGTGGAAGGCGGAGGTCCCTGACCAACCCCAGGGTGCTATCCCTCAAAATTGGGGTGAAACTGAGCTAAATTGTTCTTTCACCTGTATGGTGCTCAAAGCTACAGCTAACGACAGGTGTCACTTAGCCCTTTGCCATTTGTGGGCCTTGATCTGGCCTTTGCTGATCAGGTGGCAAAAGTAACACTAACATATAGTTCTTTTCAAATTTAATCCTGTTCTGTGTTGCAATTACCAAACATTATATTTTTTTGCATGAAACTTTTCCACTGGTTTTATGGAGAACATTTTTTAAATACTTTTAAAAAATTATTTTTAACTAATTGAGCTTTGACATTTAAAAGCAAATTCATTATTTGATTATTAAAAGTCAATTTAACACATCTACTTTGATAAATAGTTTATATATATATTCTTATGTGAATGAATCAAATAGTTGAATTTTAAATGAAGTTGAGAATCGTGATGCTTAAATTATTTCTTAAACATGCAAATTATGTTAATTTTACTAATGATTTCCAAATAGTAATATCAATTATAATTGACCATGTAGTACTTATATTACTTAAAAAAAAAAAAAAGATATTTCATTGTTCAGTTGTACTCATATTTTATTTTTGCCTTTGCTAAAGTCAAATATGTTTTTATCTTTATATTTTAAAATTCTTTTCTATTCATACTGTAAGCGAAGTTCGGTTGATTTAACTCTTTTTCATGTTATACTTTAAATGACAATTTTAAAAAGTAGAAATAACTTTGAATAAAAACTAGAAAAAGTAAAAACAGCTAAGGATGTGATCATAAAAGAATGAATAAACTTTTATGTACGTTTATTTCAGTAAACTAATAATTACTAAGACGTAAAACAGTTTATACTCTTTTAATCTTTAAAAACATTTTTATTTTAAATATTGCTGCTTATTGATGATATGAAATAGTTAAAAGTTATTGTAATTGATATTTTGTGAATCTTGATTAATTGAATTACTAAATTTTTAAATGTTTCTCCCATCAGCTCTGTGCAGAAAAGTTTTAATCACCTTACTGATCTTTTTGCTAAGTTCTTAGAAAATGTACCTCGTTTCCAAGAAATTCTTAGATTGTAAGTAATTTAGAGCTATGAGCTTATCTTATACATTTTATAAATTGAATAATCACTTAAAGTATTTATTTCCTGATTTTTGTGTACAACCAATTTGTAATCATGTTTCTTTCCTTTAAATGTTTTAATTTTTCTGTTCATCATTTTGATACCAAAACGCTTTTATGATTTCATCCTCCCCGCCAATTTTTCTGGGGAGGTATTTGAAAAATATTAACTATAAAATTATATAGTATTTTGTCAATTTATAATTTAAGAGGGTTTTTGTGCCATTTTTTTTGTTTTGTTTTAATGATTGCATTTAATAACTACCTAAATATTAACAGCACCAATTGTTTTATCTAATGAAGCATTTAATTTAATTTAAAGTATAATGATTTAAATTAAGATTAAATTTGAAGATTAATGTTAAAATGATGAAAATAAATATTTTTCAGCAAAACTACTACAATAAGGTAAAATAACTAATAACAGAAAATTAATTTATTTGAAGTACAGATTGATATTTTTAAACTTTCCTGAATTATTGATAGAAAATTTGTAAAATCAGTGCTCAGAATAAATGAATTATTTTATAGGATATGTAAGCATACTTGATTTTCATCTTGATTGTTATCAGTACTTATTGATATAAAATACTTTCAGAGCAAGGTAAAGAAACTGAAGTTGTAAGGATTTTGAAATATATTTCTTAAAAATCAAAAAGAAAAAAATTTGCTTCTTACTAGTAGTTTTTCTTTCTTTCTTTCTAAAAAAAAATCAACTAATATTGAAATTTTACAGCATTATTTATTTATGCATATTTCAAGACTATTATAGTAGCATGTTGCATTAAACATTCAAATGTAAGGGAAATTAGTAGAATTTTGTACTTTTTTCTTAAAAAAATTGATTATAATTTACCTGTAGTTTTCATTATAGTTCAGATATAGTCCACACTATTTAAAAACTTAAAAAAATTTTTATGGAGGAAAAAAAAAAGATTGATGTTTACTGTGTTAATTTTTAAAATCAGAATATATATGTTATGTTGCAAGGAAATGATGAAATTAGGAATTTGATCAAATTCCTTAGGGATAAGATCAATTGACTGAAGATGTTAAAATAACGTCTCTTCAAGGTCATTTCCCTGATGAAAGTAAGGGATTTGAGCAAATCACTGATCTGTTTTGGTGAAATGATGAAGTAATATTGTCAAGAGTTTAAAAGTGTTTGTTTAACAAACATGGTGTATAAAACATAAAAGCAAGTTATACAGCACACAATAGTCAATGAAATACAAATTATTTATTTGAAACTAATTAACAAATAATTAGAAAATTAGGCTGGTATTTTTTGATGTGTAACATCTTTCCTCTTGGTTGCTGGATATTTGTGGGAGTGATGTCGTGAAAAGGGATGGATATGTGTAACAGGAAACCAGGGAAGCGTGTGCGGTGGTGTCGATCGACTTGGCCCCCCCCCCCCCCATAGTTTCTTTACCTGCTTTGGGCACTGGAGGGTTTACACACTAAAATATAAATTCCCATATTAATCCTATGATGCCATTTTTTTAAAGATATGGGGTTGATATTTGGGGGATCCATAGTACTACCTGTTTTGTTAGGAAGTACAAGGACTTGATCCCCCCCCATGTGCCTCCCTCCTGGACAGCATTTTGCCAATGCAAATCCTGACTGGTTCATCATTTCACTGAAACATTTCAGGGATTTGATAAAATCACTTTCATCAGGGAAATGACCTTGAAGACATGTTATTTTAATATCTTCCGTCAATTGATCATCCTTAGGGATTTGATCAAATTCTTAATTTTGTCATTTCCCTGCGACATATATATACTTGGCAAAATATAATCCAATGTCTTGCATTCAATAATAGTTTATAATGTAGAATGTATTGGATGATATTGAGATATTGTTTTTTTTGTATATTATTACAGGGCTTTGGATGACATTGCATTGCTAGCTAAAGTTCCTGTTTTACCAAAATTAATTGATGATGTGCTTTCTTCTGAGCAGGAATCAGAAGTGAAACACACATTGCTGACTTGGTTCTGTACTGAGGTAACATTTTAGAAACATTGAATGCATTCAAAAAATTTTAAGTTTTGTAATTTTGTCTTAAATATCTATTTATCTTTTAGCCTCAATATTATCTAGAATTGTTGACAGAAAAGTGTCAAGCTGGTATCGATGTGGTAAGTATGTAATGAAGTTCTAGTGTGATTTCTTTCTTAATGTTTGCGGTTTCCAACAATTTCTTTATTTCTTCCATTTTTTTTTGTTTTTAATTTAATTTACTCAATTGTGTGTTAGAGAAGAGCAAAATTAATAATATACAGGCATATGATATTTTTTTTAAGAAGTATCAATATGAAATTATGAATATATGCCGCTTTTTGCATAGAGAAATTTATAATCTATATATATAATTTCATATTCATATATGCAATTTTATATATGGATTTGTATGTGTAAACATTCATTTTCTTTATACTGATGGAATATTGGATCTACTTGTAATATGTGAAAATACATTGAAATAGTTAATTAAAATATGTAGAAATGGTTAAGAGAGAAATAATTCTTTGACAGAAGTCATGAGATAAAATATTCAAGAAATTAAAAAATAAGTTTTTATGCTTGGAAAATTTTCATTTTATAAATGTAAAATATATTGTAAAAACATACACATTATTAAATTTTTGATGTATTTTCTTACAATGGTTTTATAGTTGTATATAACTAAAAAACAAACAAAGGTATATTTATAATTAATAGTGGATGCTATCTTTATTTTTTTTTAAAAAAAAGTTTTGATGTATTATTTTGAACATTTAACATATTTGAAGATTTTGACTTTTTTATATAATATTTATTTTTTATAGCTGAATGAAGACTGTCTTCTGTCTTTAAAAGAAGAATTTTTCAATGTGCTTAAAAATGCTGATAATCCTGATATAAAAGAAGTTAAAGGCATTGGTGATAGACTTGCAAATTTAAATAAATTAATTGAAGATTTTGATAAGCACTGTAATGACCAGAATGAAATAAAAGGAGTAAGTTTTTTTAGTTTGGAATTAAATGCAATTATTACTTTTAAAATGATTAGTAGGAGTTAACATAGTTATATCTAAAAGAAAAATTATAGAAATTGTTCCCATTTTAAAAAAAATATCATGAGATAAATAATGAAAAAAAATTTTTTTTTTTTATAATTGACCTAAAAATGTGTGTCTTCATTCTAAAAAATCAAATATATTGCATTTCTACAATTAACATTTGAAGTTAAACAACACCCACCACAAACACAATAAGTTAATTTTAAAATTATTGGTGAAATGCAAATATTAAGTTCTAAGTTCTGGTATATGGTTATATCCGAGTTAATATCAGAAAGTTTGCTAAAATGATACTAACATTTAAAATTAAAAGATTTATTTGTACATATTTACTAGTTTTAAAGCTTAAACTAACTCTAATCATCAATGAGTGATATTTATGACTAATGGAATATATAGTGTCATACATTATATAAAGCAAAATTTTGCATATTTGAAATGATTGGATACACAGAATTATAACAATGGCATATATTTGAAAATTCAGATTGATACGAGATAGTACAAATGGTCTAAAATCCATATCTCCATATGACAATCATAGATCTCATAACGAGTTATTCTGATGAATTAAACATTTGGTAGATTTTCTGCTGGACTCTTCTCCTTTGTTAATGAAGTAATTTAGCACCTTGTTGAAATAGTAGTTTTCTAGCTTTAGTATCATAAACAGGAGTTGAATCTTGAGTCACTTTCATTATTGATTGGTTTATCCTAAGATAAGTAAAAAAATAACTTTTAATGACTGGAACCATTCAGCTACTCTGCTCTGGCATCTTTAACCCCTTCATGATGGGTGAGTCATATATGCATTCATCACGGACGCACCTCATAGCCGAGTGGTGCAAATATGCATTTTAGAAAAACAGTCTCGTAGGCCGGGTGATGCATATATGAATTTTCAGCTGGAATGATTTTTAATGACCACTAGATGGCACCCTATGTCCATTATATTGAAACTGAACATAGTTAGAGTAACCTGACCTTCAAGTTTTTTATGTTCTTACTGGATTTGGTATTTTGCTTATCTATCTATGTGTGTGGGGGGGGGGGGATAGTTAAAATGTAAACAAATAGCTTGTAAAATTTCCACTTGATATAAAACATTCACGTTTCTAATAACTCTCCCAATGCTTTTTTATTTTCTTTTTCTTAACAGGGTTTTAGTGTCAGTTTTGATACAATTTTTGTTACTTTCGGATATATTTTGCGTACTTTTTTATTTTAAAAACCTTGACTTCAGGTTATTATTTGATTGTTTTGAAAGCATTTTCCTAAGCTTAATATGAACAAAAAGCATGAAAAAGCCAAAGTGTATAGTCATAAACCGTGCGTAAATAAAAAAAACACGACAGACATTTTATGCTTGCAAATCATACAATGTAGGACAAAGCGTTTCTTTATGCTTTGAGATTTCCCACATGCAGTCTTCATTTTAATTTTGCTATTTCTTTTTGTAAATAATCTCTGTCATAATTTTTTTATTAATTTGAAAGTTTATTAATATGTTTCGTCAATGAAAATTTTGGAGATTGAATAGCTCTTACAAAATTTTATTTCCCAATATAAGTGATATTTTTTAATATAATTTCATATAAATTAAAGGAAAAACGTTATTACATTCTAGTTTTAATGTAACAGACAACTTATGTAGTAATCTAATGGGTTACCAAAAATTGCGATGTTAGGACTGAAATTTTATTATTTATACATTTTTTTCTTAAGTTAGGCTTAGTGATACAAATGCCCCATCCTGTAGTGCAAGTTCTTCTGCAATCTCCTTGTCCCTAGCAAGCGTCTCAGAAAATTGTCCCGTCCTGAAGAGGTTAAATTGGTTCAAAAGCTGGCATCGCTGAGCTGTATACAGACCTGTGTCATTCATTATTCCATTAAAGCTCAATGCATCACAACTCATTCATGAGATTCTGGATAAAAATGCTGCTTTAACTTTTCCCAAGCCTGCTTTGCTTCAGCAGTGTTTGCAGTTAAAAAAAAACACACACACACAGTATTCAAACAAATGGTACTAAAGGCCTGACTCTTCCTTAATCTTTAATCATTTATCTTTTTAAAAGTCACTTTTTAGCTGATGCATATTTGGTACCTTGAACTATATTCCAATAATCCTTTTCTAATATGTTTTACATCTTCTATACACAAAAAAGCAATTTCGCAAAATCAGCCAACAGATGTAATGCTGGTTTATTTCTTCAGTATAATAATTAAAATTGTTTAGAGGGGAAATTGTATAGTATAAATATCTAAGAATATATATTATACATAAGTATTTTTAAAATGGATATAAATTATGTTGAAATCTTACATGTTTTCAAATTTAGATTTTCAGCTCGGACAGAATGGGGTATGCCAGAGATCCAAATGTTCTTCCAGATGTTTGCAGTACTTATCAGACTCAACTAGAATTAATGTTACAGAATCACAAGCGCCTTATACATATTCTAGAAAGGTGTTCAAAAGCTAAGAGGGAATTATCTGACAGCATTAATCGTCGTATTCAGTAAGTAAATTTAAAAAAAGTTTGGGTCATTGTCTATATATAAACCATAGAGTTGCTGCTAAAAAATAAGCAACAAACAAATATTCATGAATAAAACATTACTAAATTGTGTGCAATGCTGTCATTTCTTGTGTTTAAGTGCTAATACAAAATTTTTGAAATTTCCGGATACGTTTTTTTAAACTTTTCGGATTCCTTTGATAGTATCTCCAAAGTCTATTTATTATGTTTCAATACATATTCAGGTACTTCAACACATTATCTTGTCTTTGTTCTGCTTGTAGCAATTCAGTGGATTTTAGCTTTCATGTGTTTCCAATATTCATTTCCTACATTATGACTATAACCTTTCAAGTGTTCTCTATTTCAACTGTAAGACAACTAGTGATATAAATTGTTGATGTATATTTAAATTCAATGTAGTATTTTACAACTTATATATACATTTTTTTTTTTAAACTCCAGAAATTAGTATGATGATTTTTTCCTATTTTTTGCATATTTTTATTTGTAATAGTGTATATGTATGTACAAGTTGATTTTTAAATGTGAAATAGAATGTCTCAGTAAAAAATTATATGCAAATACAATGTAGCAATTTTTTCACAATGATCAGAATTCTAACATATATAGCTAGGATTATATGCAGCTATTAACTGATCCATATATGAATTATTTTCAAGCTTAGTTGGCTTTCAAATTAGCTGGTAAGCAATTGAATTCTATTTTCGAAGATAGCAACTTTTGCTTTATAATTTTTATTATTTAATAAATTTTGAACTGTTTTTGAAATCAAACTTAAGAATGTGTTATCCGTGTATCCTCCTGAAATTAATCCTTACAATTTTTTTTTGCTTTTATTTTTAATGTTTTGATTTTCATGCAATATATTACATATCAGGAATTTAAATTTCTTGTACTTTCTATTTTAATAAAATAGTATAAATATTCAGATATCTTATGAGACAAAAAATAATCAAGAGATAAATTCTTTCTTTCATAAGTCATGTCTATGATCCCATAGTTTTCATTCACTTGCTATGATACTGCTTAAGCTTTTACTCCAAGATGCTTGGGTAAACTACAGAATCTTGGGATGATAAAGTAAATGGAAAATTAAGATAAAATTTCTGAAATGATTCACACAAATGCAGTATTTGAAAAACATCCAAGATGGTAAGAGTCACTGTGGTATCCCGTTTAAGTTTACATCCTTTTGTGGATGCACATAAGACGGCTTTTTAACTTTTTTTTTTTTTTAAGAAGTGGGTCTCTTGATGGCACCAGTGAATGAGCATTTAATTTTTGTTTCTAGGTGTTGAAACTACTAGGGGGAGGGGGCATAATGACTTAGATAAAGTGCAATTTCTCCATTTCTATTACCCAAGATCTGAAAAACATCTGATATTCTTGTTAAGTCTTCTTGTGTATAGAATAAAAGAAGTACTTTCATTTTTTTTTTCATTTACATTGTTTAATTGAATGTAAATTGATTTTTTTTAATAAATCATACAAAAGGACAATTATATGTTTAAAAATTAAAGTAATTATTTAATTTTGCTTAATTTCAGAATACTCGGTATATTCATAATTGTATAATAAAATGCATATAAATTTTTGAAAAAGTTAAATATTTATTTTTTTATAATTTGTGTGTATATTAATTACATTTTTCAATATTGTTGCTTTTCTAGGTATATTTCTTGCGTTGAAAGTGATATCCATAAAATGCAAACAAAAATACATAATTTTTGGAAATATATGCAATCAGTTATGAATCAGATTGATTGTTTGGAACAAGTTCTTTTAGCTCCTCAGCGGTATTTAAAAATGTGTGCAGAAGTTTGTCGGCGAAGAGAATTCTCCTCTAGATACATGAAGGTTTGTTAATTTTAACCTTTTAAAAATATATACCAGCTGGTTCATTTGTAATAAACTACCCAAAATAATTAATATTTTATATGACACACCTCTCATGTAATTTTCAAAACAAATCTGAATTTCTAACAAATCAGAAGTATTGTGGTTATTTTACTCATAATTCCTAGGTCATGATCAAAATTAATTTTGCAATTAAGAAAATTATGAAAAAGAATGGAAGGGGGGGGGGGTTATGTTCCTAAAAAAATATTTTGATAAAAAACAATTATATAAATTTTGTTAGGATCATTTATGATGTTAATAAACCATTAGCCTATTATCTCCACCTAAAGCTTATAGTTGCCATAAAATCCAACTTCAGTTTTTTAATGCTTCTTTATTATGACGTAAATATATATTTAATTTATGCAGAAATGCTAACATGATTGCATGTTTTTTTTTAAATGCATCAGCTTTTGCTTCTCTTGCAAATAATTTTTTATAAAATAAAGTTTTTTCATATAAAATTTTTTTTTAGCTTTCTACTATTCTTAATACATGACATACACATGTACTTTAGCTTATTTGTTATTAAAGTATTCATCTATTTTTTAGTAAGTTTTTTTGAGTAATGTATATTAAAAGCATTATCAAAATTTTTGTTATTATCAGTAATGTAACTAGTGTTTTGCAATACTTATTGGACCCCGATTCAATGAACCCCTATTTAACGAAATTCACAATTTAAACGAATTTTTCCTTTTTCTTGATTAAAACGAAATTAAACCCTATGTAATGAATAATAAACCCCAAATTAGCAAATTATTTTAACAGTCAAATTTTTTTTATTAGTCTATTAGAAAAAGTTGGATTTCTTTTGATCTTTTTAGTTCGAAACAAAAAAGATTTCTTCTAAGCAGCACATTTTGACAGGAAGCCCGTTATTAGATATCACAGGTCAGATGTGTCATGAGTAACCTATAGCATGAGTCTTGAATAGGACTGGAAATTCCTTTCTTTTCTCATCCTACAACAGAGTAGAGGATATTTTAAGAGTTTCTACCATTTGCTCTCTTTCTAGAGGGAAGTGGGGCTACACATACAATTTTGCATACAAGCTGTACTTACAATTTTGCAGAAAATTCTGTGCAACTGAAGTTCAAGAAATCGTTGATTTGTCAGAACCAATGAATAGCAATTCTGATGCAGAAATTAATAATGAAATTCCTATAAAAATGTTCCTTTTTCTAATGCCTTACATTGTTTGGAAACTGAAAATATACTTCGTGTAGTAGGATGTAAATGATCCAGTATTTTCTTCTGTGCATGAAGTTGAAATAAAACTTTTTTTTGAGTTCAGAATCAAAAAGTTTGTTAAACATCTATTGATCAGTATTTTAAAATTTCTTATTAATCTGTTGGTGAATGAAATAGTAGCTAATAATTCACTAATAATATTTTAGCTACTGAGTAAAAAGCATGTAACTTCTAACTGTGGATGTTTTGTGTGTTGTTTCTTATTGTAAAATTTCCAAAAGGTAAGTGCAAAAAATATGCATTTTTTTTTACCCAATATTATGAATTATGCCAAATTAACAAATAAAATGTTTGGTTTCAATGAATTCATTAAATTGCTGTCTGACTATAGTTTTTCTTTAAGAGTTAAGTATTGTAACCCATATGAAAAGTTAACCCTATTAAAATTTTTACTGTTACACAAATTTTACAAGTTGCTTTCTTGTTATATCTTTAATTATGATATTAATGGTGTTAACTTTTTAAAAATGTTTAATGAGCTTTATTTTTTTCCATACATAGCCAACTTAGTTTATGTATGTTAATTTGTGTAGTTTATTGTCTAATTTTGTTGGTAGTGGGCTACAGAGCTTTCATCTCAGTGCCAGAAGTTGTATGAAAGTGAAACTAATCAAAGAAGGGACATCAATAAAGAGAGTAAAAATATGGTCGATGGTTTGTTCCCTGGAATGAGTGATATGCCCCCTGCTTTTGCTGTAAGTTTCTCCTTTTAAATTGATGTCCTTTACTACTGTTTTGTGTAACTTGTAATGATTTCAATTATGTTATTTCAAAAAGCTATCACTATGTAAAAATAAATTTTTTGTTGTTTTTCCATGTAATATTATAGTAATTTTTAAAAATTAATGTATGTGAAGTCGAAAGTCATTAAGTTATTTTGACATTTCTGAATTTAATTAGGTATCTGCTTTTTTAAAATTATTTAAAGGGCTTAATGGCTTAAATTATGTAAAAGTTATCAAACATATGAAATGTGTTGAATCTGTTGATTGAATTTATGAAATGAAGTTGAATATCATAAGTATTATGAACTGATATATTTTAAATTGAGGGTGAAATAGTAGTTCTGTTTTATTTACAGCTTATCAAGTCTCAAATAATTTGGACAAGTTTTTTAATATTGAAATATTAAAAGTAAAAAAATATTTGTTTCTCAGATTGAATGTCCTCAACCTTTTGATCAAAACTTACCCGAGATTACTCGTGAAGATTTGGATTGGTTGAAGACTTGTGTTCCAGAATTATCTCACCTCTGTGAAGTGCTTCCTCCTGAACCTATGCCTTGCATTTCTCAAGCTGAATCCGATTCCGCTTTCAGCAGCAACATTCCATCATCTATGAAAATAGTAAGTCATATTTTTGAAGGTACTGATATGTGTGAAAAACCTGTTTATGAAAAAGGATTATCATATAAAGTCGCTGCTCCATCTACTGATTTGAATAGTCTTCATAGTGAATATGCCAGTTTACCTAATGAAGTTTTTAGCCTTACATCAAGTCCTTTTGAAGATTCTTTCTTACCCAACAGTGGCTCTGAAAGTAAAACAAAACGCACAAGGACGTCTCAGGCCTCTGGGCTTTCAGTTAGTGCTGCTATCATAGAAGAGAAACATTCTTTGTCAGTTGATTCAGATGGTGAAGAGTTTGAGACATTAGATCATTACTCTACATCTCCTTTGGAGATAACCACTCATTCTTTGCAAGAGACAAGGTTGCAATCACATCCTTGTCCTACCACCACTTCTGATGCAACTGATTATAATATTCGTAGAGATCAGTCTTTAAGAGTTTCTAAAGCTTCCAGTGAAGGAGATGTTGTATCTCCTGTACGAGATCGTTTAAAGTCTTCTGATTCTTTATTAGCTTCTGCAGACTTCCAGGGAACTGAGTATTATATTGATGATTCAATGCCGTCCTCATACACTGAGAGTAATGCAACATCGCCTTTGATGCGTGGAAATCGATTGGTGAAATCTCATCATGTTGTGCTAGCTGAATTTCAAAGGCAACTAGAGGAAAAGAATGAGGCTTTAACTGGGAATTTGGTAAGTTACTTAGTTTCAGTTGTAGAGAACAACATTGTTGTAATTGGCATGTAGTGTCAAATTTTGTGGCATGCTTGTAGTCTTCGTCATCTTTGAGAATTGGCTGGCATGCATCCATGTTTTTTTTTCAAAATGTATTACAAGGTTAAATTTTTGGAAAGTATGTTGAAGCTGCATCTTTTGTGGTTTTTTCCCCCTTTTATTTTGAGCTGTTATTTGAATTTCTTTATTCTTTAGCTTCGCTTTTTGTTCCTTGGTTCAGTTTCGATTCTTTCGTTTATTTTTATTTTCCTTTTTGAGTTTTATTCAAATTATTTTTGTATTGTTTCGTGATGTATATCAAGTAGGAAAAGTGCTTCTATTATTTGTGAAAATTTTTTTCTTGCACAAAATATAGTAAATATTTTTCTTATGTAGTACTGTTCCCCCCCTTTTTTACATTATTATTTTATTTCTTTGTTTTCTATAAATATGAGAGTTACCAAACTAGAATAAATGATTAATTTCTTAAGAGAAATTTAATGTTATATGAAATATTTCATAAAACTTCTTTTTTGCTATCACATTTAAACTATGTGTGTATATATATATTGTATAATTTTTGTAAAATATCTAGGATTTGATTAGATATAAATATTATAAAGCATTTATTAATTAGTAGAATAATGAAACTCACATCATTTAACTAATATTTTTATCTTGAAAAAGAGACAACTTGTAAAAGCCTGAAAAAATATAAATATCATAGAAAAACCTGTTTAAAATGATACCCAATAATTTTTTTTTTTTTTTTTATTTTTTTTTGTTTTGTTTAATATACTATAATATGTTTTTTTTTTTTTTTACTTTGATCAACATCTGCAGTGAGTAATTTTTTATTTTAAAAAATGCTAAGTAGATTTCAAATATGATAAATATTGTTTTAATAGTTCATTTCACTATCTAAATTTTTTATAGCATGTCAAAGTTAACATTAAGATTTTTCATCATGTGAAAACCATTAAACTTAGTCTTTTGGCACATTAATTTCATAATAAGTGATTTAAAATATAATTTATTTTATGATATAATTTTAGGAATAATTTTATCAATTCTCTTGTAAAAGAATTAGCAATTTATAATGTATTTATAATTTATTTTACTCTGAAGTTGCAGCTTAAAAATGTTATTAAAAAAAAAAATTCCACTTTTCTGATACATACCTAGTTGCATTGTATGCAGTTTCTAAAACTCATATTATTTAAAATCCTTAAGTCAGTTTCTGTAAATCTTTTAAATGAGGTTCTGTAATGTGGCAATTGTAAAACATTGCTGCTTTCAGAGTTCACTGGAAAATAGCCACTCCAATATACTGAAGGTGCATGCCAAAATATCTGCATTACAGAAATTCATTCAGGACCTCCAAAAGAACTTCCAGCATGAACTTTCCAGTTTAAAAGCATCAGTAAAGGATGATCTGTGTGAAGGAATGTCTCAAGCTTCTCAGGTTGTAGAAAACATCAACAGTTACATGAAGAAACTTCATCAACAAATGTTGCTTGAAAAGGTTTGTAAGAATTTTAACATTGTTATGTGTAGATGAATTAAAAAAAAAAAAATTGAAACCAAAACAGAAAACCTGTTATATTGATTACTATGGCAATTTATTAAAAACAAAAATTCAAATTTGGAAAAGTATTTATTGTTTAAACAAGTAGCTGCTGTAACCTAGGGGTCAAGATCATGTACTAGTAGCTGGCATGTCATGAGTTTGAGCCTAGTACTGCTGTGAAGACCAGCTGTGCAGAGGATACTGATGCACATTAAATATGTCAAAGACTCTAATGTCCTCCTGTTGGTGTGTTGTAGAAGTTAAGAGGGGAGTGCCAACTCAGGTGTCATTCTCGTCACTTGACCATGGTTCAAAATTAAGAGGTTCATTGCCAGAATTCATGCAACATTATAGTGGGACTTAAATATAACTCTCCCTTTCTTATTATTTAAACATCAGTTTTCAGTCATAACTGCAAATGATAGCACACATTCTTAACTTGAAACAAATAAATAACTGTTGTGAGTAGTTTTAATGGTATAATGTTTATATTAGTTTATCATTTAATTATTAAAAATATGCCATTAAAATAATGTTAATGTCTTTTTTTAAATATCAAGCATGATTTAAATACCATAAAATCTGGCATATAACGCACACTTTTAACACAGAAAATGAGATCAAAATTTAAGGGTGCATATTATACGCCGGGCATAAGAATGATAGCTTCAAAAAAAAGAGAGATGAGCATAAGAAAAATTAAACTTCTTCATAAATGGGAATACTATATATTTTGAAAGAAATAACATGTCTTATGAAGGAAGTTAAAGGATTTTGATGGTATACAATTTTCTTCTTCAAAATCTTGGGATAACTCGAATAAGTGACTTAAAAACATACGAGCATTGTACACATCCACTTCTGGTTCCTGTGTAAAAAAGGGGGTGCGGGCTATTATGGCAAATATATCTAAACATTAAAAAATGCAGCTTGAAAGTATGGGTGTGTGTTATACACCGGATTTTACAGTACTTTTTTTTAGCAGTTACAGTAAAAGTGAATCTTTCAAACCCAAAAATATACATCTATAATGAATAAGGTTTAATGCAAATTTTCAAGAAAACATCTGAAAAGGGTGTGTGTAATAATGAAAAGATCACAGCCATTTTATATGTATAAACATTTTACGAAAATGCTCCCTACTTTCAAGATAAATTTCTAAGGTAAAAGAGGGCATCATGTACATTTGAAAATAGGGTATTCCAACTAATTACTTAAAAGTCTTACCATTGTTTTATTTAAACTTTTCCAAGATTTTTTAATCCAAAGAGTGTCAAACCACATATATGAACGAATTACAACTAAAAAAGCGTATGAAATTGTGTTTTGATCATGTTCATTATTTGATTTTCATGTAAGAACACATTTGTTTTTGAAAAATTATGGATAAGAATTCAAAAGTTTTAAGTTTATCTGTATTGTTTTTTAGGAAGAAGCAGTAAGAGACGCTAAAAAAGAATTCACATCAATAGAAAATGCTTATATGCACCGGTTAGAAATTGAAAGTCAGAAATTGAGTGATGCTGAAAAGCAAATTTTGAAATATGAAGAGCGTCTTCTTGAAGTTCAATCTAGTTATGAAGAGTTGAAACATGAAAAAGAGCAGGTACATATTTTGCTTGAATGTATTCTGCATTTCTTTAATTTCTTTGCCTTAAGTTTTTACAATGTTAAATAATTTTTTAAAAAAATTATTACTAATTAGTTGGAATTGCTTACTTCTTAATTTATTGTTTTTAATATTTATACTTTTTTCATTGGTATTCTTGACTTTAGTTACATAATGAACTTCAGGACAAGAAAGAATTTCTGAAAAAAATCATGTTAGAACATGAACTTGAATTCGATTCTTTTAAAAACCAAACAAAGGACAAAATTGAAGAGCAAAATAATATAATTAATGAGCTAAAGCAGGTAAGAAGGAACTTCAGTTGAGTTTCGATTGATTTATTAGAACTTTTTCAACATTGGGAATATTTTAACCGAATCTTTAGAAGCTCTTGGCTGTTAAATAACATTAGATATTGCAGTTATTTTTTAATGCAATGAAATTTTTGAAGTTTATTTTTATAACCATTTGGGTGCTTTAAGTTGTCTGATATAAACTACAAATGCAAAAATAAATTTGTTTAAAATTTTAAAAAATATCAATTTTTTATAAATTTATCTTATAATATTTAGATGTTTTATTTAAATTGCTGAGAAATCAATAATTTTGAAAATACTTTCTGAAGATAATGTAAATGTCATTTTCTTCATAATATGAATGATACAGAAATGAAGTTGAATGTAGTATTTTTTTAAATTTTGAAGAAAATAACTCTTAGAAAAATTATATAAATGTTTATATTATGCAAGAATTAAATGTATTTTTTAAAAAGGATTTTTTTGTAATGAAGTGAAGTATATGTTTTTGAGTATAATTAAATATTAGTTTGACCGATAAAATGTTGTATGCAGTATTTTAATTATGTAATTTTTGTATGTGTTTTGTACACATTTGTTATTGATAAATGAATGCATTATGTGCCAGCATTGTACTTTTATAAATGCTTTTTTCATCATAATATTACTGTAAAAAGCTATATTATTAATACGTTAATTTTTTTTCTTTGTAATTTTAGAAGTAGACTGCAAAAACTATTGATGTGATCTTATTAAAATTATTGTTTTATATGGTTTTAAGTTTTAATATTTTTAAAGGTTTTGTTATATTTAAACCTCTTAGTTTGTTTTTCTTCAAATTTTCAAAAATTTATGTTTTATTACTTTATTTTGTATCGTACATTTGAATTAGAAATAACATTTACATGAAAGGAAAACAAATTCTTACCATTATTACTTTATTCATTAGGATCTTGCAAATAATACCAGCGAAGCAGAAAAGGCTGTCAGTAAAATGCATAGGCTTGAAGAAGAAGCTTCCATTCTGGAGGAAGGTTATAGTTCCAAACTCCTCGAAGAGCAGTCTAAAATTTCAGAATTGCAAAAAGAAAATGAACATTTGAATCATGTAATAAAAAGGTCAGACTTCCTTTACTTACTGTTATTGTTCATTGTAAATTAAAATTTTATTTTGATTTAATTTTTATATCAATCTTACACTGTAAAGTTAATTTTTAACATGTTATGAATACTAGTAATTAATTTTATTTATTAATACTTGCAGGTTGCAAGAATCAAAAGAAATAACCAAAAATGCATCAGAACTAGAACTTAAATTGAAACTTGCTGTCAATGAAAAGATGGAGTTTATGAAGGTCTGTATCATTTATTTCTTGTATGAATTATTATTATTTTGATATTCATTATCTTATTGTTCTGTAAACTGTCTTGTAAAATTCAAACAGTTAGTTAATCATAAAATAAGTAAGCAATTGTAAATAATTTTGCTGCATAAAAGGAGGAATAAAGTCTTGCTGCACATTTAATTTATTAGGAACTTGAAGAGGCCCAGCAAAATTTTAATAAGCTGAAAGCAGAAACAGAGAGGTATAGAGAAACTGCATTAAAAGAATTGGAAGATAAACTTTCCATGGAACATAGAACTGAAATGGAGTCCTTAAGTTCATGTTATAGGTCAACAGTAAAGGCACTATCAGCAATATCTGGTTTTGAATCGTCAGAAATAGAGGTATTTTTTACATTTACTTCTTTCCCAATTCAATTTGAAATAAATGCTATGTTTGTGTGTTTTTAAATGAGAACTCAAATATGTTAAGTTATTAATCTAGTGAAGATGATCCACAATATTTATCTCATGAAGTAGTGCTAATGCATCGTTGTAGGCTTTTTAAATAATATCCAAACTGTATAGCATTGAAAAACTTAAAATGTGTTAATGATTTCATAACCTAAATGTCCCAGTTTCACTTTCTTGAGATTATAGGTACACTGTCCTATACTTTCTCATATGATGTATGAATTATAAGCTGTTAAAAAAATTTCATTTGTTGTGCATCAAGTTGTAGTATGCTTAATTTTAACATGTGTTCATTTTGAGGGGAAAAAGTGTTCTTGAATGAAGTATATTTAGTAGAGCACTTTAACTTAATTTAATATGAAACATTTTTGAGATTTTTTGTATGGGAAGGAAAAAAATAATAAAAATGAATGCAAAGTAAAGCAACTAGTTTGTTGAAAGTAATAACTTTTCATAATACATAAGTTTATTAAAGATGTAAGAAATACTTGTAAATAAATTTTTAAATGAGTCATTAAAAATTTACGTAGTTTACATAAATGTCTTATATAAAAAAAAAATTATATAATTGATTAGAATAGTGTATTATATTTATGTAATTAAAAAATATATAAATTTTGAATGCTTTATTTTGCAAGATTTATGTATTTTACTTATCTGCCAACCATTATGCTTTGCTCTTAAAATTTATGCTATCCAGCTTTTCATTACATTTTTACTCCCAGATAGTTCATTTTTGAAATATTTTGTCGTCCTATGACTATTTTCTCCCTTAAAGCTTTAATTTATTGCTTTACATTCACAACAACCAAAAATGAAAAACAAAAACCATATAACGTATCATTAAGTTTTTAAAAAAATTGTGAAGTTTTTCCTTCCTTCTGTTGATTTTTTTCATTAGCTATTGATTCCTAACTGTCATAAGCAGAATGAACTTTTACCTTTTTCTTTCTCTGTAGCAATTTACTGAAACTCATCTTATTTTGCAAGTGTTCTGTTTATTATAATGTCTAACAAAGACAAAATATTCTTTCAAATGTACAAAGAATGTTTGATTGTAACACTGCATCCCAAAAAAGGGAAAAGAAAAGTGCATTTTGTTACATAAGTTATATTGACATATGCATTTCTCAAGTTGGCCGATTTGATATTGTCTCTCATGTAAAAACTCCAAAGTATGTGGCAAATAAGGAATCAAACAGCAGTTACTCAAAATTGGATGTTTTTTTTCATGGAGGATATTCAGTCAAATTTATAAGGGCTGAAGTACTGCTTATGTCTTTTCTTGTAGAAACATAATGTACCTTTGACTGCATCTAATTGTGCCGATCCAAAACATATTTTGAAAATCTGATATTGCTGAGTTGTACAGATGTGGAAGGATTAAATATATGCTGTGATTAGTGAACTTGCTTATAGTTGGAAAGTGTATATTATTTAAATGCATGGAACATGATCTTTTGGCTGCAGCATCTGATGGAGTAATGATACAAACTTAAAATTATATCCCATTGAGATTATTTTTGTTTCTGCCAAATATCTAATTTAAAGATAATTTTTTACTCTAAATTTCATTATGATTTTTTTTTCTACTGAAAAAAATGTAAGCCAACTCAGTATGGATGAATTTAAAAAAATGTGGGATACCTTTTTCTCTCTCATGTTTAGTTTCATTTGTGGCAGATACTGTGCTGCAGTTATGTAGAAGAAAAATTGACATTGTTACCTTTTTAAAGGAAAAAAAAATAATTATGGGTTACTTATATCATTTAATACATTTGGCTTCAGAAAAAAGTAATACTTTTTTACCTTTAAATGCTGATGTAGACATATTCTGCTTTCAGTATAAAGTCAAAGTTTGTACAATGAATAAGAAGCCTCTAAAAGTTTTACAGCTTTCATGGTATCACTTGGTGGATGTTTCAGCATCAACTTCCAGTTCAGTTGTTAACTTTTGCATGTGTAACAATTTTTATGAATATAATCTTAAAAGTTTTGTTCTCTCACTGTATCTTTATTGGAAAGTCATTACTTTCTTGTATGCAACTATATACCAGGTAATACATAATTCAGGACAAATTTGAAAAATGAATTATTCAGGTACAAATAAGGATAAACTCCAGTGTGCATGAAACGAATCTGAGTTTTCTGTTACAAAATAAAAAAAATGCTTGATTTGTTTTTATATTACCAGTCGGGATTCAAATGCCAAGCTATTCACATGTTATGAAGGAACTTTTAAATGTGCTGTCCTTCATTAATAAGCAGCATTTTTTTTTTTTTTTTTTGGTATAGGAGACTCATTTAAGTGGAGGGCATCTTCATTATTGTCAATGATATTAGTTTCTCTTGGTACAGTTTTGGCTTCAAGAATCTACTCAACCAAAAGTCACTTAGTGTTAGATTATGAGATCTAAGAGGTCAAATAAACAGAAAGGATTGACTGATAATATGGATTCAAATGTAGAGCAAAGAAAGAAGCTGAACAGGCACAGAGATGTTCAGTTCTGCTCCATCTTACATAAAAGTGACTGTATGTAGTGCTTGTTTTTAGTTCTGGAATAATATTGCTCTGTAGCAATTGCATCATAGTACTCACCAGTGACAGAAAATGTTTTTAAACATTTCCCAATGACTTCCTTAAAATAAAAATTGACTGATTAAGAAATTTGTTATGAAGCCACAATGGACATGGTCCTTTTTGGCTGATGCAGTAATTCTTGAACAAATACATGCAAATTTCATGGGCTGTACACATGACAGTTGTTTGTTAACACTGCCAGATGGTGCGAAATGTTCTTCATCTGTATACCAATCACCACTTGCACAAGAAGACCAAAAACCTTTAATGTCAAGTTTTTGTATCGTTTTGTTCTACACAAAACATGTCATTGGTCTTTTACCATCTTTCATACCATGTATCCAGCAATATGATGCACCAGTGGAACTTTCCAAATTCTTATAAAATAGTTTCCATAAAAAAAGTCTCTCTCCATTAAATACAACATTTCTATGTGTAGATCTTTCACTGTTGCTATCGATGCAGATGCTCTTTTTATACTTCTTTGCGTAATTTAATATATCAGAAACCTGACAGTTCTATCTATTAGTTAAACAATCAATATTCAAGAATTTTTTGGTACTTGCATATTATACTATTGTCCAGTTCAGTGGCAATGTTCACGATAACATGCCAAGTTGGCAACCCTGATTTCGCATGTGTTGTGCGTGCTGAATTGACAACCATGTGCTTCATTTCATTTATGTCACCAATACGGTTGCGATAATACCTAAGCGCCCTTATTTCTTTATTTCTTTGGTGCAAATCGAAGCTTTTCATCTTTTTCATTTGT
The DNA here is from genome assembly GCA_019973955.1 of Trichonephila inaurata madagascariensis. Lineage (NCBI taxonomy): Eukaryota > Metazoa > Arthropoda > Arachnida > Araneae > Nephilidae > Trichonephila > Trichonephila inaurata. Next base: position 497,558 of record BMAV01011953.1, on the reverse strand, counting down.
GAATGTTTTTCATCTTTTTTGAAGTCATTACAATAGTGTTCTCTGAGTAATTTTCTTGTCAAATTTTCTTTATTTGAAAGTAGTTGTATTGCTTTGTAAAATTCTGTACGCATTATTTTAAGAATTTGTTTTAAAGGTCCTTCGCGAGTTTCTTAAAATATGTTTGTAAATTGGTGATTGTGGGCTATTTTTATACTTTTTTTTTCTTCAAAAAGTTGACAGGTTTGTAATATGTCAAATGTATGAAGTTCTTTCTGTAAGTCTTAATTTAAGAAAATATGCATTAAATAAAAGTTTTTATGAAATATCTTCTCCTTCTTAAAACTCTCCAGTCTCTTTCTGAAATGGATTTGGAAAAAATATCTGTACAAAATGAAGAAAAACTTAAAACTGAGCTTGAGACAGCTGTTGCTGAGGAACATAAAAGGATGGAAGAGATTTTAAATGAAGAAATTTCCAAGAGAGAGGAGGAAAAAAAGAAACTGATAACGAAACTACAATCTGAGCATGAAGAAGCTTTAGAAAAACTGAAATCCCGTATAACTGCTGAAAGTCAGGTATAGTATTATAGATTTTTTTAAATGTTAGCTCTTTTTAATTTTTTTCTTTCTAAATTAACTAAAAAAGTTATACTTTACAATAAAGTAATTTGATAGTAACATTTAACATCCTCTCTCCTAAAATTTTTTTCTTTTGGATATTGATTATATACTGAACTCAGTAGTGCAACAGCCCATGAGGGCCAAGGCCTACTGTGCCATGTCTCAGTTTGTGTGACCTTAGGGGCTGGGATGCATGCGCAGATGTATCAGTCAAGTGGTTAGTCTGACGAGAAACTTTGAATGTTCTGTTCCCAAGCAAGCTTGGTACTCATTTATCGACCCACTGTAGAAATGAAAGGTTGAGTTGGGGCCTTGCCCAGCCCGGGATTTGAACCCTAGCACGGAAGCACTACCACTGAGCCACTGGGCTTCATTGATTATATATATATCTTTATTATGATTTTATTTTATTGAATATTTGTAAGAATTTCCTGCCTTTTTTGTGTGCTAAAAATGCAATTTTGTGAATAAAAATTTGAACTTTAAAATATTTATTTGAGCATTGTTTACTCAGATAGCATCTAAGAAAATGTTTTATTTCTAAACAGATTTGTAAATTCTAAAATACTTCTGCCACCTTTCACATTTATATCCTTTCCATAACAAAAAGTGATGCCCTAAAAAGGAGTATTTTGAATAGGATGAAAATATGTAAGCATATACTTAATAATAAAATATGTACTTAACTGACTTTTGGTAATTAGTAGCTGACTAGCTAGAGTTCCAATGCGTTGTCATGGAGCATTTAAATGTTATATTAAACAAAGGAGATTTCAATGCAAAAGTGAAACTTTTGCTTGAATAAGATTCCATCAATCCTTAGTTTTCTGTTCTCTGAAATTTGGCTAAATTAATCATGCTTTTGGGAGGGGGAAAAAACAAAATTTGTAATTTTTATACATTTTAACAACTGTTTTATTTTTTGTTTCTGTTTTTCAGGTTTCTTTCAATGAAGCCATAAATAGATTATCAAAAGAAAAAGAGGCTGTAGTTGAAGAATTACGTTCGAGGATTTCTGTTTTAGAAGCCAAAATACTTGCCATAAAATGTAAGATCTTACTTTATCATTTGATTTTTTTAAAAAAATATAAATAATGCTTGTTGTATGTGTAGAAATAGAAACTTATATTTATTTAAGCCCTGGTTCCTAATTTTAAATGTGTTCTTCAAATCTAAAAATATCCTTTTTATTTTTAGCATTGTGAGAGATTTTAAACTATAAAAGTAAAGATTTCTGTAAAAGCTGATTAAAATGCATTGTTGTACATGATGGTTCATGAAATTAAACCATGCACATTGATAAATTATTGTATTCTTACATTATTTTAAAGTTTTTTTGTTATTAATATTTCAATATTTTTGTAAATAAATATTTGAGATATTGCAATATAAGATTTAGAAAATTTTGAGTACTTTTTTAAGGATGAAAAAAGAGAATGAAGAGAAAAAAAGAACATACAAATTTAACAACAGTAAAAGAAACTGGAATTATTTTTTAATGTCAAGTTTGTGTGAGTCATTTAAATGTAATGGGAGTGCCTGGATCTAAAATTCTTTCCATCAGTCTGATAAAAATATTTTATAATTTGTCTTATGAATGGTATTTTTAGACTTTTTAAGTATGATATATGTTTTTTATAGCATTTGAGAAATTAATTCATTAATGCAATTGAAGTTATATGTAAAGATTGAACATAAATTTTTATTTTTTTAAACCTTATTAGTATTTAGTGGTTACAAAATTGTGTGATGTACATAAAATTTATTCTTGAGGTTAGATTTGATAAATATATTTATATTCACCTATAATCACAAATTATTTAGGAGTAATTTCAAATTTTATATTTTTGACTGATGTAACCAATGAGATGTGTAATTTAAAATCTGTACGGCTTATTTTTTGCAGAGTAGCTTATATTCAATAAGCATGGAAAGAAATCTATATATGCAATTCAAGGTGCAAATGCAGGGAAAATAAGCATTCATTTTTAGTTTAATTTTATTAATAATATATATATGTATATATTTGCTTATTTGTTCTAATTCTATTTAATTTAGCTCATTTAACTTCTATATCAGAAGATCCAATAGCTATTGATGAATCTTTAATGTCTCAAAGTGATACTGGTGCTTCTTGGTTAGTGTTAAATTTTCTTATTTCTTAATTTAAAAAAAGCAATAATTTAATTTTATCATTTATTGATGCGTTTTTTCTTGTGTACATGCATGTTCAGTTTTCTAAAGTTAGCAATTGTGTAAAAGAAATTTGAAAATATTAGGGAATTTATTGGTTACATTACTAAGTGTATATGCATTTCCTTTTCTTGTGATATTATTGTAAATTTTGTTTAAATAAAACTGTACATTATGTAAATAAATTGCTAATACATCTATAAATTACTTAATGTGTACTTATCATTAAAAGTACACAAAGGATTTTTAGTAATGAATTTTGTAAAATTGAATCACGATCTATTTCTAAGGAGAAAATAGATACATTTTCTCCTCAGAGCACTCATAACTTGATTTATAGAGCTGAAGCCTGGTGATTTTGGTAGGCACTAAGCTTGAGACAGGATTCATTCGAAGACCATTTTCTTAAACTATATTTCACTGGTCTGTCTCTGTATTTTAGAGAAACTACATTTTAGCACATATTCCAATGAAATTTAGTACATAAGTACTTCCCAATATAGACAGAACACTGTAGGAATGTATGCTTATAAAGCATTAAGTTCTTTAAATAAAAAATGAAAATTACATCTTCAAAACGTAAATGTAATTTTCAAGGTGGTGCCTAAAATATGAAAAACATTTATTGTTAAAATCAAATTGACTCTCAAGTATAGAAAATAAAATTCACTAATAAATAGCATATTTATTCGAATCTAAGCTGCCATTGATTCTAAGCCGCACCCCAAATTCTTATCAAGATATTGTAAAAAATGAAAAATTGTATAAAATGGTTTATTGATATCGAATTTTATGAAACTAAAATAAATATAAAATGAGAACTAATAAGAAACGAATAATTAGTTATTTTATCAGTAGTACAAACCTTTAAATACTTACATGAACCTGTGATTGCTCTATATACCCCATCCAACAAATTTTTTTTCCTTTCGATTTTGAGCCACACCCGATTTTTAGTAGCATTAACATTGGAAAAAAAGTGCAGCTTGGATTTGAGTAAATACGGTAGTAACTTTTTAATTCTTGAGATATTAAAAAATATATGCCAACTTTTGATTTAAAATCTTCACCTTGTTTTGCTTAAAGTTTTTTAAGTTTAATCAGTTTAATCTAAACAAGATTTGTGCTAATAAGGGATGATGGGAGTTAATGTACTTTACATCAAAGTAGGAAATGTATTGTTTAAATTACTTAAGTAACTTAAAAAGTATCTTAAATGCAGTATTACATAATTTTTTATGGGCTTCTATTGATAAGTTGTACAGATTTATTAATATGTTCATTCTTTGGGTAGTTAAGTATTATCGCAACCATTTGGCGATGTTATATGAAATGAAGCACTTAGTTGCCAATTCAGTGTATAACACATAGGAAATCGCTGTTGCCAACTTGGCAAGTTATTAATAGAGTTGGCGATTGTTGTGATAATACCATTCTTTGTCTTATAAAATTCTTCAGCATAAAAGATAATACATTTTTGATTTTAAAGATTGTTTTTTTTTGTATCTCGTGTTATTTATAGTTCTTCCAAAGTGACTCAAATTTCTGAAGTTGTTAAATTAATTTCTAAATTGAAAAAAGATTTGGAGCCTTTGTTTGAACAAACTGCCTCAATGTAAGTGTTTACATGATTTTTTATTCAGTTATACTAATTTAACTTGATTATATTAATTTACTTCATTATCTCATGCAAATATTTCAGGAGTCAAAGCTGTGTTGGTTCTGTAATTCCAAGTGAAAGTGTAAAAAAGGTATTTTAGTTAGTTTGATATTTTGATTTTTAACAAGTTTTTATATGTATTAATCTTTTAACTGTTAATGCATAAGAATTTCTTAGATGTAAGTGAATAGTTATCAACTAAAAAATGGATAATTTTTGTTGTACCTTTTATAAGTAGTTTCAGTATTTATATCTTGAACTATGAATATGTCTGGAAATTCTGTAAATATTTCAACATGTTGTCAAAAGTTGATTTCAAGTTTGAAATCTGTGAAGCATTTATTTTGGCTATTAATAATTTTTTGAAGCAGCAAAAATTTGGAATTTTCTGTGTATTTGCATTAGGTTTAATAAAACTGTTTTACCAAGCTTTATTTAAATGACTTTTACATGTATGCAAGAAAAGCATATTTTAAACTCCCTTATTAGAGACTTTTCTTCCATTTATTTTTTTCCCAATTAAATTTGCATTTGTTTAACATTTCATATATTTATATTGGTTGATTTGAGTAAAAAATTTAACTAAAAACAACCTGACACTTAGTTGAAAATCAATTTGCTGTTCCAGAAATTGAAATCAAAAGAGGATGATTATCAGCGTTATTGGATGGGATATGTAAGCATAGCTTGTTTACTTGTTATTGCATGCTTCAAACTAACAGACTATGATAACTCTACAGTGATTTTTAATTGGTTTTGGTTGAAACAATGTATTTAAAACTTAAATTGGATTTCATTAGTTTTTTTAACAAAGGATTTAAGTTATCTTTTATTCAAAATTGTATTTGTATATGCTTGTAATTTTAACCTTTCAAAATGTCTGTTTGTGTGCATTCATTCATTTTGAGGAACATAATTTATACTAATATTTTAAAAAGTTAAATTGTAATTATTTCAATTCAAAAATATCAAAGCTTTTACTGAACTAAAAAAAATAGCTTTTGTTAGTAATAAAAGACAATTTTCAGTTTAATATATTTGATTATGAATGTAATGTAGGTTTTTAGCTTGCTCATTACTTTTGGAATTTTCTGTTATGTTTACAAAATATTAGATATACTTTCTTAAATTTATTTATGTCTTTTCGTCTTCTGTTTAATCCTGTTTTAAGTTCAACTCTTGAATGAAAATTAGTTTTATTTATACATTTCTTGCTTCTCTTTATATTTGTATCTATGCTTTCGTTTCTACTTTTTCAAAAGCTCAGGAAAATATTTCCTATTATTATAATCAAATTAGGCATTTTTCAAAAGATTTTTATGAACAAAATGCATAAATACTGGGATTCTATATTCATATCTATTTATTAGTGTGTTAGCTATAGTTTATGTAACATATTGTTATACTCTTTATCAACAATACATTATTAAGTTTATTAGTGGTGCAAAACAATATATATATGTATATATTTATATTTGTAAAACTTTGCTGTTCTGATATAGTGCTTTTTATAATTCTCAATATTCCTAATTCATACATCATTCATAACTTACTCTGAAAAACTTCTCAAACATTAGTTCATATTCTATGTATTTTTTTTTTTTTTTGAAACCATGTAATCTTTTATAATTCAGTTTTTAAAATTTTTTTGCAGGCATCCCAGTACTCATCTTTTGAAAGCAATAATAAAATTTCTATTTTAACGTAAGTAAATTGAACATCATATTTGTTATAAAATCAAGAGTATGTTGATAACAAAAGCATTTATCATGTAATAAACTTGTAGAAAATATACATGATCATTAATTGAAGAGTTTACAGCTTTCCTTGATATCTTATGTTCTATATTGATTTTTGCTGTGTACAATTGTATTCTGATTATTAATGATGGGTTTTAATTATTCTATCTTATTTTAAATGTATTCAGTATAACAAAATGAATTTTGATGTCATATCAATTCTCATATACTCCTAGTCTCATTCTTAATTCAAATTTTATTTTTTCGTTTTACATCTTGATTATATGTACATAATACTACTAATAGTATAATAATTTAGGTTCTTATATCAATGATAGGGACCAGTAAAATTTGCAATGTATCTAAAAATGCCGAATTCTGGTTTTTGTAACTTGCTAATATTATAATTAGGGAGTGCGCTTTTCAAATAAATTTTGCTACTATTTACTTTCTGTTAGCTAGATTTTATTACTATTTTTCTACAATAGTGAAGATTTGGGTATTTCCAATTAATAATGATGATGCAATTAGTTTTTTTGCAATAGAAGGAAATTTTTTTCCAACACAATTGATCACAACATGCAGACAGAAGTAGGCTGGAGTTGTCATATTTATTATAAATATAATGTTGGTCTTAGGATGAATTGGTTCTCAGAATTTATGTTTTATTTAATGTTGAGCCAATAAACTTATTCCTATACTGTGTTGTCAATGGCAGATGGATTTTAGCCCCAAAACAGCTGTAAATTCATAATAATGCCAAAATTAATATTAACAATCTTGGGGAAAAAGCAGGTGCCTACCCATGGATTTGTGACCAATAAGTATCATAATTATATTTACACACATATGTATTCCAGCATAATTGATCTACCTCTAATATTTATTTAAATTGGTGAGTATAAGTAAGAAATGATCAAAAATTGCTTTCTTACATTTTTCATGATATGTTTGAAGGTAGTTTTTAGTTTATTGTACAAAAAAAATTTATGAATTTTAATAGCTTTTGTGTTTTGTAAATCATTATCTTCTTAAGCTTTGTGTTTACAAACATTTATTTTGTCTTGTATGTCCTTTAACAATTTCTTATTTATTTTAGATGTAATGAAGGTGATTTAGTTCTTTTATGTTATGAAGAAAGGCATGAAAATTTTGCAGTTTTTCATTTTGGTCCTTTTGTTCATTTCCTTCATTCTGACAGCTTGCAAGCCTTGAATTTAAAACTTCGTAAGTATATTTTAAAATTCTATTTTTTACAATTATGTATTTTTAAAGTTAAATGCTAAGTTTCGTTCTTCATGTATAGCATATGTAGTTACATGCACTATGTAATAGTATTCTTGTTCTATAGCTGCTGGACAAAGTGAACGATGGTCATTAGGGGTTGTTGTTAAGAAAGAATTCTGTGTAACCAAAAAGGTAATTTTCTGATTTTATTTTTTATTAACTAACTTTTTATACTAATTTTATGGAAATATGTTTTTAAACATTTATATTAAAATACAGATTAGTATTTATTATTTTGAAATATCAGTTTTAAGATATTTTTTGTTCTTACTTCAGAGATAAAAGGCTCATGATCAAATAATCCATTGCTAAAGAGTTATTTATTAGAATAACAGTCTGTGTATAATCAAGAAAAATAATTTTGATTCTTAAAAAAATCTCATTTAACATTTTACTTCAATGATATTAAATAAGTAATGAAATATACACTGAGGGCCAAATTATTATGACAACTTGAGACGTACAGAGATCACTGTATATGCTATGGTAGCCAGTGAGCTTTTCAAAAGAGCCTCTACTGTTGACCCTGAACAAGAACAGATGTCTCCAGTTCATAAGGAAACACAAGGATTATACTGTAGATGGCGGGAAAAGGGTCATGTGGTCTTATGAATCACGTTTCAGTTACATCATTTAGATAGCAAGGTGTGAATATGGAGAAAACACTGTAAGTAGGAATCTGATCCGCAATGCCAAAACTCATCAAGCTGATAGAGGCAATATTATGATTTGGGGAATGTTTCCTTGTCATTGTATGGGTCCTTTGATTCATATTGAAGAATGTTTGAATAACCAAAAATATTTAAATCACAGTTCAGGTACATCTTTTTATATGTTTAAGTACCCTTCCAGAGATGGATACTTTCTGCACAGCAATGCTCTGCATTATATAGATGGCATTGTCCCTGGATGTTTCAAGGAGCACAACACAGAAAACTTACCTTGTTTATTTGTCTTGTACAATCACCAGATCTCAATCCAATTGAGAATCTGTGGGATGTGAAATCAAATGGGACATATGACAGTTGAATCTAGTACCATCCAATCTAAAGGCATTGAAAAGTGCAGTTCATCAGATGTGGTCTCGAATTCCCAATACCAATGGGCTTAATTCACAAAGTCACATGATAAAAACAAACACGCGTTTTCCATTGAATTTGAGACAAACATTAAACTAATTGTACTTGTTGTTCTATTTGTAAAACTCAGATAAAATTTCATATTTGGGGAAAGATGTTTAAATGTCGGGGAAAAAAATTCTTCAAAAAGATTTTTTTTTTAAATTAAAAAAAAATTATATTTTATGTTTATACTTTTAAATAAAATGCATTTGTATACATATGTACTTTTTAAGTGAGCTTCTGCAAAGAGCAAAACTTAGCAACACTGGAGCATGTGAACTGATTAGCTGGAAACACAAGATAGTCTTTTTTGTGTGATTGTGACATCGCATGAGTTTTTGAATTGATTGGATAAAATCATGTGGCTTTAACTATGGCGTCACATGAATTGAGCCCATTATCAACAACTCATAAGAGACTATGCCTAGAAGAATCCATGCAGTATTAAGGGCAAAAGGTGGTTCAATATTGTATTGAAGGGATGGTCATAGCAATTTAGCCATTAAGTGTATATTCTATTTTGAAATGCATTAACAATAAATAAAAAGCATCAGAAATCCTTTTAATTTTAGCATAGTTTTTTTAAATCTATAATAATCCATCTAAAAAAAAGTGCTAAAGTTACTGCTGGCTAGTCTTGATAATTAAATGCAATAGTTATATATAATGTGCATTTAATTTGTTTTCTAACTTATAAAGTATAAAAAGTTTTCTTATGTTTTGTATCTAACATTTGTATCTATAAGAAAAATATTTTTGATAAGTAGCATACACCGACTCATAAGGGAGGTAGAAGTTATTGTTTTTTTAAAAAAAAAATAGGCAGAAGGGCTGAGATGTAATTTTTATGCTTAAAATTAAATAAACTGTTGGTGGTAATACCCTACTCTTGTCTATATCCTGCATTTGATTTTATTTGAACATGAAACTTTATCAAAGATCAGCAAAATTATCTCTGAGAACTCTTCTGTGACTTCAGTTTTCACTTGAAAAATTCTCAGCATAATGATAATTATGTTAAATTTATTTAAAATAGATATATTTTAATAGGAAAAATGATGTTCTGTTACAAGGTATAAACCAGGGTTGGTGAACCTTTATGGGTCAACGTGTCATTTTTCTGAAAGAAATGTTTAATGAGGTATAGAGGTGCTGTCAAATAATTTTGACGTGATTTTTGGGAAAATAATAAAACTAAATACTAACAACTCAAAACTGTATTTAGTTTGAAAAAATATATTTTATCCTTTATAGTAGTAAATGTTTTAATTATGCAGGTAATTCAAATAAAAGTAACATTAGTGTGATTTCTGCTGATGATGATTAGATGAAAAATAACTTATATTATGATTGTAAGATGTTACTTTTAGCAAAATGCATGTTGAATTGGAGTCATCTGCGAAACAGTTTCTTAGCGGGTTTTTAATGCTATTCATCTTTGAAAAAAAATGACTTGCAGGTGTGGGTAGATAAAAATATGGTTAAAACAGCATGACCCAGCTTCTTCCAACAGTTAAATGTATATGGAATCGAATTCCATGTTTTCAAAATTTCATTATTATCCTTTTTACTTATATTGCTTGTTAATCTTTCTGTTTCAATCAATTCCAACTTTCTCCTTTTTTCAACAAACATTTGAATCCATTTTAAACTAGACTCAAAATTAATCAGTTGCAATTCAAAATTTTCAATTTCCAACCAATTGAACTGGGACAAGTTCAGTTTATTAAATGAAATCACACATCAGGGTACATAAAACTTGAGCGTTTCCGATAATTTGAACTGAGAAAATCTCGCTGAAAATCATGACTGACCACTCGTGTTTGTTCATAATACTTCGTATTGAACTTTGTTATCTTGAATTAAAATACAAACCATTTTGATCAGTGGCGTGCCCAAAATATTTTGTTGCATGCCATCATTCGCCATCTCTGGCATAGACATTGTATTGGAATTATTTTTAATGATTATACTAATTCAAAATTATTTGTTGGTAATTAATGTATTAATATCACTGTTACAGGGAAGAAAATTCTGAAACATTGTCTTGATTTTTAAGTTTTAAATTTTTAGTACTTAGCCATGAGATTTTAATGTTTAACTTGTATATTGTTTATTTGTTAAAACTAATATTATTCATATCTTGTTCCAATAGCCAGAAAACAGGTACAAAGTATCATGCGGTACTAAATTTTATCGTGTCAAAGTGAAGCCTTGGGATCGGGATTCAGCTCTAGCTCTTCACCAATTGCAACGAAGCACACATATGGCATCCCCCATATATTCTTCCAAACCATCCATTTCTCACTCATCCTCAAAAGATGGGGATGGAGCAAAAGGAAGTTCAGGAAACATGTCAGCTTCTGCTATTTGACATTGTCATGGATAATTTTTAGACCTAACATTTTGTGATAGACTAATTTAAATCACATTCTGACCATGTACTTATTTTCTTTGTGTTGAAAATTGTTTGTTTGACGAGGTTTTTTACAATATTGTTGTAGGGTTTTTTAAAAATACAACATAAAATGAAAAGTATAATTTAGTTTTAAAATGAATTGTAGAAATTTATGCACTTTTTAGTAATTGTGGCTCTAAAACTCAATTAATATTGTTTTTATACTTGAATATTGAAAAGAACTTGGCTATTAGCATTTCTACTATAATAATTTAGAGTATGACAGTGCATAAATAACTCAATTTATAAACTGTGAATATCGAAAGAAATTTAAATATTTATGTGTTGGTTCCATAATATCTACTCCTCCACTCCCTATTTAACAGTATTATGTATGTTTTGATATTAAACTTAATTCCTTACTATTTATTAAGAGTTACATTATTCATATGAAAACAAAGAATAAAATTTCCTGTTATTTTAACTTATAGTTCTCATTTTTATATTCAGTATTTTATTATATGGTTAAACACTAATCATCCTCTTGTCTATAATTTTTTTTTCCAATAGCAATTCTTGAAAAATTATTTAAAAATTTTTTGTGTAATAGTTTGTCCAGTTATTTCGATTTTGTATTGAATAGTATTTTGAATTTTTCATTTTTAGAGCCTTGATTTTTACTATATTAAAATTTAAAAATGTGGAATATTAGAATTTATTTTCATAAAATTAATGAGTGATTTTGAATTCTTCATTGTTGTATAATTAATTTTAAATGGATAATTTAGGTGTACCTCATTAAGAAATGCTTGTTAAACTTTTTGAAAATATATGCAAATAGTTTTATAAGTCTAACTAATTTGAATTCAATACTGAAGATTTCTATTTCACATAAAGTTATCTTTAAAAATGACATAAATGTGAAATATGTTATGAATAATTTTATCAAAAGTCCACTTTATTATTCTCTAATTTTTCCAGTTGGCAATTTTTTTAATTATCCTTTATATTGCCTCATATCATATAGGAAATTTAAAATTTCATGTATGATGTTATATTAGGGCTTAGTTTTTTCCTCCCTCCTTTTTTAAAATTGCTAGAGTTGTATTGTTAAATAACATATAGAATTTTGATTATAATTTTAGTTATATATTTTCTGATTAAATGTGACAAATAAATAAAATCTTGTCAAAGTTCGAGGATAACTTTTTAAAAATTGCTCAAAATATTGTTTGTAAATGATTTTGTTTTTGTTGTGCTATTTATTATAAAATAATATAGTAGAAATAATTAAGTTTAGAAGTTTGTTTTTGTTATGATGGTAAAAGAAAATGGTTCAGGTTTCTGATTACCTCTTATTGTTTATCTAAAATGTGTGAAAATGCCTTTTTTGTGAGAAATTTAGTGAGAATATATATATTTTTATTTAACAAAGAATGTCTTTCACTTTTACAAGAAATTTTTTTGTTAAGTATTCAAAATAATGTTTTGCTAGTTGCAATAAATTGTTGTATGAGTCATTACAGATTCAAACCTCAGAATTATCTTGTTTTGTGATGTTTTTATATGTCTATTTTAAACTTTTTAAAAAAAATTGTGTATTTGTTTAGTAGATTATTTAACATACTTTAATTTCATTGGGGAACTTTTGTTACTTTGAGTCATTTTTCTCTTTGACTGATACATGAGTATTTATTAAGTTGACATATGTAAACTGCCAATACAACAAGTTTGTTTGTCTTTTTAAAGTGTTCTGTAAAATCTACTGCTCCCTCCAAAGCATTCAAAGCCTATTTTTTAACATAAACTCAGTTTCTGCTACAGATGTAGAAAAAGAAATCTGCACGAAAAGTGTGCCTTTAAAAAAGCTCATAATAAAAATGGGCTTGAAATGACTAAAATATGGCTTTAGAATGAGTCCTTTGAAATATATTGCATGTGTGTACATACATATATATATATATTATGTTCTAATCATTGTAGAGTGACAGAAGAATCTTCTGTACAGAGTTTCATTTAGTGTGTATATTGTACAGACTATACTACCATTTTAGTTGTAAATGTTAGTATGGGCACTCTTACATACTGCCAAAAAAAAGCAGCAGGCTTTAAAGTTAAGTCGCCTATTTTTGCATGTATATAGAGTATATGTCACCTGTGTGTGGCAGTTTCAGGGCTTTGTTAGTGTAAGACAGTTTTCATAAAACTGAACACTTGGAATTCTTTTTATTTTAAAGAAGTAGCTATGCCCTTCTCTGTAAAATACACTTTACAGCTTTTCTAATGCAGTTAAAATGCCACAATCAAAGATTGTTAATAAATCATTTTGTTACTTATGTTTAACTGTGTTATTTATTTATGAATTTAAGTTTTTCTTTTATGTATGTAGATTATAGTTAACAATATTTCTTTTGTCTTAATATGTTTCAACTTATATTTCACTAAAAAATTTCATTACCGATAGAATTCTTACTTGTTCTAAAGTAATTTTGTCTTCAAAATGTATTAAATAAAAGATAGTTCCCTCTTAGGATTAGTTAAGTTATAAAAATTATTTTAGTCTTGAAAATTTAGCTATTCAGATATAGGAGAGTGTTTTTTAAAAAGTAATGTTTCTCGATAAGAAAATAACACACTAACATAATAGTTTATTGAATTGAGTATGAGATACAGATTACTTAAGAAATAATTATATCTGGGGAACCTAACTTTTTAAAGTTGTAAAGGCTTTTGAGCAATCCATAAAAAAAGCCAAATCCATTAAAGTCGAAATTAGCTGAAACCTTCAAAATTCTCTGGACAAATTGAAAGAAACCCAAAAGTATTGGATTTCTCAAAAAGTTGGATTATTGGGTTAGCTTAGTACGGACTAATGGGATTGGCAAATTGCTACTTGTTTTCTTGCTTTCCTGGTTCAGAAATGAGCCACAGAACAGATTGTATGAAATGGAGAGTAGCTGAGATGTACCATATAGACTGACTTTTTGTTTTTTGAACTACTTGCATCGAAAGTCAAAATCAGAACTTCATTCATATTTGTGTGTGTATTATGGGAGATATACAGGATATACTTAATTCACTTAACTACAAATGCCATTTTCTGTTGTCTTCCGTTAGACTACAATTTGCATTGGTCATGAAGTAGATTTGCTTCCTCAGACAGCGTGGTGGTAACGTTTGTCTGTATATTATGAATTTCCTTGCTTCTGTCTGGTTTATTAATACTTAACCTTCCTTTTCTTCTGATTTGTCCAAGCCTGCTGATTATTCCCTGTTTTGTGCTTTGACCCACTCTTAATGTCTAAAAAATCAAAAATCTTTTATAAGAAAACCTACCATAAAAGAATTCATTTCAGGCTTTTTTACTGACAGGGAATTCATGTTCTACTAGGAAATAAGAGGTTATAGATGGTAATGGTAAACATGCATGATCTCGGGTTATAAATATTTTTTACTCTTCGCATTTTTCTTATCTTACAGAAACTGCTGTGACTGTTGCACTTGCTTAATATATTTTTAAGTTTTAGAGAAGTTGCTTAATTTTATTTCAATTTTTCTAGAACAACACATTTTTATTCCAATATTTTTTAAGACAGCATAATTGTAATCTAGAATTTTCTTCATCAAATGCATAATTTTATATTTCATAAGTGGGTAACCACTTCCTTGTAGACATGTATTGCAATATTCAACAGATCTGAGATGGATCTTTGCTTTTGGAAAAACTTATTTCAAATATTAAATTACTTTATTTAAGAAAATGTTTCGAATTTCATTGATTATCCTTCATTAAGAGTTATGTCTGAAATTTTTTAAATGCATGTGTGATTAGATATTGATTAATGGGCAGGGTATGTAGAACTTTTTAACTTTAAAAAATTTTCCTCATTCTAATTTAAAATTTGAGGAATTTTTTTTTTTAAACTTATTTATTTTAACGTTATAATTATTTTTGAAGCCCAGTGGCTGAGTGGTTAGTGCATCGCGCTTCCACTCCACAGTCTGAGGTTCAAACCCCGGGCTGGGAAAGGTTGGCTTGGCCTTTCATCCCTTCAGTGGGTCAATAAAATGAGTACCAAGCTTTCTTGGGAACCTAACAGTGGGATTTCGCGTCAGACTGACCACCTGACCGGAACATCTGATCATGCATCTCAGGGCTCATGGTCGCATATACTGAGTTGGGCACAGTAGGCCTTGGCCATCATGAGCTGTCGCGCCACTGAGTTAAGTTTAGTTAATTTTTGTTCTACTGAGGTTTAATGATTTCTGAGTTTTAATATATTGTAAGTTAATTATATAAATATGTGTCTAATTAGTGTTGGAATTTGCAAAATAATATACAAGTAGAGTTAAAAATACAGGAAAAAACTAGTGTGTTTTTAATTGTAATAATGGTATTTTTTAAAATTTAGATCTTATTTTTTTGTTTTGAAGTAAAATAAGTATTAATTTGCGTAATTAACATGGTTAACTACGTTCTGTTTTTTTTGGTATTGTGAACTTGAAACGAACTAAAATGTGAAATTTCGATTTTATCATTATTTAGCGATAAGTTTGTATTTAAAGGTAGCTGGTTTCAGTATTTCAAAAAGAAAATTTAAAATTCGAGAGTAAACAAACGTATATCACATGAGATATTTTCTAGCGGAACTCAGAAACTCCCCAAATGTACTAAAAGAGAGAAAATAATCCGAAGAATCTCTTTTAATCATTTAATTTCTTTAATTATAATTAGTTATAAAGATACTGATTAAAAACGTTGAAATGAATAATTGACTTAACCCTGTAATTTTCTGTTTTAAAACTGTCCTTCCTTCTGTACCGGATTCGGACAGACCATTTATTTCGCCAGAACACGGTATATATATATTTTTTACAAAAATAATGATATTTTTGCGATTTTTCTAAAACAAGTAGTTTTTGATGCGTTTTCATGGATAAAATGCCCCATTCATTCGTTCTGTATCTTTTTCATTCTTGTGATCAATCCAGCTTACGTCCTAAAAAAGTACATCCTCGTGTACTTTTAGACCCGATAATCGGCTAAATTCATGATGGTCACTTGTGTGACAAATGCATTCCCCTCCATTGAATTCAATACTCACATTAGATTTATACTTGTTCTACTTGTGTAAAATTTAATAATTTGGTAAAGATGTTTACGCATTAGGTTTTTCTAAAAGTTTTTTAATATTAATACAGAAATTCTTATATTATACGTCTACTTTTAAATTAAGTACATTTTATTTATCTGCGTTATTATAAATGTTCTTGAAAGAAAACTCGCGTAAAAAGTAAAAGTTGGCAACAGCGAAACGCAGGAATTGGTGATAGGAAAAACGTGATTGCAGTAATGCAATTATAATATCAAATGAATCTTTAACCCATTTAAAAAATTGAAACCCAAAACCTTTTTCTTACGATTTTTCGAAATTGACTTAAATATTTTAAAAGCAATTTCTGAAAATAGCCACACGAAACCTTACCCCCGTGTGTTAAACCTTATTAGTCGTGTTTGGACTGAAGAATGAAAAATGTACTTACAAATTAAATTTTATTTTGTGTTTTTCGTCTAATAGTCTTTTTCCGAAGCTTTATGCAAGCAAATTCTTCGTTACATTCTTTTTAAAAAAAAATTGGCGTTGTTATCGATGTGCGAAGTTTGGAAGAAGAGCTTTTTTAACTTAAACATCAAGTCCTCAAAAAAAAAAAAATAACTCGTTATACATTCTCGAAGTTATGTATTTACTTTCCTTTGTAGGACCAGCAAGGTCTCCCTTTCGGTCTAAAAATAGAACAAAAGATAAAGAAACTCGTTTGAAGGAGAAAAATTTCAAAGAGAATTTTAATGATGTAAATATAGAAATCGCAAGGAAGTGTTGGCATATCGATGGGAAGCGGAAAAGTTAAGCACTCCAATAAGCCCGTGCAACGCAGGGCTATGCAGCTAGTGATACATTCCAGCTCTGGTGCCACAGACCTGCCGTGTAGAAGACTACTGCATTTTAAATCTAAGGATGCTTGAAGCTCTCCTGTTGGTGTGGTATGAAGGTTTGAAGAGTGGGGTGTTATCCTCTTCACTTAGGATGTTCAAAATTACAAGAGGTCAGTTGCCAATAATCCCCTTATTGCCTCTAAGTGCGACTTAAGGGGACATGGTACGATTTACGCAAAAAATTTTAATTTAAGGATTTTTAAAAATTTTTTGGTTGTCTCCTATGTAAGTATACTATATTAAACAGATTTTGTGTTCAAAATTTCATAAAAAACTAGACATGTAATTTTCTAAGGAAAAAACTTAAAATTTGTGAAGTGATTTCAAAAGGCTACTCCTATACAAAAATGTATACGTACATGCATGAAATTGGATTTACAAGTACGTCAAACTATGTATAATAAAAGTTGGTATGGGTTTTGCGTTAACGTGATTGGTATTCATACAATACTTTTTTTTATGAATGTTTATTGAAAATTCCTTAAAAAATGCATAAATTCTGAGTTCAACTATTTTTAAAAAAATAAACATTGCTTTGATTCAAAAATGCATACCAACTTTTGTTACATGTACTCTTAGCAATTGGTAAAAAAAATTTCAAAGCATTAGGCGCAATAGAAAAAAAAGCCTTAGCATTTTAAATGAAGACAAACTAGTTATTTTATCTTTCTGAGGTAAGTCAGTTTAAAGTTTCGATTTTCCATAGAAATGTGAATAAAAACGAACGTGAAAGCTATCATAATTCTGCGTTTTTTACGTTTAGAGCTTTCAAATTTTGTGAGGTTATAGAAAAGTATATAAAGAATAATTTAGGTTAAAAAAAATAAATTTGATTTTTTGACCGATTTTGGTCAATTGAATCGTACTGTGTCCAGATTCCTTAATAAACAATCAGTAAATTATTTTAGGCGACACACATAACACAAGTTAGATGAATGAAAAGGAGTAGTGAAATGGTTATTTTAGTGTGACAATCTTATTTTAATCTTTACACAAAAGTACTTTGAGCGACAACTGAGATGATTTCCTTTATCATCAATAGAAATGGGAGATATTTTACAGGAGGGAAGATATAAATATCGTTATTTTATGTGAGAGTTCTATAACCACTCGACCTATCTAAGATTAATAAAAGTAATTCAAAATCCAAGTGTTTCCATTATTTTTTTCCAACTACCTGTTTTGGATGGGGTGTATTACACAAAACACAAACATTCATATATGGATACTAAAAAAAAATAAAACAATTACTTAGACATTTGAAATTGTCGGAGATGGTTTGAATGTGCTAGGCCATTATGGTTTAGATGAATTACCCAACGGGTTTTAAGGAACAATTGATCTAGTTGCAAATTTGCAGGGGAAAAAACAGTCGACGACTCTAATTATTTGAATAACAGAGTTATATTGATGGTCAAGGATGAACAGATGACTTCACGGAAAACAAATCGACGTATTAAAACAAATAATTACTCTGACAGATTATTTGCAATAGTGCAAAACGTACTTGTTACAAACAAACCCCGTACAATTTTCTAGAACAATCAGGCAAGAACTCGGATAGATAATGTCCACGGACAAACAGATTTTGATCTCGACTTCACTTCCCTTTGATTTGTTTTGACTTTTGCTTCTAAGGTCCTTCATATAGTCTATTGTAATTTCTAGAAGGCTCGATCCCACAGCCTTCTCGATGATTCCTTGGCAATATCGCATTTTTCATCGTCTTCAAGACAGATAAAGTTGTCCATTTGAGACTGGTAACCCTGGCCTCATTTTCTGAGGTGGTGGTCATCTTATTTTTGGAGTTCATGCTGGGAAGTGAATGCCTGTGCAACTCAGTTTTCCCATATGGAGGGAACTGCTGCACAGAAAACAACATACGTGGTGTGTTTCAAAATTATGAATCTAATTTTAGTTAACGCAGGTCACAAGAAGACTATATAATGTTTTGGAAGGGGAACCCCAGTTCCATCATAAAATTAACTCCTGTATGTAATTTTAGAACTGTTTTCGACCAATATTTAAAATGTTGTATGAATATAAAGTCAATGAGCTAATAATAGTCCTATACATTTGATAATGAAAGCAGGCATTTTACAATCCTGTATCTTTTTATGTTATAATCATTATAAAATGCGTATTTTAAAAGTAGTACGCGAGAGAGATTTCTATATGGACGGTTTTATTGCACTTATAAATGAAATTCTACCATACATTTTTCTGGCTGCAGGGTAGAGAATTTTGATCAATATTTAGAATACTTGGGATCTAAAGGTGGCACTCGGTGACCTTTCTGTACTACAATATTTCCCTCAACCCATCTTAAAACTTCTTTTTAATGAAGATTTGATTGATGTTTGGTTTTAGAAAAAAGTGGTTGATCCTTATACCCATATTGTGTGTGTGTTGTGCTAGATGTCAGTCATTAAGTTTGTTGCAACGGGCTGTATATTGGTCTATGCATAGTCGCAGAGAGAGTCAATAAATTTCAAAGGCTTCGATTTTCAGACCGTCTCGAACCTTTTTAATGAAGTAATTACCAAAAAGTGTTGTTTTTCTCACACACAATTTTTATACAGGGTGTTCCAGGATTATTTAGACAAAATTTAAGAGGAGGCAAGGGACATCACAACACAAGGATTCAGATTTTCATAGCAACCCATGGCCGGAAACATATTCTTTCGGTGCTAGGTGGCGTTGTTCACAAGAGCATTGGAGGAAACAGACCTGTATTACCGCAATCATTTGATCTGTCATCGCCCGCAGAGGAGTATGGAACATTTTTTGAACACCTAGTTAATAGATATGCGGATTGGGGCAGAAAGGAAATGCACTAGCAGCAGAAAAATTGTATCGCGAAAGGTAGGCACAGAGAAATACACTGGACCATCGGATCTTTACTAATTTGCATTATAATTTGTGTGAATATGGATCATTACGAGGTAATAGGCTTACGGTGGTATTCCCCGCTAACCGTGACCAACAGCAATGAAACCGGGAGTCAGTTAAAACTAACCCCAGGTTAGAACTTCAATTCACAGCTGTTTTTTCGACCTCCAGTTACTTGACTCTGGGTTTCTTAACCTGGGGTTACTGGTCGATTCCCATTGGTCGGAGTAAACCCCGTGACTTCGACATATTTGTTTGCGATCCGAACAGAAGAGTTGCATATTCGTCTCTTTTTTCAATGTTTATTTTTCAAAATGAATACTTTCAAAGTTTATTTTATGCAATTTAGAAAAGGAACACTTGAATGTTATAGAAAACAAAGAAACTAATGCGGTTAGTTTGAAAAAAAAAACAAAACGAAGCATATAATGAAATACCACGGCAATCTAATGAGACTGATGGAGTGATGAATCCATGAACGGCGCGACAAATCCATCAATGTTATTTAATTTTTAATTTAATTAATACCATTTTGCGAAACTCGTAGCCGTCCATTTCTTCAAATACATTATTTCTTTTTCTTAGTATCCTCTCTTCTGGTTTCCTATTTTCTTTAAATAATGTAGAAATGAAATTGAAGAAAAATTTAAAGGATTCATCGTAAAAGTTTAAAAAAATCCGAACTCGCAAAACTGCTTCGAAACTGTAAACACTCCAAAAATCGCTTACTGCGCATGCCCGGTTTAAACTAACCCAGCTCAGACCTGGGTTAGAAATTTTTAACCTGTCCCGGAGTTGTTATTAACTTGCAATGGTGAATAGCGTTTTCGACGAAACCCAGGTTTCCTTCCTCTAACCGGAAATCAAGTTAGCGGTGAATACGGGCGTTAGTGAGGGTGGGTTACGTGTAACTCGAGCTTCCAGAATAGAACAAAATGTGTTGAATACCGTTCCAAGGAATCTGAGTACCAGTTAATGAGCCGTAAGAGGATCTTGGAGTAGTTTCATCGTGTTTTGCGACGTGAAGGCAAACCATTACTCTTATACTATCGTCAAAGAATACCATTACAAATTGGGATACAAACTAGTAAACACCCAGTGGTCCGGTGTATCTCTCTGTGGATACCTTTCGCGATACGATTTTTCTGCTGTCGTGCATATCCTTCTGCCAATCCGTTAATTAGGTGCATATCTATTACTCGTAGCTAGGTGTTCATAAAACTGTTCCATTCTCCTCTGTGGGCGATGACTGCTGTAATGCAGGTCTGTTTTTTCCAATGCTCTTGTAAACAACGCCATCTAGCGCCGAACGAAGACGTTTCTGATCATGGGTTACTATGCAAATCTGAATCCTTGTGTGATGTTTCCTACCTTTCTAAAGTTCGTCCCAATAATCCTGGGACATCCTGTATATCAGTGGTCTCCAACCCCAGGCCGCGGACTGTTACCTGTCCGTGGATGAAATAGTACCGATCCATCGAAAGAACATTAAATTAGGACATTTTTATATACTGTGGTGTATTTCTCTCGAGTTTGTGAGACTTTTCATGGTAATCATTTTATATACCATGTTAATTCACTTTATATTCCTTTCTTGGTGTAACTGTGTTTTATTCTTGAGGGCATATTTAAATACAATTAAATTAAAATTATTAAATCAAAACAATCTCAAATATAAACAATCAACGCCCCCAGAGTGCCGTGCTAAAATTATCAAACGTTGACCGGTCCGCGGCGATAAAAAGGTTGGGAAGTACTGCTATATATCATACTTGATATCAAATTCATTTCCGAAATCTGCAGTTTTCTCAGCGGTTCTGGGTAAAAGATACTAAGTTTAAAAAATTTAGTCCTAATCTAACGAAGTTGATTTACAAGTATAGGATGGTCAAGTAGGATTTGTTTTATTAAATTTGTTCATAAAAAAAACGAGTCTTCAATTTTACAGCAGATTAGAAAACTATTTCTTGTTAACAGTGACATTTTGAACGAGCTTTTAAATTGCAGCGTGAATGCTGGACTAATTATTCGAGTAACATGAACTACATAAAAAAATAAATCGAATCATTTCTTCAAAGATTAATCACTTATTACATCATTATAAAAGAAATAGCTAATAGAACAAAATTGAAGCGTATGAAAATTCTTTGCCTTTAGGGAAAATATTTACAAAAACAGTCTCTTCTGGTGGTAGTGATTTGAAACCCCAATTGGGTAAACGGCGCTGACTGTTACCACAAATATCGATAATGATTATAAAATATTATAAACTCTTTTACTTATCAATAAAAATACGATGAATTAAGTTTAAATACAAGTTTATTTTTTAAGCTTTTATATGAATTTTTTCAGATTTTCGTAAAAATTTACACAAAGCAATCTATTTTATAAAATTTTGCTCATTTTTTTTTAAATGGGATTTTAGGTTAATTTTGACTCATCTAAATACACAAATATCTAAAATAAAAGTACTCATATATTTACTATATAAAATAACATTTATGATTTTCCTTTAGGCAAAATAATTTTCTTGGTCCACTTTTATAAATATTCGCAAATTTAAATATTGGATTCTTGATGTATTTTACCTTCCATCCTTATTTATAATCTAGAAAATCCTTATTTACACATATATATAGTTTCTCTTTTCCGATCCATCTCGCTTAAAATTGAGATTAAAATAAATACTTATTTGACCAATTTTTCTGTCATTTCTTGCAAATTAATTTTAATACTGGAGTTTCATGCTTTATGTTAGAACAGAAGTTTCTGAGAGAGAAGGCGCAAAATGTTATCTTTGGAAAATATTCGATATATGTCGCATTTAAAATATTGATTAACATATTAAATCAATTATTAATGAATTCGGTTTTTTATGCTTTCATACATTTTTGAAAACTATATTTTCGTCTCACTTCAGTTTCTTGACTTTCCGATGCTACATTGACCCTTTGCTGATTTGATTTGTGTTGTGTGTCAGATTGATTCTATTTCCAAATCATGTTTGGCCACACCAAAACAAAAAAACTTAAATATTGTATTTTTAAGCTGTTAAAAACATTTTATATCAAAGAGTCTTATTATCAAAAGCAAGTAATATAAAAAAAAAATTAAATCGATTCCAACTTAGGTCAAGTAAGAAAATTTTATTTTAGTTACTTTTCACTAAATATTTACAATTAATACAAATATATATACACACACATAGAACAGAATCACAATATTAGGTGGCAAAGTAGAAAGCGATTTTCCATGCAGTTTTCCATTTTCCTTTCTTTATAGGGTGCTGGACTATATTTTTGTTTTTGTTAATATTAATTCATTAATTAAATTTAATTATTCTAATAAACTAGTATAGTAAAAAAGAAATTACATTCTCAGAAATTAGGCCATCATAGGTAGGATTCGAATCCACGACCTTTGGATTAGAAGTCCAATGCGTTATCCATTGCGCTACAGGGACACAACGAACGATTTTACTTTCTATATATGGTGTTGGACTATTATTTTTGTTTGTTACTTTTTATTCATTTTTAATTTAATTAATGAATGAAAATTTGACAAAACTATATTAATATCGTCATCCTCTACAAGTTTAAAAAAATGTATTTGAACTTGAATGAATGAATAGAAAGTATTTTATTAACGATTGAAAATTTGAGCAAGATATATATATATAGGGAGAGTGAACTAATAGAAGGAATTGTGAAAAAAGATTTCTTTCTTATTTCCCCATTCCCTAGCCTAGTTTGTCCCGGTGTATGAGAGACACTGAAAATTTGTTTATTTAGATTATCATCACAGATTAGCAATTGGTATAAGAATATCTTCTATCAATTTACGTCATCTCCTCCAACCCCTATCCCCAGGTGGTCTCGACCTCCCTGTTTCCTGCTTTTCCTCACACGTTAAATTTCGAGATACAATCAGGGACTGTCCACCTTACAGTAATTAGATTAGTAATTGCATGTTTACAGAGCTCTCCTGCTGAATGGAATATTGCCTTAGTGTTATGAGACATTTGCTTTGGTGAAGTTCCAGGTACATTCAACTTCCACCTATTATATCTGCATTTGGCTATCATTAGAATACATTCTGCGGATTATGTTTGTGGATATTGAGCAATTTTTCAAAGATAACAACATTAATACATTTGTATTTAAAATCAATATGTATACCTAATATTCCAAAAAGATGCCTATAAAAAAAAATTTTTTTTTTAGCTGATATTGTTTATGCATATATATATATATACTTATCATTAAGGTTTGAATGCCTTTCTGTTTTTTTTTCTTTTTGTACAAAAACTTACAGTATTATGTAGCTTTTTTAAAAAAATTTTTATAGCTCTCGATTTTTTTTAATGAATTTCAGAAAAAGTCAGTAGTAAAGGTGAAGTTTTTCAATTATTAGTATGGGAAATTAGAAATTTTACTTCTAATTTAAGCATATACGGATTTTATACTAATACACATGTATTTTATTTAATATTTCTGATAAATAAGTTAAAATGTTTGAGTGCTTCGAAAATATGGGGCATTGTAAGTGAAAAGGGGAGGAATAATTTGTACGCGCGCACTGATAGTATTTAATTCAATTTGTACTTTATTTGAATTATATGTTCAACAAAGATACACAATAGACTGTCAGGAATGGACCTTTGTAATTTTGAGATAAAATATTCTAGATCCATACAGATTTAAATATTAATTATCTTTAAAATTTTAATTTTATGCAGAGATTATTGACCTCGCAGTATCTTTCGATATTTTAAATCAGTGCTTCTCAAACTTTTAATATATGTGACCCCATATTCAATTACAATTTTCTTCGCACCCCCTTTCCATACAATAGCAATGTATTGAGTTCAAGAATACTATACTTTGACACTAAAGCTACAATACGACTTTAGCTTCTTGAGTGCCATTGGCGTATGTAAGCGTCTCGCTCTGCCAAAGCGTTAATTACCCCGGACGTATATATACGTCTTTCCAAAGTACGATCTTTTTCTGTGCACTGTTACCCATAAAATTATTCCGAAGGCTTTGGAATACTTAACAGTGTTTGCGAAGGATTTTCTTATTTCAGAGTATTTGCTGAATTATTCCTTATCCCCCTCCCAATACATCACATGCGCGTGGCTGCGAGGAAAACGGTGGCAATTGGAGAGAGAATTACGTACCTTAATCGGCAGCTCTAAGGGATTAATTATAAACTGTACAAATTATCCAGATAAACGTTAATTTTTGTATATAATTTTATATAAGACAAGGCCATGGAGTCACTAGTATATAAAAACGTTTTTAAATTAGTAATGTTAAATTAATTATATAAAATACACACACATTATGCAATACTGATACATTTATAATATACATGATACATGATGTACATGATGTATTATACATGTATGTATGTATATATACATGAATGTATACATACATGATGTATTATATCAGAATAAATGTGTATTTTATTCTTTTTTTATGTCAGAATGTATTATGTCTGTTCACTTTCGGTAAATTAATACTTTTTAAACTATATTTTGTTTCAACTTTTCAATATGCTCGCGACCCCCTTAGGAGGGCGCACCCCACAATTTGAGAAACGCTGCTTTAAATTATATTCGCATTAAATTTTTATTATTTAAGTAACATTTGTATAACAGATTAATTTTTCTTTATAATAATTATTATTTTTATGCCTTCGAGAGTGGGATGGTCAGCTCGGATGTTGTCTTCGTCACTTGATCGTGGGTGTAAATTATGATGTCCATCGCCCAAAGCCTTCGTGTTGTTTCCGATTGCGATATTAATAAACAATCAACCAATGGATTCAATTCATGACGGTCACATGATACGGATAATCACGTGATCGTGACTTAATTCAAAACTGACGTTAAACTAACTTCTATTTGTTGCTTCTATTTGTAAAATTTAGATAAAATTTCAAATTTCATAATTGGATCAAGATGCTCACAAATATAACGGGAAAAAATAAAAAAAAACCCTGAAAGGATTTTAAAATTAAAAAAAGATTATTGTGTGGACAAGTTCTACCGTAAAGCTTACTATGGGGGCGCTGCAGTCATTAGTACCCTTTTCTTCTTCTGGCTATAGCAAAATTAGAAACTATACTAAAAATTTTAGAAAATATACAGAAATAAATAATATAAAATTCTGAATATGAAATCAACAGATCATCTTCTATCCATACAGTTCAAAAAAAGTTTCAAAAACTTGCATTATAAGTTTGAAATCTCAGTTGAACTTCGATGTTTTCCTACAAATTAATATTACACCGGAAGTAGGATTGGAAGTCATTCGGTTTCGCCTCAATGTTGTTTACAAAGTAGAACTTATTCGTGTACGTTGCTTACTTACGTACGTTATTATTGTTGGAAAATATGTGCTTTTTGAAAGAAAGTTTCAGCAAAGAGCGAAAGTTGGCAACAACGAAGCGCATGAGCTAATTAGCTGGAAACACATGATTGTATTTATTGTATGATTATGCTTCACAGGAATTTATGAATTAATTAGCTAGAAACACGTGTTTGTCATTATCATGTAACTATGACGACTCATGAATTGAGCCCATTCGAATTATTGTTTATTGAAATGAAGTGTTCTGAATACGTTTTAATTTTAAATGATAATTTTAACTCTTCGAAAAATTTAATTGAAGTAGAAAAAATGAAAAATTTCCGTCAGAATTTTTATTTTATCTAGCCAATACCGAAGAGATGACTGAAGTAAATCCCATTTCTTAAGTGACAAAAAAGTAGGATCTGAAATTGAAATCAGCTTACATAATACGGATAAAAGGGAGGAAACTGCTATGCTGGTAGGACAGATGTTAAGAGAAGACTCGAGCTGACATCCTTTCTCTATGCCACATAGGTGAAATGAAAGCGTACATGTGAATTAGATAAATGGTTTCATAGAGAGGTTTATTTTTTATTCGACTATGATAAAAATTTTTTTTCTTTACGGCTATCACAAACAATAAATGAGGTATTTATTCTGTGAAAGGTGTGAGCATTTTGTTATTAAAGCTTTTTTTCTCCAAGTTTTATATTAAAATTAAGATTTTGTTGCTTTAATTTATTAGAGAGAAGCAAGCGTATCAATTTTAAATATTGAGCAGAAACATCAAAATAATCGAGTATTCAATCAATGAAAAATAAGGATATAAGAAGACAGTTTTAAAAGTTTAATTTTTAAGATATATATGTTTTCTTTCGAAAATAAACTTTCAATTTTGACCTTTCCTACTATAGTACATTTTATTCTATCAGTACAAAAAATTGCTTACAATTAATAAAGAGTATATAGTTTATTTTATACTTCTTTTTTGAACGTAATTAAATAAAACATATCGAGTAAATTTGAATTGTTCAGGATATTATTTTAAAGAATCTATTCACAAACTGTTTTCATCGAATTATCAGATTACTAATGGCAATTAGCATTAGTATTATTGTCAGGTAAAATTACAAGATTAATTAATGAATCAAGGTATACAAAATTAGAATTATGCTGCCACCCATCCGGTATAGTGGTTAGCAACGCTGACTGCGATGCTGTTGGGCCAAGATTCGAATCCCAGCGAAGGCATGGAGGTTTGTAAATGTATAGTGCCTTAACGGCATGGGGTTACTCTACATAGCCGTCGAGCTGCAAGTCCTCTCGTGAGGTTGGTAAAAGGGGAAGAGAGGTGGAAGGCTTCTGACAACCCCCAGGGTGTTCTCCCTCAAAATTGGGGTGGAACCGAGCAAGATCAACTGTCACCTGCATGGTGTTCAAAGCTACGGCTGACGACAGGGGTAAAAATGTAGCCCATTGCCGCGATGAATTTCGTGGGCCTTGATCTGATGTTACTGTCGATCAGGTGGCATAAGTAACAACAGAATTATACAATTATAAAAAATTCTTGGTCCAAAAGTAATAGAATATATATATATTTGAGTCTGAAGCTTTCAAATAATAAAATTACAAAAAAGTGGATGAAACTGGGGAATGTTAAAATGGAGATAGTAGTAGACGATATTATTGCTAATATTTAAAGTTCAAGATTTATATAAAATATAAATCAAGATTTATATAGAATATAGAATACATACAGATTCTTGATTTTAGTTCAGGAATGGATGCAAAATATTGTAGAATGTACACTTGATTCTTTACAAAACCTCGTACATTGAAACCTAGCGCTGAAAGATCTGGTAAATGTGGTGTGTGTGACCACTAAATAACATCTTCACGACCAATCCAAACTAGTACCTCAGAATTGAAGTAAAGGCTGTATCCCACGTACACGTTAAAATTTTTTTCGGAATTTTTTTATATTTGCCATAGCAACGGCTTTCAAAATTTTTCGCTAGTGAGCCCAAAAAGTGTTCCAAAAAAAGTTTTGAAATTCAACCAATGGTGTTCTTCGGCGCCTTACGTCATAAAAAGATGGCGGCTTCGATTTCTTCAAACGCATGATAGGGGGTATAATATTTTAATGATGTATAATTTTTTAACGGCATAATATTTTATATAAATAAAATTGTGCCCCTTTTTCGTTTTACCCCCATCAACAAAAGGGGGAGCGAAATAAAAAAAAAAATTTTTTGATGTTTGTTTGCCGAAGCAGAAAAATCGGCGAATTTTTTCAATGTGGAAGAGCGCGTCTGACGCCAGAGCATGTCTTTTTGTTTCGGGAAACCCCTTCCCCCCGAGGGGACGAAAAAAATTTGGGTCCAAAAAGTTGCCCAAAAATGTACGGGGATACGTCCAAGATGTAACGTCGTCGTGGTGGAAAAGGCCCCAAACCCCTTTAAAAAATAAACCCTCCTGGCTTTTTCCCTTGATGATTGGCACAAGGAAAATCTATAGCATGTCAGGTAAATACCATGAAACAATGGTATCTCTTTTCGGGGCATTTTTCTTATATTTTAGAACAAAATTTCGTCGTTTGTACAGCAGAAGGGTTTTCATGAAACACATCGAACAACATTTCACTTTTTCAGCACCGTTGTACGTCTCCATTATCGTAATGCTGAACAAAAAATAATAACCGCTCGCTAAAAAATAGCGTCAATTATGACAACTAATGCCATCTAGGAATAAAATTAGAATGTATTACTACTAACCAACTTTCAATGAGTCAATTTCATTTAACATTTATTTAGTTTTTTACATGAAATTGCTCAACTAATTTGTATTTAAATAGGCTGGACATTCATATCAAGAAAAGTAATAATAAAAGAATTCTCATTTGATGGAAATCGTAGTAATATAGAAATAAATTACAATTTTTAATCGACTTAAAATTGTATTGAAATTTTATAAAGTACTTAACAATTTTTGAAATATTAATGATGATTATATGAAAGTATATCCTTTGAATCAATAATAACAAATTTTTTTTTGTTTAAAGTCGGTTTACTAATGAAAGAACAAGAGAAAAAATTTATAAATTTTAAAAAGTGAATATTGGAGACAGCTATAGAGCCTGTTCCGTGTCATTTTAAATTATCAGTGATGAAAACATTTATTTTTTTTTTTAAAAACAATTCTTTAGTTACCGTTTGTAACAATTTATAACGAATTGTCATTAAAGAGTGTATTCAGTTAGAAGTATTGTAGATGAGTTAGGAGTTTTTGAAAAATAAATGACTTATAATAATTTAAATTTTCGTTCATTTAATTAATGAAAGTTTGGGCGTCTCTCGCCCTTCTTCTAACATAACCCTGTTCTTTACGCCACGTTAATGGCAAAACCTTTCCAACCCCAAAACCAAAAAAAAACGGATCGAATATGTAAATGAGAATATTTTTAAAAAATAAAAGTTTGATGAGAAATAGCGGCAAGTCTAGAACAACTTAGGGGGAATCATTCGGATCAAGTGTTATCGTCCATAGCTCTGGAAGAAAGATACGTTATCTCAATTAAATTATAAGAAAGTCTGAATCTTTCATCTAAAATTCGTTATAGGTATTACCTCAATCGATGAAAAGGGGTGACTCGCAAAAGGTAAATATTTTGTATAGGAAGTTAGATTAGTCAGTTAATTTATTATAATTAAGATAAGATATATAATTAAGATTTATTATAATTAAGATTAATTCACCTGCTGAATTATTTTTGGGTCGAAAATTGATTACCCCATTCCAAAAAATTTGTTATGATTTCGGAAAGTTCAAAATTCAAAATACAAAATATAAACAAGTTATTCAGGAAGCAGACTAAAGAAAATTAAACAGGAAAGGTGGGAAAAAATATTATAATAATGAAAAGACATAAAAAAATTAAGGTAAATGATTGGGTCTTATTAGAAACACACCCTTTAAGTTCAGCAGCTAACAAAGTCTGCCAAATTTAAACAAAAAAATTTTAAGGACCTTATAGAGTATTAGAAGTAAGAAATAACAATAATATTGTAATATGGAAATAGGAAAAAGATTCTTAAGTTCAAAAAGAATATATCGTCATAAAAATGGACGAGGTCGGTTAGGAACAGGTATCCCAAATAGTATAAATCACGTTAAAGGGGGGGCCCCCTTTTTTGGGAAAAAAGGAAAAAGCCTTAAGGGGGGGGGAAAAAAAAGGGGCGGGGGGGGGAAAAAAAAAAACCAAATTTAAAAAAAAAAAATTTTTTTCCAATTTTTAAAAAAGGAAAAAACAAAAAAAAGGGAAAAAAAAAGGGTTTTCCCCCAAAAAAAAAAAAAAAAAGGGGGGAAAAAAAAAAAAAAAAAAAAAAATTTTTAAAAAAAAAAACAAAAAACCCCCCTTTTAAAAATTTTTTCCCCCAAAAAAATTTTTTGGGGTTTTTTTTATTTTTTTTTTTGGTTTTTTAAAAAAAAAAGGGGAAAAAAAAAAGGGGGGGTTTTTTAAAAAAAAAAATTTTACTTTTTTTTAAAAAATTTTTTTTTTAAAAAAAAATTTTTTTTTCCCCCCCCCTTTTTTTTGGGGAAAACCTTTTAAAAAACCTTTGGAAAATTTTTTTTTTTGAAAAATTTTGTTTTAAAAAAGGGAAAATTTTTTTTGGGTTTTGGTTTTAAAGGGGTTTTTTCCCTTTTTGGGGGGCCCCCCCCAAAAAAAATTTAAACCCCCAAAAAAAATTTTTTTGGGAAAAAAATAAAGGTTTTTTTTTTTTAAAAAAAAATTTTTAAAAAAAAATTTTTTTTTGGGAAAAAAAAAAAAAAAAAAAAAAATTTTTTTTTGGGCCCCCCAAAAATTTTTAAAAATTTTTTCCCCCAAAAAAAATTTAAAAAAAAAATTTTTTTGGAACCCCCCCCCTTTTGGGGAAAAAAAAAAATTTTTAAAAGGGGAAAAAAAATTTTTTTAAAATTTTAAAAAAAAAGGGGGGGGGGGAAAAAAAAAATTTTTTAAAAAATTTTCCCCTTTTGGATTTTTTATTTTAAAAAAATTTAAAAAATTAAAAAAATTTTTAAAAAAAATTTTTTTTTTTAAAAATTTTTTTTTTTGGGGAAAAATTTTTTTAAAAATTTTGGGTTTTTTTTTAAAAAAAAAAAAATTTAAAAAAAAATTTTGGGGGTTTTTTAAAAAAAAAAAAAATTTAAAGGGTTTTTAAAAAAAACCCCCCTTTTTAAATTAAATTAAAATTTTTAACCCCTTTTTAAAAAAATTTTTTTCCCCAAAAAAAAAAAAAATTTTAAAGGGTTTTAAAAAAAAAAAGGGAAAAATTTAAAAAAAAAAAAAAAATTTTTTGGGGGAAAATTGGGAAAAAAAAAAAATTTTTAAAAATTTTAAAATTTTTAAAATTTTTAAATTTAAAAATTTTTTTTTAAAAAAAAAAAATTTTCCCCCAAAAAAAATTTTTTTTAAAAAATTTTTTTAAAAGGAAAAAAAGGGGTTTTTTTAAAAAATTTAAAAAAATTTTTTTTTTCCTTGTTTTTTTGGGGGGAAAAAAATTTTTTTTTTAAAATTTTTTAAAATTTAAAAAAAATTTTTTAAAAAAATTTAAAAAAAAAATTTTTTTTTTCCCTTTTTTTTTTAAAAAAAAAAAATTTTTTAAAAAATTTTTTTTAAAAAATTTTAAAAAAAAAAGGGAACTCTTTTCAACTGATCTCAGATTTCTTGAAAATCAGTTAGCAAATAATATACTGTATTTCAACCCTTTTTTTAAAAATTTTTTTAAAAAGCCCCAAAATTTATTTTTCATGTTCATTTTTTAGTAATTTTAAAACCAAACGATTCATTCGATTTCCTAATAGTGTGGAAAAAAAATTTAAAAAAATAGGAAAAATTTAAAAAATTAATGTGTTTTTTTGAAAAAATATTTTAAACGTTTTTGAAAAGGGGAAAATTTTTGTTTTGTTTGGGGTTTAATGAGAAAGATTAAAAATTATTAAAAGGATATTATTTCCAAATTATAAATTTTGGAGGTAATGCCGTAAAACTATCAAAAATTAAAAAAGTGCGCTCCCTAAAACACCGCTAGGCTATTGGGAATGGACCCCCGGTTTTTTACCACATTAATTTTTTCCCCCCAAATGTCGGGGAACCCCCTTTTTTCCAAAATTCCACACTACCCCTTTACGGGGGAAAATTTAAAACCCCGACAGATTTAAAGGGGCACGGTCTACACGATGGGTTCCTTTTGGGGGCCTTGGGGACTAAGTCAGCCCCGGGGCCCGAGTCCGGAAAAATCACAAGTAATGGTCCCCGGGGGAGTCCCCCTTTGTGTGGGAGAGTCGGGGGGGAAAATTAACCATATTCAAAATAACTTCTTTTTTTTCCCGTAAAAGAACAACAACCAAATTTATTAACCA
This sequence comes from Trichonephila inaurata madagascariensis, assembly GCA_019973955.1. Classification (NCBI taxonomy): domain Eukaryota; kingdom Metazoa; phylum Arthropoda; class Arachnida; order Araneae; family Nephilidae; genus Trichonephila; species Trichonephila inaurata. Next base: position 464,886 of record BMAV01011953.1, on the reverse strand, counting down.
AGTTAAGAGGTGTACCCAAAAATAAATATGTAAAAACAATACGAGGAGACGGGTACAAGAATTTAATAAATAGGAAACACTTTTCGTCCAAGTAAAATATCTTCTAATTCCAAACGACCTAATCTAATTTTTTTTCTGGTTGGGCAAATCGTCAAACTTTAAATTAACCCAATCAACAAAAAGTACTTAAGGCCCTCATTTAATTTAACAATCACCGTTTTCCGTTAGCAGTCTAACCCCCTTTTAACGAAAGTTTAACTTTTTAACAGGTCTTAAAATTTTTAAAACTTTATCTTCTTTTTTCGGGGAAGGTTTATAATAGAATAAATTTTAAAGACTCAAAATTACCCAAGAGGATTAGTTGAAAGAACGAGGATAGAACTGTCACAACTAGGCACCATGGCCTTATCAAAATACGAAGCACTATTTTCTGCTTATAGACTTAATTGAGATAACGAGGAAAATTTCCCCAACTAATCATTTTTAATAATATAATATATAAACATCGAAAATCTCATTATCATTTAATCAGTTCCTTTATTCGTCAATAATAAAACCTTTTCTTAAAAATAAATTCCAGACTCACACATGTAAAGATTTTATTCACAATATCGTGATTGAGGAATTTCCATGTTCTCAATTTTTTATTCTTTATTCATTTTAATTTATTTGATTACAAGAAGTTTTTGTCAGAAGTAAATACTATCAACAGCTTTTGTATATATTTTTAAGGGATTTTTAATTGGGCATCGTTTTGTTTAAAAACAAAAACCACATCTTCCCTAAATACACACATCCTCTAAATAATGTATTTATGTTAAAATCCATAATTCTCGAGAAAATATATCATTCAAGACACTATTTGATAAAGATCATCGGCTTAGTAATAGCTCTGATGACTGTCTGTTTGCAAGGACATTTGGGGATTATTTCCCAAAAATTTGTCCCCCAATTTTGCCGGGAAAAATTTTATTCCCCAGTAGTATTAGTCTCCATCATAGATACTTATTATCTTACCAGGGTGGAATATCTTATGATTGGCACCGCACGCGTATCACGGTAAACACAAACACTCCCCTCGGAAAGGTCCCTTATTAAAACAGCGCGGTCCGAAACCGTCAGTTTTAACACTCTGTAATCTCAAATTACGCCAGGCATAAATGTCACGTTGGTTAATAACAAGGTAAATAAAATTCATTTAGTTTCTTTTCCACCGCCGACTTCCGAAATTTGGAAGGGGAGACATTAGTAGTAGTGTTTGATCCTACTATGGGATGTTTTATTTTTGTGACGATATTTAGATGGTCAAGAGAGATAAGGGCGTCGAAGAATGTTTGAGAATTCGAAATGTCCACATTTGCCGTTGTTGATATCGGAGAAATGAGTCCCTACCGTTGAACATTAGTGACAGAATAGCTAATAAAAATACAATTAGAAAACCATTCAAATAATTGGGTTTACTTAATGATGTGTTAAAATCGTGACCTAAATACAGAGGACAGAGAAATATTTTGACGGAAATTGGAAAGTATTTCATTTTGTTTTTATACTAAACCTAATAGTCTTTTTTAAATGCCGCGGATGTTATGTTATACATAGGAATAATAAAGAACAACCACATAGTGGAAAATACTACTTAAGCAGAGAATCTCTTTCTGATTGCCCTCTTGTGATTCAAGTTACTCGATTCACATAAAACAATTTTTTTTAATTAAAAAAATAGCATTATTTCATACTTTTATACTCTTTTTTTTTTAAAATTGACATAAATTTCTGAGTTTTGTCTTTATTTAGAAAAAAAAATGAATTTTGTATAAACTTCTTAATTTAATCAAATAGGGCGATCAAGACAAAAATCTTAAATAAGAAATTTAGCAGTAATTTTTCACTTAGTTTGTGTGTGTAACGTGAAAGAATTTTATTGAGGAAAGTCAGAAATTTTTAACGTCTCTTGTAAAATAATCTCTGGATTTCTAATTAGTTAAAATAAAAATAAAAAAAACTGGTATAATATCATTATACACATATTGATTTCATTTATTTTTTATAACGCCTTCTTATAAAGTTTGTACTGATTTTGATGTTATTGTGCTGCTTAGCTTGTGTGATAACGATTTTGTAACACGTCACACGATTTTGTGATAGAAACGATTTAGAGTGAGGTGCCCGTTCAGGCGTCGTCCTCGTCGTTTGACTGCGGCTCAAAATTACGAGGATCGTCACTAAAAATATTAGTAATTATGCTATACATATTGAAAGACGGCGTTAATAAATAATCAGACAATCGAAATGATTTAAATTTACTTTGTTCCTTTCCTTTAATCAAAACTTAAGAATCAAATACACAATAATTTCGCTTATTAAATATAAACACAATGATAAAAACACTGGCATAACTAGTTCTAAGTTGGCCCCGTATCAAAAATTTCTTGGGCCCTTTAAAATTTCACGATTTTTTGCTTGAATGTGTTGGGGCCTCTGCAGCTTGGGGGCTTCGTATCATTGATATAGCTGATACGGCGGTAGCTACGCCCCTGATGATAAGACTGCATATTTTAAACCTTCAAAAAATTTAATTATTAGTTGATTATAATAAACGCAATTATGTAAAATACACCAGTTACTTTTTCAGACATTTTTACTTTAGAGGAATAAACTCATCAGTTTTCAAGAACACAAAATTAATTTATTAAAAGCCATACTGCGTCTATTTCTTTTAACAATGTATAAAACGAAGAAAAAATTTTCCCCCAAAATTTTTTTCGTTAATCATTTTATTTTAAGGAATATTAATGTACTTCATTCGGAAGTTATTGCAAAATTTATCTAAGTATTGCTTCTTTATATTTTTAAACTAGCAATAAATTTTGTGGAGTCAAAGCTTATCATTATTTATTGATCATCATTAAATTTATGTAAATTTAAAGACTTTTACACAGTTACGATTTGAATAGATATTAACTTATTAACTATCCATAATTTTTTGAGATAGCGTATATCTGGCTAGTTCTACAAATCATTTTTTAAAAACCCCTTTGTCCATACACCCGGCTTTCTTTTCTTTTGTATGGGGTTAAAAAGGAAAAATAAAAAAAAACAAACCTATTTATAAAAATCTTTTTTTGGGGGGGTACATGTGTTTTTTTAGAGTTTAATTGTCCCGAAAAATAGACAACAATTAAAAAGAAATAACCATAGTTAATGTTTGTTTCATTGTAATTTAAATTTTGAAGGAAAAAATTTTTTTTAAACGTAAATTATTTGTTAATCAAATTGTTTATAAAGGCAAACAAATTGAAATTTTTTAATGCTGAAAAAAAAAAAGTGTTTTTTTGGGAAAATTTTTCCTTAAAAATGAAAAATTTTTGAATTTTCCAAATTTTTAAAATATGAAATAGTTTTCAAAATAAAAAAATAAATAATAATAAAATAGAGAGAGAAGAACAGTGTTAAAAATTTTACATTTAAAAAATATCAATTTATATGCATTTTAAAACTATATATCCGATAATTTTCTAGATCGTTTTTTTTTAATTTCTAAGTCTGAGATACTTTATCGGGCCCTTTTAAAATTTCATTTTAAATTTTAATCATAATAAAATAAGAATTGAAAAAAATTTAAAAAAATTTAAATTTTTGATAAACAAGTTAAATATATATAAAAAAAAATTCTATTCAAAATTTTCAACCCTACTCGTAGAAGAATGAAAAAAAAAAAAAAATTAAATTTAAATTTTTTCTTTTTTGTAACGGTGGTAAAAAATTTTAAACAAAAATGACAATTTTACTCTAGATATTTTCATTAAAAAGACCTTTTTTTTAATGGCGAAAAAATCCCTTTAAAAACATAAAAAAAAAAAATTTCGTTGGTTAAATTTTCGTGACAAACATTTTTTTTTTAAATATTCGATGTATGCGGTATGTACATTTAACTATTCGATATGTACTGATTTGGAAATGAAAATTTTTGATCAATTCATAAGAAATGTTAATATTATAGAGTAAAACAAGAGCGTTAAATTTTTTTTATCTTGCCAATTCTGCATATATAGAGAGAAAAAAAAAATCAGAAAGAGACAGACAGAATCATATTAAACACACACACACACACACACAAAAAACACAAAAAAAAACAAAAAACAAAAAAAAACAAAAAAACAACAAAATTCATAATTCGGAAATGGAAAGTCTTCTATGAAATAAAATGATATCCAAAAATACATGAAATAAAATAAAGATATTTTTGGAAATTAATCAAAGATCGGGTTTAATTTCAGTTTTAAAAAGTAATTTAGTTTTTGAATTAGAGATCCACTTTATATGTTTTACACATACTTGTGTGGTTTTTTTCATCCACCCGCGAGTTTAATAAAAAATTTAAAATCGAAACTTTTAAATATTCCTATGTTCTATATTCCTATTTTCCGCAAATTCTATTTTATGATACCCTCCTTCTTTTGCGACTCACCTTTCTAAAAATGAAAGAGAAAAGAAATAGGAGAAAAGAAGAGGGGGATGAAAGAAAAAAAAACCCCCATTTCTTCTCGTTCTCCGCTGAAGGAAATAAACCAGCTAATTGGATAAGAGGACCAACTTGTCCAAAAAGTCAACTCAATCACTTAATCTCATATAATAGGAGACTGTAAATAATTATTGTTACACATTGCTGATGGGATCGAGCATTGAAGAGAATGTTGTTGTTTGTTCTGATTTCTGATTTATTGCCTCCCCTAAACTTTTAGTCAAATAGAATTCCTTGATAAATTCAGATTCCCTTAACTTGTTAAGGTTGTATTTTACCTAATTTTCCGTAGAGAAAATTGCTTCATTATGTGTTGACAAGTAATAAGCTTTATTTTTTTATATATGCTACATTTTATTATATGTAGACATATAATGTAATGTGGGGTATATAAGGATCAATATAGAGTTTGCATAGATTACAAATCTTTTGATTTACGGAAGTATTCTTTATGAGTGATTTATATCGCGTTTTATAAAAGAAGAGCTTCTTAAGGTATCCGACTACGTTCGGAACCATGATTTTTCAAAAGCGTATAACTGGATAATATTTATGATATTGAGTGTCACTTATATTAGAAAATGTATATAAAATTGTTTTAAGAATAGTATTACAATAAAAAATTATTTAAGTACAATATTTTGACAAAAAATGAACACAGAATGACCCATTTTTAAAATATTTTCCTTTTGTGAAAAATGCTTCTATTATAATAATATTTTGCCTGTATATAACTCAGACCTCTGTACAGAGGCTCAACTAGAATTTTTGAAATATATAACTTAAAGATGGGTTTATCCATGTTTACGACAACAGAGGGCAGCAATTTTAAGAAAAAACGCCGATAATTATTTCAATGGGTTGTAACTCTGAAAATAATGTGAATTTTTCAAAAAAATATTTCAGACTCTTTGGAGAAGTCTTTACTTTATATAAGCAAAATATTATTATTTTAGAAGCATTTTTAATAAAAGGAGAACATTTTGAAAAAAGGTCATTCTAAGTTGCTTTTTTTGCCAAAATATTGTATTTATTTTTTTTTTTTGTTAAAATGTCCTTAAAACAATTTTATACATACATTCTAATCTAAGTGACATTAAATATCATGAAAATTATCTATTTATGCTTTTTTAAATCACGGTTCCGAACGTAATCGGATACCTTAATTGTACAAGTTTTCCTTTGCATTTATTCAATATTTTATCCAAATGTTAAATGTACACTTGCATTTTTTATTATTTCATGGGGTTGTTAAGAGAAAATTTCTGTATAAGTAATAAGAATGCCTTTTTCGGAATTTTTGCATTGATTATATATGCACAAATGAAGCTGGATGTTTGTTAACTACTTTTTAGTTTCTTAGAGAAATGTATTCCCTTGAAAGATATTTTAGAAATAATAAAAATACAGATGTATTTTATGATGCAGAAAATAAACTTTAAGACTTGTGAATGTGTGTGTGTGTGGTGTGAAAAATATTCAACACACACACACAAATATATATACATATATATATATATATATATATATATATATATATATATATATATATATATATATATATATATATATATATATGACACAAGGTCTCTATAATTAAACTGGACATTTGCAAGTAACCTTTAGCAAAAATTATTCAGCAGCAATTTGTTTGTTTTGGAGAATGATATATTGAGAGGAGGGAATTTTATCAAACACACGTACTCATAAATTTCGTTCTAAAAATTACCATTAGATGGCGTTATGAAAGGAAAAAATACTGGAATATGCAAATATTGCTACTAGGTTTAGGATAGAAAGACATGCTATAAAGCTATGATAAAAGAGCAGAAGTCATATCTATTTCCATGTTAAGGAAAATGTCATTGACTAAGGTGAAATGTACTTTACTGGTTATTTTAGCAAGATGGTGAGACTCAGTGACTGAGATTTTACGAAAATTTTGGTCATTGAAGCGGTTACAAAATAAATTATAGTTTAAAAAAACTAAAAAATACGCTTTTATTGTTAATCGAACTAAAAAGTAAAAAAAATAATAATAATAATTCTTAATATAAGAATAAAGTTATTAAAAAACGAGAAAATTAATGTCATTGGGGTAAAAGTGTGGGGTGGTCTTTATTATTTGTTATAATTTTTTACTAGTTCTATTCCGAAATCCTGAGTTAGTGTAAAAATGTAATACAAAGCACCCCACGCTTTTACCCCAATGACATTAATTTTCTCGTTAATCATTTTATTCTTATATTAAGATATTTTTTACTTTTTAGTTCGATTCACTATAAAAGCGTGTTTTTTAGTTTTTTTTATACTATAATTTATTTTTCATTTTTTAGTTCGATCTACAATAAAAGCGTGTATTTTTAGTTTTTTAAGGGGATATGGTACAATTTAAGCAAAAATTTTTAATTTAAGGATTTTTAAAATTTTTCGTTGCCTCCTAAGTATGTTTACTATGTTAAACAGATTTTGGGCTCAAAATTTCATAAAAAGCTAGCTATATAATTTTTTAAGGAAAAAACTTAAAATTTGTGAAGTGATTTTAAAACGCTACTCTTCCTACAAACATTTACCTACATGCATGAAATTTGATTTACAAGTACGTCAAACTATGCATAACAAAAGTTGGTATGGGTTTTGTGTTAACATGATCGAAATTCGTACAATAATTCTATTTATCAATGCTTATTGAAAATTCCTTCAAAAATGTATAAATTCCGAGTTCCATTATTTAAAAAATATTGCTTTGATTCAAAAATGCATACCAACTTTTGTTGCATGTACTATTAAGAATAGGTGAAAAAAAATTCAAAGCATTAGGCGCAATAGAAAAAAGCCTTAGCATTTTAAATGAACACAAACTAGTTATTTTATCTTTCTGAGATATGTCAGTTTAAAGTTTTGATTTGCCATAGGGATGTGAATAAAAACGGACGTGAAAGCTATCATAATTCTGCGTTTCTTAAGTTTAGAGCTTTAAAATTTTGTGAGGTTATAGAAAAAAGTATAAAGAATAATTTAGGCTAAAAAAATAAATTTGATTTTTTGACCGATTTTGGTCAATTGAATCGTACTGTGTCCTCTTAAACTATCATTTATTCACTGACGAATTAATCTTAAATGCGTCATTTTTAGAATATGGAATACCCATTGGCATCCTATCAGTGCGCCGATACGGCCTGGTTTGCATAATGCAGGATCAGCCAACTGAAGGAAATCTGGATGTGTGAGCTAGGATTGAAATATCTCATGCGGAAAAGGGTGTAAAATCAATGATATTTTTCACTGAAAAGAACTTAATATTCTCTCTGAAGCTTGCAACTGCATTAGACATAAAAGTACCCGTTTTGAATTGAAGAGTTTGTGAGAAATTATTTAATCTGGCGATCTCTGAATCAATTCTCAGCTGCTTTGGTAAAATGAAGCAATGGATGATGTTTCCTTCCACAGATCCGACAAGAGAACTTACAAAAATAGACATTATCCGAGTTAAGCAGTTAGAACATAAATAATTTCTTTTTCCATGCACGAGTCTTTTTTTTTAATTTCCCTTTTCAGAAAAACTAGACAATTGTTTATATTACGATAAGAAATTGCTGACATACGTTTTCTTTTTTAGGGCTGTAACTTAATCTTTTAGTCGCCGAATCTGGAAATGGGATCTGGAATTAGTTGCCAAATCTGAAAATGGTAAATGGAATTAGTTGACAAATCTGGAAATGGTATATGGAATTATTCGCCAAACCTGGAAAAGATATAATGAATTAGTCACCAAATATGGAAATCGTTATTCCTGATGATCCTCATCATTACAATGGAACAAAATTATGAAATTATTGTATTGTCATTGGTCTTTGAAAAGTGTGCAAAATTTCGAATTAATCTGACCTTTTAAAGTGGGTAAAAATCGAGTTCAAAGATTCCGTTACATACAAGTGAAGCTTATAAAAGCGTGTTAAAAAGCTCATTCACTAGGCGAGGATTGAAAAATGCTTATAATATTTGAATCTACGTGTCGGATTAACACGAATCAATTTCAACAGATCACTGGCGTTCATCCCGGGTTAAAACTATTTCAACGTATACAAAATACAAACATGTTTCAAATTGAGTAGTTTTTCATGGATATCAATCTAAATTGAAAAAAAAAAAACTGGCAAAAAATCTTTTATAGGACAAATGAATTTAAGCGAGTTTTAAGGTTTCTGAAATCATACATAATGGTATTTATTGATGTTTATAAACCTCAAAGTGTACTCAATTGATATCTTCACTAATTTTATGCCTTTAAAACAAGTTTAGTTAGCCCATTTGTACCTTTTTTGATATCATTTGTATGCTTTTGTGGATTTTCTTACAAATGAATGGATTTAAGAAAAATAGTACTTTTTTTAAACAATTAAAATGTGAAAGTTGTTCTATTATTTTGTTCTCTATATTTTTGCTTCTTTGGATTAATCATTCTAAACTAAATGTCCTAAAAAAAAAAACTATTTTTTTTTTAGCTATCTTTTTTTTTGTTGGTTTTTTGGGGGGTTGTTTCTTTTCGTTAAAATACTATAGTAGTATCGTGCTTAACTTAATTCGCCAAATAAGCCACTCCAAACTTTTATTATTATTCATTGAAAACATATCTAATTTTCAATCAGAATCACGTGTATTCTTAGAAGCTCATTCCGATGGCATATAATGATAAAACCGTCGTTTCGTGGGTAAACACAGTGCAATAAGACAAACAAATTTAAAAAAAAAAGAACCTCCACACGTGCCTTTGCGTAAAAAATAATTAGAACTACTTTTTTTTCTCAAACTCACTAGGGAGGATCACGTTTTCGGTAAATTATTGAATTATTTCATCCGATAATATTTTCAACCGACAGTAGGAAAACGGGAGGTATTATAGGATCTCGGGCGTATCCACGTAAGTGAGTACTTCTGTCGGGCAAATGGTCGGATATACAGGAAGACATAGGGCGGGCACTAATTATGACATTTGAGTAATTTTCCTTCCCAAACGACTTTCCAGATAACCTATAAGTGTATAGCATTTTTTTTCTTTTCCTTCCTTTTTTTTATCTGGCCGTTAGGAATATTACAAAATAAGAAAAATGAATCAGTTTCAAGAACTTTTACTGAGTAAGTAACGAATGTAGCGTAAAAAGTGAAAAAGGAAAATGTGCTGATATTTAATTTATTCCATATGGGTATATAAAGTAATAAGATCTGTTAGAAGTATATGGACACAAGTATATATTTAATACGAGTTTTATTTTAAATTTATACAAAATCTTATTTTAAAAATAAAACAATTTATTTAATAATTTAAGAGAAAAGTTTATACATTTCGGTTAATAAATGCATGTTTATCTAAAAAATACTTAGCGTTAAATCCGGCGTATATCGCGCACTTTTAGAACAAAATATAAGATCGAAATTTATGGGTGAGCATTATACACCTGGCATAAAAATAATTTTTTTAAAAAGAAAAACATAAAAAAATTAGACTTCTACATTATATCGAAATACTGCTTATTTAAAAGAAATAACATGCCTTATGAACTTATGAGTCGTAGTTCAAGAAGTATAATATTAGGTTGGGGAAAAAGAAATCCATTATTTTTTCGATAGATGTCTGTAGTGTCGATATCTCGTGAAGTATTGATCAAACAATTTCAAATTTATACTCGTTGTCAAGATGACATTTCACACTAAAAAAATTCTTTTGCTTTTTTTTGTTTGGACCAATTAAGTTGTGAGTTACAGGGTGTTAAAAAATGGAAATCAACAAAGAGAGAATTCGGTTCTTTTTACAGTTTTTCTTTAATAAAGGCGAAAATGTGCTGAAATTGCGAATGGTGTTTATGGTGCCGATACTGTAACAGCTAATTACGTGCAATTTTGGTTTCATTGATTAGGTTCAGGTATTATTAATGTTTAAGATGCACCTCGCACAGGCAGGCCCGTCGTCGAAAATGTCGATAAAATCACAGAAATAATCGAAGTTAACCAGCATGTTAGTAGTCCCAGTATCGCCCAGGAGCTAAAGATCGACCATAAAACAGTTTTAAGCCATTTGCGCAAAATTGGATTAAAAAAACTCCATGTTTGGGTGCCACATCAATTACACCAAAAAACATGATGGATCGAATTTCCATCTGCGAAGCTTTGGCCGAATGGAATGAAATTGACCCATTTCTTAAGCGGATGGTGACTGGAGATGAGAAATGGGTCACATACTACAATATTGTGCGAAAACGATCGTGGTCAAAGTGCGGTGAAGCAGCTCAAATGGTGGCCAAACCAGGACTAACGGCCGGGAAGGTTCTACTGTGTATTTGGTGGAACTGGAAAGGAATCCTTTATTAGGAGTTGCTTCCGTAAGTCGAAACACTAAGTTCAGATCTCTACTGTCAACAACTGGACCGTTTGAAGTTAGCGAATGACCAGAAACGGCCAGAATTGGCTAACAGAGGAAGTGTTGTGTTCAATCAGGACAACGCCAGGTCACATACGTCTGTAGTGACTCACCAGAAACTCTGGGAGCTTTGTTGGGAAGTTTTAATGCATTCACCATATAGTCCGGACCTGGCACCAAGCGATTACCACCTTTTTCTCGCATTGCAAAACTTCCTGAGTGATAAGAAGTTGGGATCAAGAGAAGATTGTGAAAATCGATTTACTAGATGTTTTCGCCAATAAGTTTCAAGACTTCTATGCGAGTGGAAATATGAAGCTACCTTTAAAATGGCAACAAATTAAACAACAAAACGGAGCATATTTGACCCAAATCGGACAATCGCAAGCATGTTAAATAAAGTCTTGATTTTTATGCAAAAATAATATTTTTTTCCCCAACCTAATATATTTTTTCAAAAGTCTTGGCTAATACCTTGAATAAATGACTTTAAACATAATAGCATTGCATACGTACATTTCAGGGTTTTTTGTAAAATAAATAAATAAGTAAATAAAAAGGGGGTGGGGGAGTACACGTTTTATGGCGAATAAATTTATCTAAAAATAAAAACATGCAGCTCTAAAAGCAGGAGTGCGTGTTATACGCCATATTTTACGGTATATGTGATAAAAATGTGAATAATAAAATAAAATAAACTATTTTTAACTTACTAACTCATCGACGTTATGTATAGGGAAATTTTAAATAGTTGAAATTTAAAATCAGCCGACTTCGTGAAAATGTAATAAAAATTTTTAAATTTTAAAAATTTCATTACATTGATTTTTGTAAAAATTAACTGAAAAAGTGATTTGAAAATATAATACAAAAATGTTTCGTCTTTTAAAATTACTCTTGTTGATTTCTACAAATATCAACAATTTCATAGAAAATATGATTTCAATTTTCAAAATACTGACTCCCTTTTTAAAGCTAAATTAGGATGATTAATTTTATTTCATTATGTTCACATTATTTTCATTGATTTTAATTTCTAAGTAAAGACTATTGAAACAAAAAGACAAAGGAAAAGGGAAAAAAAAAATTTTTTTTTTAACACTTCATTGAAAGCTTTAAGCAGATTCTCTGACTCCTTTTAATATTACAGGTACAGTATAACTATCATTACCTTGACTGTGATGTAATCTATGTATTATCACTGCTTTGGAATTTTTATTTTTTCACAAAATGTATGCATTTAACATATCAATTTTTGCAAAATATGCAAAATGATTTAAATTATGTCAATCTATTAAAAAATTTCAAAAAAAGAAAAAAGTGTTTTTTCGTATAAAATTAGAATGCGATTAAAATGCATAGAAGGAAAAAGTTCAAGAATTATAGCTGCTACATTTTTTTTTAGAAGAAATGATTTAAAACGATTAACAATCTTCATTAAAATGTATTGCGATTAAAGCGCTTGTATACCTGAACTGCATAATGATTCTGAAAGCTGAGGTTAAAAATAAATAAATGAGTAATAAAACTCATAATTGTCATATTTTCTTAAAAAAAACAACTTTTGTAACTTAAACGACCAACGTACGCGTGGTTGTCGTACGTAATAGGCAGCAATGTGTTACTTTCTTAAGCAGTAAGCAATCCAATGTATGGCGATGGTGTTGATTAAGCTATCAGTTCGCAAGAAAAATGACTCTTTCAAAGTCAAGGTCAAAAAAGCATCTGCTATGTTTTTGTGCAGTTTCACATTTTAATAGATCCTTGACTTTTACTTTCGTTGACTAGTTTTTTAACTAGCAATTTTAAGACGACAGTTTTAAGCAGGTAAATAAATCCTTATGTCTGTCAGTAAAAGCATTTGTTTTTCGTAAAAAAATAATTAGCGATTTTAATTTGAATAATTTATTAAATATAAATTTAAACTTAAACTTATTGAATATAATTTTATAAGTTTTCATTTCTATCACACTGTAACGGGTTCTATTCAGGTTTATACAAATCCTCTTGGGGAAAATACTTTTTAAACTGTGATACTAGTTTGAAAACCGCTTTTAGGGCTGCGGTTGCCCAGTGGTCAAGGTATCGGATCATGGCAGGCGTGTCATGAGTTCCCGAGCCCAGTACCACTAAAGACTCGCCGTGTGGGGCAGCGATGCACGTTAAATCTGTCGAGAGCTCAAACGTCCTCCCGTTGGTGTGGTGTGGTAGTTAGGAGAAGGGAGTGTCAGCTCAGGTCACTTCACGTCACTTGACCATGGTTCAAAGTTACGTGGTCCGTCGCCAAAAGCACTCGTGTAGCTGTACAGTGCTACGTTAATATTCACTCACTCTTGAAAACCGCTTTCCGTAGAGAGAACTTGATTTTAAGCAAATGCAAATTTCTATTTTCGTGCCAGTCGTTGAGTAGACGAGGTAATGGTTAAGAATTGATCGTAAGCAGAAATCTTAGTGTTAGTCGCACAACGCAAGACTAAATCTAAAGGAAGGATCTACAGAACAGTGAAAGATGTTGTAATGATTTCCCACAGCTCTTGGATAACTATTTATTTCAGAATGAAAATCATAAAAAAAAAAAAAAAAAAAATGGTATATTCTATACAAATTCAATAGCAAAAGTGTCCGTAATGATTTCGAGTCTCTTTCGCACTCTCTCCCGTTCCCTGATCTTCCAAGCCAGGAGACCGCTGTACTTCGCGGGCTCGTTATCCCTTTTCCTATCGCTCAAGGGACGTCCAAACGGCTCTCTTCAAAAATCCAGTCTCTTTTTCGTCCGTATTCTCTCGCCTTTTTTATATCATCTCTATTTCTCCTAGTCATCCCCCTCTGATCTTTTTGTCGGCCGCAATCCCTCTTGTTCTTCTGCCGCCTTCCGGTCTCGGCTCCCTTGATCTCTTACCCTTCTTCCGCGCCAAATCGGTCTCGTTTCCTGTTCACTAGTCTAAGAAGCGCCGAGGCTGGGTGCACCTTTGTACGTTCTCAGACGCGCCGTCGTCACCGAGTTGTGGGAAAATGAATACACAGTGTTAAGGCGCCTCTTTTTGACAGTCCGGTCAGCTGGGAAAAAGGTGCCGAAACTCGACCACCCAGTTACGAAATTCCTTCCCAGCAATTAGGTTAAATGCCTGGAATTTTCGCAACTTCTGTCGGCAAGGAGCAAGGGATCTGTTAGAAAATAGGGAGAAGAGATCGGCTTCGTCACAATGTCTATTTTACGGCTTACAGAGCTAGCAAGTTGCATGCCGGATCGTACAAGAGATTAAGCTAGATAAGTGCTTCCATGCATTTGATAAATACTTTCAGATTGGTAATTCTTATTGCTCCTAGGGTTTAGTTATTGAAGTGCATTTCCACCTAGTGTTAAAACTTGAATAAAAGTAGTGATTCTAAGAGCATGTCTATTTCTTCCTTAAACCCTCTCACCCCGCGACATCACAACTGAAAAGAATTTAATAAAAATTCAAAATAATGAGAATTTTTATATTAATTACACTTTTAGGAGTGATTATTCATATTTGAACAACTATAAGCAAAAATTGAATTTTAGTTTTCTTTTGCTGTATGATTACTATCTCTATGTTTTGGAAAGAGCTAGGAGTAAAAATATACTACAGAAAAAAAATTAATCCTAATTTAGTATTATAACATTGAACACAATGCGAAACCTTTTTTTATAGTCCCGGAGAGAGTTGGCACATCCAACTCAGGTACGAAAAATTTTGTCCATGATATTAACTGAACCACACAATTCCAAGAACTCTGAATCATCTTTGTTGATTAAAATAATTTTATTAACGATTAAAACATTGCACTAAAACATGGGAGCAAACGTCAACTATCCGAAACCCGCATATAAAACATGAAAATAAATAAAAAGTTTACATCATTCGTATCGCCTGTTACCGCCGCCATGTCGTTCCTCTCAAAAAGGGATTTTTCTCTCTTACAGAATGCCAAGACGCGCGCGTAAGCGACACAGTGCCACTCAGCGATGATTCCTCTAACTAATGCTAGCCACAATATTCGATTACCCTCAAAAAATGTTAAATTTTTTTTAAAGTTTAACTACCCCATAATTAAGGAGTAAGTGAATATTAACGTGGCACTGTTCAGCTACACGAGGGCTTTGGGCGACGGACCTCATAATTTTGAACCATGGTCAAGTGACGAGGACGACACCTGAGCTGGCACCCTCTCTCCTAACTTCCACACCAATAGGAGGACGTTTGAGCTCTCGACAAATTTAAAGTGCATTGTAGATGCTTTGTTTTTTGAGGTAATTTTTTTGAATATTCTTCAATCATTGATTACGGAAAAAAAAGACAAATTATGCCTTTCATTTAAGATACTTTTTATATACAGTGGGCCACAAAAGTGTTCGTACACTTGCAATTTCTTATAAAATTTAATGTTTTCGACTAATAAAAATTAATATATTGTAGTTGTAATTTTGTTAGATATCTGCAGCTTGTTCTCCTAATGGAATGACATAATTAATTTTTTAAAAATAGTGTAACTCTATTTTTTTAAAAAATTAATAATCAAAAATCTACTAAAAATTACGCCACAAAAGTCTTCGTACACTTAACAAAAATCTCAACTTAGTTTTAAATATATTTCTTTCTTAATTTAGTACTTAGTAGGATATCTTTTAGTGTCCACAACAGCTTTTAAGTGTCTTGGTATAGATTTAATCAGTTGTGATTTCTGCATCGATTTTCCTCCATTCTTCTGTGATCATTGTTTTTACTTCATATTTTGTGCTTATTTGTCATGTTTTCTTTTTTTTTTACATAAAAATCTCACCAAATATGTTCTACTGGGCTAAATAAAGTGATTGAGGAGGTGTTTTTATAATTTGGGGACAGTTATAGAGACACCAGTGGTGTACATCGAGAGCAGTGCGCTTGGTGTCATTATCCTTTTAAAAAAGGAAGTCGTTTCCAATATCCAAATTTTGGGTGGAAAATTTAAAATTTCTCTTTAAAATATTTAAATAGAGCTCATGATTCACAATATGAACAAAAAATGCCAAATTACCTAATTCTGTGGCCGATTTACACCCCCACGCAAGAACACTTCCACCTCCATGCTTTATTGATCCAACTAGACTCTTAGGATTAAGTTTCAGAAAATTCAAAATTGACAGCAAATTGATTGGGATGGCAGATAATTCAACATTTTTGGCTCCGACGGGCCTATAATAGCTTGTAAATGAAAAAATAAGGAGTTTAATCCTATGAATTTATGAGGAACAAGAACTCCTCCACCTCCATGCTTCAGCATTTAAGTGAAGGTGTTCTGGCGTGGGGGTGTAAATTGGCCTCAGAATTAAGTAATTTGGTATTTTTTTATGGTATTGTGAATCATGAGCTCTATTTAAATATTTTAAAGAGAAATTTTGAATTATCCGCCCAAAATTTGGATACTGGAGACGACTTCATGTTTTAACAGGGTAATGGCGCCAAGCGTACTGCTCTCATTGTACGCCACTGGTGTCTCTATAAATGCCCCCAAATTATGAAAATACCTCCTCAATCACTTTATTTAGCCCAGTAGAACATATTTGGTGAGA